>VWYE01024129.1:986965-1058473 GCA_013398995.1 Alaudala cheleensis
GCCCCGCGGGCGCACCGCCGGCGCCGCCTGCCCCGCGGGGGGGCGGGTAGCGGGACGGGACCTGCCGCCCCGGACCGAGCGGGAGCCGCCCAGCCGCCGGCGGAGCTGTGGATGCTCCCTGCGCGCTGGAGCAACCTTAATTTTCCGGTGTTATTTCGGCTTCAGCCTGGTAACGCACAGGCGGAGGTGCTGTCCGTGCTGCTGCTGTCCGAGCCCCTAGCCCGGCGGGCCGACCCCAGCTCCCCGCCGCAGCCGCGCTTGGCTGCAGGGACAGGGCAGCGTCCCGCCCAAGTCGCCGGAGGGTCCCTCCGCAATGCTGGGCTCGCCGGGGAAGCGCCGCTTCGTCCTCTGCCTACAACACCGAAGTGCCACCGACACAGGGAGGGAACGCGACTTGTCCTGATGTGATGCTGCTGTGACCGCCCGCCCCGTACCAGCCCTTCGGGGCTCCTGAAAGACGCGAAAACCCTGTCTCGTTCTGCTGTGCTTTCTCTTTCCCTCCTGCACGCCCTCTACTTCTGTAGAGGCTTAAACGAGAGGCGCACGCATTTCTCTCTTTTAGACTTCTCCACGCTACAAAACAGTATCTAAAACTAATGACCAGCAAGTCCCGTGCAGGAATTGTGCTTATTCCTGGCAACTACCTGGTTACTGAATTTGACCGACTGCAGCTGCCAGCGCTGGGCAGTGGGACACTGGCTGCATTGTGAACGCTCAGAAGCTGCGTTTATCGTTTGTTTGCGTGTTTTGCATGTTAAGAGGTGTTAAATGTATTTATGGAGGCAACAGTGCCGTTGTATTTTGCTGACAAAATTTGGCGCTTAGCAATGACAGTAGGTAACCAGATGAAATGAGGCAGGGGATTTCTAGAAGAGTAAGAAATTTGTTCTCTGTTTGAGCCATGGAATTTGGTAGGTTGTGGAAATAACTGGCAAGAGCCATTAGGAAGAACAGTTTTCTTTTTTCCCCCTAGGCCAGGTGACCCAGCAAAGTGAAAAAGGTGCCTCCTCGTTCCTCCCAGCTTTTGTTTCCCTGTGTGGGCAGTGGTGTTGTTTTGGCTTTTCCATTCATTCTCTGGAGTCTCTGTGGCTGTGTTAGTGCAGGTACCACGTGCGTGGAAAAGCTCTTTGTGTGGGAAAGCCAGGAATGATCAAAGGGGTGGGAAAAACCAGCTTCAGGGATTTTCAATTCCCAAAAGCAGTTCTTGCTTTGTTTGCAGCCTCCTAGTCCCTGAGGTGGTACAAAAGGATAAAAGATAGAAATCAGTACTTTTTTTCTTCCCAGTTGAACTGGAATCTTGTCAGGCTTCGAGTCTCCATAGGGCCTTTTGTAAAGAAGAGGGGCAGAGTTTCACTGCAGTTGGAAGAAAAGGGTTGTTTTCCTAATTACTAGACAGATGGTGGGCTGTACAGCAAAGTGCAAGAGATTGTACACGCTGAGCCAAGTCCCTGCAGTGGCACATGCGGATGGACCAGCCCTGCTGCCTGTGACAGCTGTGGGGTTCCTCTGCCTCGTGGCACTCCAAGTGCGGTGGCTTTGTCTGTCCCCGGGCCAGACGGGATCGGCTGTTTGCAGGTGCTGCGAGGGGAGTGGTTTGGGAGCGCTGGAGGCGTGTTGTCTTGCTTTAGACTTGAATTGGGAGAGGTTGCCTTTGTTCCACATGCGGAGAGTGTAGCTCTTCATGTCACAGCAATGCCACTGGCAGTGGTGTACGTGGAAAGCCATACACACCTGCTCTGTGCCTTGTGCAGCTCCCGTCACGTGCCCTAAACCTCACCTACAGGGGAGTGTTGGAAGTTTTCTCTCCTCTGTGCAGAGTCCTTGGCCTCTCTCCTGAGAGGGACTGGTGGGACTGGCTGGCCACAAAGATTAAAGGCACGACTGAGTAATCTGATACGTCAAACATCGTTAACTTCTTCGTGCTAATGGTATTGTACTCTTCTGCATCAAAGCCAGAGCAGCTGGTTTGAGTGCAGTGTCACCAAGTATGAGATTAGATGTGCCTTACCAGTAAAAATGATGGCTGAAAATCGAGTCTAGCCTGAGGATGTGGCCAAACTTTACAGCCAAATATGTAGCTTATGAGAAAAAAGGAATCTGATTTAAATTCTTTGTCAAAGGCTGCTGAAAGGATAGAAAAGCAGATGACATTCAGCAGCTAGAGATTTAACTGTGTTGTTTTTATTCTTTTTAGAGTCATAAACTGGGGTTAAAGGGAGAAGGGACAGTGCTTTTATAACCAAACTGAAAATACTGTGCCAATACCTGTATTAAAATTCTGACAGCTCTTTTAGTAGTGAGTAATGATTGTTCACATGTAAATGGTCTGGGCAACTCACTGTCACAGCACCTTGAGACTGGACTTTAGCAGGATTCCTAAAGCAGATTTTATATGTAGACAGAAGATAAGATTAACCCAAGTTTGAAAGGAATATTTAAAAACACCACAGGTCCCACTCTTGCCTCACAGGATTGGAAATTGACTAAAATGAAGATTTAGCCAGCTGTTAAATACCAAAGGATGGAAAGTCGCAACACTGGGAAAGTGTTATCTTGAAAGTGCTTCCAGCAGTATTTCTTATGTCTTCTCAGTAATAGCTGGTATTGGCCCCTAACAGAATCAGGGAAGGGGATTAATTTTTGATTACTGGCCTGAACATGGGAGCACCTATGCCTATTAGGACACTTCTTGCTACAAGGCATAATTTATACTAGAGGCAGCATAAATTGCTGGTATAGAAGTGATATCGCTGATTGCAAACTTTTCTGTGAAACACCAGCTGAACTGCAAGTTTTTAACCAAGTCCTAAATCTAAACAAGCTTTGCATGTTTTCAAGCTGTGGTTTGGCTATTTAGTGCATCCCCTCATGTGCCATTATGAATCTTTTATTACTTGCTGTAGTCCAAGTTGACCTCTAATGATACAGCAGAATTATTTTATTAGTGCCTTTCCCCACAGCAGAGTACTGCTGTAATGGGCAGTAGCAGAGTACCTGGCTTTGCCTGAAGTAGCAGCTGTCCCTGGAAATGTGTCCAGAGACACAGGGAGCTTCCCTGCCTGAAGCTCAGTGTTTCAGCATGGTGGTGGCTGAGGGCCACTGTGAAAAATGCAGGTGTGATGTGATGCAGCAGCTGGGGCCTGACCTCAGACCAGAGAGGCTGACCATGGTGGGGCCAGTGCCCCGGCAGCACAGAGAGGAGGAGGCACTGGGTGCAGCTGCTGGGGCTGAGTGGTGGCAGGGAGGGAGGGTCCTGCTGTACAGAGAGCAGCTTGGTGCTTCTGCACATCTCTGCTCTGTGGAGCCACTACCTGCTCTGTGTGCTGCTCTGCTCCTCCATCACACTGCATACGGATTTTTGACCTCTTTTGTCACCAGCTGAAGGAGTTTTTGCAGAGCAGCAGGCAAAAGGTGCAGGAGATAAGAGCAGTAGTGCTAATTTGCCCCTGCCTCCCATTGCTGAGTTGAGACAGGGGTAGAAATGGCAAGAAACAGCAAATTCTCCCAGAGGCAGAGCTCGTCTGTCCCCTTTATTGCTACTTTGCCCACAATAGTTTAACCTTCTGTAAAATCAGTTGGCTGTCTAGAATTTGAGTGTTGTTCTGGGCTTCCATCTTTAGTGCCTCCAGTGCTTACAGCAGAATGATTGGAAAATTGTATTTAGATAAATGACAAAATCAAAGGTTTTTGCATCAGAGTTGGAGTTGTTCAACCTGGAGAAGAGAATGATTTGGAGAGACCTTATAGCACTTCCCAGTACCTAAAGGAGACCAACAGCAAGAGAGCTGAGGGATTTTTTGCAAGGGTGTATAGTCATATGAAAGGGGGAAATGGCTTTCAATTGAAAGTAGGTTGAGTTAAATTGGGTATTAGGAAGAAATCTTTTACTCCGAGGGTGTGAGACACTGGAACAGGTGGCCCAAAGAAGTGGTAGATGCCCCCTTCTGGGAAGTGTTCAAGGAGGAATGGGATGGGGCTTTGAGCAACCTGTTTTAGTGGAAGGTGTGTTCCTGCCCATGTCAGGAGGGTTGGAACTAAAAACCAACTCAGGACATTGAATGATTCTATGATTTGTACAGGCAGGAGACTGATCCTGACCTCTGTTCAGTGAAGCAGTGAATACACAGACATCCCTCTGTAGTGTTTTGACACTGCTTGAGCTTCAGTGTAGCTCAGGGGCAGGGGACAGGGAGGCCGCTGAAAAAAAGTCTCCCCTTCCTCCAAACCTCAGTTGCAGTGCAGTTTGTGAGAGGTTTTCCCTGAGCAGGCTGAGTGACAGAACAAAAAATGCTGGCAGCTACAGGTGCTTTGCCTAGACCACAGCTTTCATCACAGCACTCTGCCCCCCAGACCCAGCTTGGCAGGCCTGGGAAGTCCCAAGGGAAAGACCTGCAGAGGCACGCCCCTGAGTAAGGTAATCTGGGCAGCCAGCTGGGAGTATGATGTTACATTGATGAACACTACATCAAGAGATATGCGAGTCATCCTACTCCTGCCTCCATTTCCATATAGCTTGTTAATGACTTTTTCTCCTTAGAGAAAAAGGAGAGGGTAAGGAGATCTTTCCCAATGATGTTTCAGGGCTGAGAGCTTCTCTGAACAGGACATTGGGCTCTGAAATCTTGAAATAGAGTAGGTATGAAATCTGGGAGAAAGAATATCTCATCAGCAGTGTTTTTTATTTGGCTGGGACTGTTTCCTGCTAGCAGGCTCTGGTACCCCATTACTCTTTCCTCAGGTCTAGGGTGGAAAATGGAGACTTGAAATGATCCCCTGGGAGTAGTGTGTTTGTAATTCCCACGCAGTTCCCCAGGAAATGCAGGCAAAGAATTTCCATGAGATGTACCCTCCATGAGAGAGCAAAGTAAGTTATTTTTTATACAAAGTGTTGTTCTTAGGTATTGTACTTGTTGATTCAGAGATGCATGTAAATTACAGCCTGGATTTCCACTTGCAGAATGAAAAATATTTTGTTCCAATAATAAATACTGAATCTCTGCTGTTCCCATTTACATAACATACATGACACAATGTGTAAATCCTCAACAGTATTTTTTCAGAATTTAGCAGCTTGTTTTTCTGCAAGCATAAACATTTATTTTAGTGTTAATAATTAATAATATGCCACATGCATATAATAAATGTGAAATCTAGTCTCGTACAGGCATGAATGTATCTGCCAAAGTGGTCTTCCTGTGCTGTAAATGACTCTCACAAAGTGGCAGCACACATTCTATTTTCAATCAGTGTTTTTTTGTTTTGTGAACAGATATGTCACTAAATTAAATGTTTTCCTTTGCAATTAACAAATACGTCCCACTTAAAAAAAAAAGAAAAATAAATGATAAATATTTTGAAAAGGGACATGGCTAATAGAAAAGTCTGCAGCTGTATCCTAAGCAAAATACAGACAGAACTGTAGAAAATCCCGTCACTCGAGCAATGATCAGATATGAGAGTATCAGTCCTTTGCTGCAGTAAAAGAAGGAAATGACCTACTTGGGGTCAAAGTCACTCCTGCAGTTGGACAGGGAATGGCTTGATGCTGTACAGAACAAGCATCTGGAGTGGTGCAGGGTAGCCGATAGAGGTACACCCTTCTCTCACTTATTGATTCCTCCCTTCAGAGTCCAGTATTTTTAGGTTTCATCACTTCCTAGAAACCAGCAGTAGCTGAGAAACCTCCTCGGGGTTGTATTGCCGCTAATGGCTGTCCCACCTGGCAGCCGGGGGTGCGGCTGCTCCCGGTTCCGCTGTGATTGCTCTTCCTCACAGTGTGACTGCTCTTCCTCACGGTGTGAGCACAGCCGGCAGCAGCCGCTGGCTGCAAGCTCAGGAACCCTGGCTAACAAATTAGATGCTATTTTAGCACTGATTTCTGGTACGAGGTGCAATGTAGTTTGTCTCATTTTCAGGGAAGCCACGTGGAAGTGTGGTTTGCTAAACTGCAGAGGAAATAACTGTCTTTCCAGAGTAGGCTGAGCTGACTTTTTGGGAAAGGTAATGATGCACTCACACCTAAGGCTTAACAAAACATGAGATGTTCTATTAGGCTGTTTTGTAAAGACTATATATATTTGTTTTGCTTACATATATATATATACTATTTCAGCCATTAACTCTTTTCTTTGTTGACAGTTCATTGGTTGTGGTTAGTAGTGGGGGTGACATAAGGGTCCTCAGAAATTTGTCGAACTAGAAAAAGTAGAAAAAGTAAACCTTAATATTCCACCATGAAATAAGAGATGAAAGAGATTTATCTGAAGTGTTTTCATGCTATCATTATGCAGTCTGTAGAAGACAAAGATCATAAAAGTCTGGTTGCTATTAATGAGCCAATACTTATTAATCAAATTAAAATAAGGTGCCCTAAGAAGGGTGAGTGCAGAGTAACTGGGCTGGGATGACTCAGCCATTTTTACAGGGACAAACTCACTAAATGGTATTGGCCAAGGTACTTTGGAGGAAAGTTTTCAAAATTCCCTGTTTTCTGAATTTCCCTCTGCTCAGCTCACCTTCTGTTTGGGCACTTTTTCCAGAAACTCTGGACACTCTTTTGGAAACACACAGTCACTCAGGGCTTCGCGGAGGCTCACGTTGCTGGAACCAAACTGAGTTCTGGGGGAGCCTACTTACCCACATGGGTGATCATAGGGTACAACTGTCAATACAATTGATCCAAAATGTGCATAGCAAGGTGTTTTTGCACTTCCAAAAAGGCTTTTAAAAATGAAATGTTCCCTAGAAATGGCCAGCACCAATGCAAGCTTCAGCCATTTTTCAAACATAATAGTAAGCACAATTTATTATAAGTAGGAATAGATTATTTGTCAAAAAATATTGAGCCTGTTTTTGAAGTGAAGGTTCTATCTTTTGATTCTATATTTTGAAAATATTTCTTTTAACTTGGGCTTTTTTTAGCAGACAGACTTGTCAGGACTTGGAGTCAGGGTCTACTGCTTATGTTTGTGTACAGAACCAAGCCCTGCTTTCATCTCAGTTATGCATCTATGGTTGGACTTGCTGCATATAATACGTACAGTAATTAGCGGTCATTCATCATCTGTCATCAGATACCTTTTAGCTGTTAATACTATCCTAAAAGTATTTCCTTTGGAAAAATCACACTTTTAAAGACACTTAGGTCTCAGTATGTGTATGACAACTAGCTGAAACAATCAACTAATCTAAATTCAGTTCCCAGATGAAACTTAATGTTTAGAAACAGTGACTATTACATTTGCTGAACCAGCTATATTCTGCTCTCAGCAAGACAAAATGTACATGTTGAGAGCTACCAGTTATTTACCTGATCCCACCTGTTCCTACACAAATACAGACATTTTTGATCTGTCCAATATTTTATTATTAAGTAGAAACATTCTAGCAAAAATTTTCTTTATTCTGTTATTGAGGGATTTCTTTCGTGGAGGAAAAGCATAATTTAACACTGAGGAGGGGATTACCATAGTGCTCTGACATGCAATAAAACACAAGAACAATGGGCAGGGATAGTATTGGCAACTATCTTACCCCTCCCAGTGAAAGGCATAAATAAGTATATAAAAGCATTTCTGACTTGAAAATTTTGATTGTGAACAGGCAGTTTTGGGTCTTCATTTGACAGGAATGTGGAAGTCCTGGAGGGAGGAGTAGGGAAAACTCAGTTTTCATGAGGCTGAGCCACAGTTTTGTCAGGTAGCCATTAGTTTTGATTTGTGGTATACCATTATGAACCAGTGAAGGGCAGCACTATCCAACTGTTATAGGTAACTAGATAGATCACTAATTATGCTTCCAAGTTTACAATGATGTAAACATTAAGGGTTTGACTGGATTGCAATGAAAATGGTTGTGTTGCTGTATTACTGCAAAACAGTAACTTCAAGAGCCTTTTGTAATTGTCACCAGATTTCTGCAGTTACAATTAACAGCTTACTTGTAGTGGATTTTAGGGAAGGGCATTTCATTTACTGAAAAGCTGAATCTCTTGCTAAGAATCTGGTAAGTTCAATTACTTTATTAGGTTGTGGCATAGGGTCTACACATCAAAACAGCTTTTAGGAAATTGAAATATGATTAATATCAGAAATATGTAAACAATAATACAGATTTTTTGTAGTTCAAAACAATGGAGGTATGGCTTTCTACACAAATTGGTAGCTGAGATTAGTATTTTTATTTCTGAAGTTTTCCTCAGTATTTTTCAATAAGAATTAATGATCTATGTGTCTGATACTCATATTTATGCTCAATATAACAGGATATTGGAAAGAACTTTCATTAACGGTTTTATTTTTTTCTTTGTGTGTGAAAATTTAACTGTATAACTTATACAAACCCTTTCAAAGTGCTATCTTATTTACTATGGTGTTGGGGAGGGAATACAATTAAAAGGTGCTCTACTATTTATTCTCTTTTTAAAGGTTATGTGTCCATGTGAACATCTATAAAATAGTGTTTTGGTTTTTACTCCAAAAATAATATCTTTATTTTCCAGAGGAAGCTATAGAAAGTCAAGATATTATACTACAAGTCCATACTAACAATAGTTCATCTATTTACTTGTAAAAGCAAAGCTATGCATTGTTCTGGATTTGAAGTATTTGTTGTGTGAATTCAGACAGTGACACTGTGTCCTTGCAATGTTTTGCATTATGTGCATGCTTTAGTTTTTTTTTAAGATGTCTAAGTCTTTCTGGCATACAGCGGGCTCTTCTAAAAAAAAAAAAAAAAAAAAGAGAGTCTAACTGGTGCATGCCAGAGTCAGAATTTTACCTGCTTCAGACACAGAGAAGTAGGTGCTGGCTAAGGAAGCTATCCTTGGCTCCCCAGGCAAGGGGATTAGATAGGCAAGCATTCATCATCCCTGTAAGATCTGAGTTAATGAGAACCCAACAGGGAGCCTTATGGCTTAGGTGTGGGCTTCAGGGGAGAGAGCCCCTGGGTGCTGCCTTTCCAGCCCCAGGATGGCTCTTCCAAACTGCATTTGAGAGGAGTCCTGGTTTTATTTCCTTGTCTTCTTTTTTCATGCAGATGTACAATTCCTTTAGCCCTGCAGTACTATAGAGAGGGTGCCAGGGCCAAGATGATGTTAGTTGCTTTCTCTCTAGAGGACTTGTGTACTTACTAAACATAAATATCATAATATTCACATTCCTATGGCCAACACAATTTATTTATATTTTAAATTTAAATTTCACCTGCATTGCAAGACATTTATTACTATATTTAATGTGCAAGACTGTCCAATTAATTCATGAAAAATTCTGGGACACTGGTTACAAATTAAAATGGTGACATTTGCTGCAATAATGGTTTTTATGTTGGAGAACCAGACTAATACATCAGATTATAGAAAGATGAATAAATCCATAAATTAATAAAATGATTAAAAGCTTAAGTTGGCAGTGAAGTTTATATGTTTACTCTGGTATGTAAAACATCTATTGATCTGAAGTTTGATCAGTAATATTTACAAATTCATTCTCATATACATCATTATGATTGTATTCTCTTGTGCTAAAAGTTGACTAGTTTACCTGAGTAGGGTATACTGATTACCCAGGCTGCTGCAGATGCTCAAACATCTTGGGAAGCTCTGCTTCCCACACATTGGTAGGGCTTCCTCTTGAGGTGGGGGAACAAATGAGCAGGAGGGCAAATGTTTGTCCCAGGTGAAATGATACTGCAGGGTTGCATCACTTCTCCAAGGGGTGTGTGGTGTGTGTGACAGCAGGCTGAGGTCAGCTGCTGGGGCTGTCCCCAAGTGTCTGTGGCTGCGGAGAGAGGCAGGGGGGCTGTCAGCCCTGCCTCCTCCCCCAGGACGGGGATGTCATTCCTTGCAGAGCAGTGGAGTGGAGAAGGCCATAGGGCAACGACTGCATGAGCTTGGCCAGTGGCATGAGTAAGAGCAGGAGGAGACCAGACCCATGTCAGGCTTGTGAGCTCAGGCCACAGTGCCGTGCATCTCTGTAGACTTCTTGTGTTGGTTCTCAGAGTTGGTTTCTCCAGGGCTTTTAAAAGTAAAGTTCCTGAGGGTAAGCTTTCATTATCCTAGGGTCTTCCTAATTTCCATGATGCTCTGAAAAGACATTATATTAAACATCACACATGCCCTCCCCTCCTCTAAGGCTGGACATTTTGAGGGCTCCAGGGACTGATTTCAAGACCTGAGAGGATGGAACTCACTGTATTATGCTCCAAAAAGGCATGTACAGAGAGAAAAGGGGGTGAACCTGTAGGTTTCACTTTTAAAATAGAGCTTAAAAAGAACTGTGAACAATAGACAAGTAATTTCAGAAAAGCAAAATTGGATTAAGCAGAACCTGGGTTTTTTTTAAGACACCAAAACTGGGTAATGGATGTGGTCTGCTGATAAAAGAGAAAGTACAAAGGATCTCTGAAAGCAAATATTTTAACAGCATTAATATTTTTCAGAATGATTCACAAATACATAGAAAGAATTGAAAAAAGTTTCCAAAAGCACAAGTTAAATGCCAAGGAGATGCATCTAGCATCCATATTGTAGTTGATGCTAAAGCTACAACTGCTTTCAGTGGGTGCAGGACTCAGATTTGGCTCCTCCAAAGTTGCTGCTAGGTGTCCTTAGTACCATCTACCCTCTCCAGCTCTTTGATTTCAGCAGCTTTGTTTGCAGATCTGGGGCTGGGTTCTTAGGGTCTGAGAGCTGGGAGAGCATGTTTTGACATTAGCATCTGTCACACTGGGGAATCTGCCACCACCTTCCAGTCCTGCCCAGTATTTCACACAGATCAGAATCAATATCAGCTACAGCTGTCACTTTAAGTATTGGCCATGTATATTCTTCTGACTTATGCAAAAACATAAAATAAATGTTCTCATTTTTCATATGCTTCACCTGATGTCTAAAATCACAAATTATATCCAAAATAAGAAACATTTTGTGCTCAACTAGTATTTATTGCAACTTTTAAAAAATGTATTTTTTATAGTGTCATAATATATTTGTATATATTCAGTGGCATGGAGCTAAGCAATATTTTTACAGGAAATATGAATGTGCTGCTCTGATTGGAGTCTGCAGTGGCCCTGCTGAAACGTTCCATAATGGGCATCACCAGCAGGCAAAATGGGGCAGGAAATCAGCAGGAAGGGTGTGCTAAATAAATACTCACAGGAGAGCTGAGGAATTACAACTTATAACTGCAGATGCTGAAGCTTGTAAGTAACTTTACTTAGGGGAATAACTTCATATTAGTTCTTAAGGGTTCTTTTGTCTTTGTAATTGCATTCTCTTGTAAATTAATATGTAGGTTATCTTACCAAACATATTTTACAAAGAGAAACTGAAATATTTAAAGTCATGTCATGTAATAAGTTGTTGCTTGAACACTCACTTCTAAAAAACTTGGCCCACCTGCCCTAAAAAGAGCTGCTTATTCAATTCAGATTCTTATTTTAAAATTGTATTTAAAATGGGGATCTGAACTAGTTTTTGTTGGGGTTTTTTTTTGTTTGGTTGGTATTAAGTTTTGTTTTGAAGCCCTTTTTTGCTCTGCCCAACAGTCTGAGAGTTCAAAAGATAAGCATTTTGTGACACAAACAACTTGAAATATATTTTAAAAGAAAGCCATTAGAAATACTACTTTCTAACACATTTCAGACTTTAATAATTCTGAGTAGTGGAAAAAATGTGAAGAAATATATCGAGAGTAATTTTGTCACTGGACTATTATAGAAAGTGTGATTAGTCTCATAATGAATAATAAACAATGTGCAGCTGAAACTGCAGGCAGGAAGCATATGTGTGACTGCAGAAGAGGTCTCATGGGTTGTGTGTCTTAAGGTCCTCTCCCCCAAATGAAGAAATGAAAAACTAGCAACACAAACAACTGTTTGTGCTGAAAGAGTATAGCAAATGAATTGAATTGTGTGTCAAAAATGACATTAACATGGAAAGTCTATTTTCTTGCCTTGAGGCTCTCTATGATAACTTGTGTGTGGATGTCTCATTGCAGCTGTGGTCTTATCATCGCCATCAATTCCATCTGCTTGCTTATTTCTGCATCCTTTTATTCACCACAGATCAAAATGAGAAAGTCCATTTCAGCTCTGTGCATGTTTTCCAGTCAATCCAGTAACTTCAGCTATTTTCTCCTGCAGATAGGCTTCTTCACTCCCATCTCCTGGGTAGATCTCCAAAGTGGTTTGGAAATTGCTTCAGCAACCTCAGTGTATCAGATGAGAGATGCATTCACTGTGGAGCAGATAGAGAACTTTCCTTCCCTTTTAACAGTTTTGAATCATTTAGTTAATAGATGGTTAGTGGCTCAAATACCTTTATGGCTTCTTGACAGCTTCCTGAACAGGTAGGAATCCTTATTGCACTGTGATTATATAATATCTGTGATGTCATCCTCTACGACAATGGTTGTTAGCTGGAGGATGGAATTAATCCTGGGGATTTCTGAAGAAGCTATTCTAGTTTTGTCCTGCTGGATACTGAAATTATTAAGGAATGAATAGGATGAAGTTTGTGCTAATGTCATCTTTGCTGTCCCCTGTATGGTATGTTAACCGTAGCTCAGTCATCTGTCAATATCTGCACCTCTCGATCCTCTTGCCAATTACTGGAATCAGCCACTCTCTGTATGTATTTTAGGAATTAATCTCTGATTATTAAATCATGACTGCATGTTAACACACATTATTTTTATAAACCCGCTGCAGACTCCCATGCATTATAAATAAATTGTATTAACTCCAGTTCATATGAAATATTTATAAATACTATGGAAAGGGCTCACTTTCTGTGCATAGTTATTAGACATTTTAGATTATAAAAGATTGCAAATGGTCAATTATGTAAAATTATGAGAATACAAACTTAAAACCAGGCTCACAATCCTACAATGAGAGACAGAAAACCAAGATTCCAACTGGGTTCAAGAAGAGTGGCATGCTTTATGTTTCTTAATTATCTTTATTTCCCAGTAGCATTGCTATTGCCAGAGCTCAATTTACTATGTGCCAATGAAAGAGTAATAAGTTGCAGAGACAGTCCTATATCAGATGAGAGAGTTTCACTCTCCTCTGTTGTCAGAACATAAACCCACAGAGGTCAGATGGTTTTAGCTGTACTGTGTTTGACTCAGAGCAGTTTTGTAATTTGGGCAAAAATCAGCTGTGAAGTAAATGGTTCTTAACAAAAACTCTTCTGGGGATGGGCACTGAGGCTATTGATATCACTTGATGTTAAGCAGCTAATAAGAATTACAAATCTACATATTTTTGTAAATCTAGGTCATAACTCCTGCGCCTTTGAAAATATACCTGACTGTAGTAATAAAGCCCAGAAGCCAGAGCAGGAGTACTGAGCCTGCTGGTTTGCAGTGCTCTATGCACTAGGACTATGGAAGGACATGGCTGAGTGACAGGAAGAAGTTTTTTAAAATATTCATTGATATTCCACTGAATCCAGTTGGAAATAATCTTTTCTTCTCTGAGAGAACATGGAAGTGAAAAACAGTGAAAAATACCTCTGAAACCCTCAGCCTGGTGGTCTGAGCTGGCCTTCACAGAGCTGCCTGTTATTTTCCCTCTCAGGGATTAGAAGCTTTTGAGATGTTTTACCTTTTTGTTTTGGTGAGGAAGTACCTCTAAGAGGATTCTGTATGGTCTTTTACATAAATATGATAAACCTGTTTACCCAACTTCCTCTCATCCACAGCTTTCTTCTAACTAAATCTAGGTTATGTCCCTAGTTAGAAAATTAATAAATAAGTTAAATGTTTGTACAGCACCTTGAAGCTGTAAAGTGCTGCCTAAATCCCAAGTACTAGCAACCCTCTCAATTATGATACAGCATGTTTATACTAATATGTTTGATGTCCTCAGAACATTTGGACTAAGTGAAGCATATTTCCTGTTGAGAATAGATTTTGCTAGTTGGAAGCCATGCCTTATGAAATGCAGACTGCTGTCACAGCATCCAGTTCAGGAAAATAATGACATAAAGAAACATAATTTGCTACATTAGACCCACATTTTCTACATATTTGGAAGCAGGAGTAAAAAATTTCAAAGAATCCCTTCTTCCTGGTTTAATCAGAATCATGTTGCTTTGCTGATTACAGGAGCACCTGTGAGTTTTATTATAATGGCATTGCATTTGACTTTAGTTAATGGTCTGACTATTTTCATTATGTATTTTTATGAGTTTATTGTTTGGACATTTTAAAATGGAAACATAATGAAAATCATAATGGAATTAAGAAGCTTTTCTCTAGAAGAGCAGTTTTCACCATAGCCTGTTCCTGCCAGTGCTGTTTTTCTCATTGTAAGCAGAGGAAGGGGCTGTCTTTGGGAATAGTGGGATTTGCTGTGAGGTCTAGGACTGCAGCCAGGGAGAAGGCTTGCTGTAAAGCAGTTCTTCTGTCACAGTTGCAGGAGACATGTAATAAGTCCATGAGAAGACTAAAAGAAAATGTAGTCAAATCAGCCTTCTATTTTTACTTTTAAGACAATGACTTCTCCCTCTATATACCAGGCTATACTTTATTACCATAAGCTGTCTTTGAGTTAGAATATCTTTAGCATTCTGATTCTTGAGTGTTGAAGCTGTCAGGCAGTACCTCAGCAAGCAGGATGTTTTTTCTGGGAAGTATTTCTCATCATTACAATGCTTTTTAGCCCCAATTAAGGATGGTTTAGGAATTACAATATCACTGCTAATGCCGGTAAAGAGGTCACCTTTTGGTGTGATGGAAAAGAAAAATTGTGCCGAAGGACTCCAGAAAACGCATGTACATTATGGATAAAGAGCTGTTAGACTTCTAACAGCCATGTCAGAATTCATATGCTCATTGTTGAAAGCTGGTATTGGATAATTAAGCCATGCCAACAGATAGCCTCAAAGATATGCTACCAAGGATACACCATGCTATTCATGGCATTAAAAAAGCTCTAGGCAGAAAATTCTGAATTGCTCACCATTAGGGTGGCTCTGCTGCCACTGAAATAAAAAGTAGAAGTCCTGTCAGCCTTCACAGGAACCGTGCTGCTCGAGTGACATGTGTCAGATATCTTCATCATTAATTGCATGACCAAAAATCTTAATTGTAAATCTGATTTGACCTTACTCAACAGTAATGTATTAAAAGTATAGATGGGCAAAGAGCAACTGTTGTTGCATTGTTTTTAATTTTTGCCAGATTAAATTGAAATTGAGAGGAAATAGAGAAAACCTCTTTCAGAATAGTGGTCTGATAAGAAATAGCTGCTTACACAGTGATTAGGGAGTCATATAAGTAATGGTTAAGGGAATGATTCCCCATGCTTGAGCACTAGCCTGCCTGCGCATTGCTTTCCCTCCACAGCCTGGGAGCCTCTGTGCCTCAGCAGAAGTGATCAATTACAACAGGTAGGGCTGCAAGAGGCTCTCCTGGTCCCCATCCTGTGTTCTCCCTCCTGCAAGATCCCTGGGTGCTCCACTGCATTCTTCCTGCTCGACCTCCAGTCAGTGCCCACGCTGCATGACTGCTTTCACTGGCAAAAACCTCCTGCCCTAAACCCCTCCTTCCACAGCTTCACCATCTTTTGTCATGCTACTTTCTGAGTCCATGATTAATCCCCACCTTTCATGTCATCTGTTGCCCTGGAAAGCATTTGTGAATGGTGCTCATGCCTCTGGGATCTTCTCCCTCCCAGGCTATTGCCTTTCGATTCCTTCAGTCGCTCTTCATCAGCAAGGATGTTAATTCTGTGTGTATTGGTTAGTTGTTTTTTTTTTTTTAGCTCTTTTCTCTGATATTTTCTGTTCCATGGGAATCACATGACTGTCAGAACTACAGATGGAATTAAACTGAGTAATACTCAAATTCCTTATGCCAGACTTCTACCTATTTTTTCCATATCTCAAATCTGGTAATAATTTTTCTGTGGATAATTTATCATTCATGCAACCTTTTCGTGTCTTACCTCTTTTGCTTATCTTACCAGCTGAGACCAAGCCTGTAGTATAGAGCTTCCTTCACCTCCCTGCCAAACTCTGTATTGAGACCTGCTGGTTTCTCTGCCTGTGATCCCATACCTGCTGCATCACTGGACTTGCCTCAGCTATCTCATCTTTTTTGCATGAAATACATGAGATGGTATCACAGACAAGTTGAGCTGTCTTCAGTTTATGCTTTTTGTTCCTAGAACACAGTGGCCATGGGAATGGGTTGCTCTGCTTTAGCTTACTCCATGTGCTCATCCCATACCTGCTTAATTGCCTAAATATCTTATTTTCTGTTTACTTTAAATCTTGTTTGGCAGGTGGATTCTTTGATGAGTTGTTTGGGTACAGAAGCTTCTCTTCTTTTCCTGTGAGTGTCTTTCAGTTGAGGTAGCCCATCAGTGCAGGCTGCCTGTGTTACCTCGAAGGACCTGTCTATAGGAATTCCAAATCATTGTTTAAGCTGATTAGCAAAGAACATTTACTATAGATACTGAAAGCCCAAATGCTTAAGAGATCTTCACACTGCATAAACTCTTACGCAGTGCCTTTTCTGTGGTGGTTTTTATTTTTCTGAAATAATCAACATGTCTTATAATTGAGTGCTCATCTTGAGTAATTTTCAGTGTTGGTCAAATGTCTTATGGCAGTTCCTGAAGCTTTCTGCTGTCACCTGGAATAGTGACCCAGTTTGTGTTTTAAATATATAACTTTCTTCTTGAGAATGATCAGAAATGTTAAAACTGAGTTGGGAGATTGCTGTACTTTGTTCCCAAAAGCCAAGCCTCTTTAACCACCAGGTTGTCCAGCTGAGCAAAGTTGAAGCTAGGATCTACACATCCTGTTTTAATAATGGTAAAGTGATGGATGATCACAGTGTGGCTCCTTACCACATTTCTTTAGTAAATATTCAGATTTTTTCATGCTTTACTGGGCAAAATCCTATAATCATAATTACACACATAATTTACATTAATGTAATAGTGTTAATGTACATAGGATTATGTTGTTAAAACTGACCAGAACTTGATTTATTAAATTTTACTTAATTAAATGCAATTTCTAATTAAAAAGTAGGAGTTCCTATGATGTTTTTTGCATTCTTTGTATCATGTGCATTTTAAAGAAACGTTCAGTATATATTGAGATCATACTAATTGGTACGAGGGTTACCAGAGCCATGGCTTTAACTGAAATCCATGGTAAATAGAAGACTAAACCCCAAGGTAAATATCAACAGCTTTGCAGCTCCCCATAGCACAACAGGGACTGCTACAGGAAAGCAGTCAATTTCTCTACAAGCTTTATTTTTCAGTGCTGGTTTTCTAGCAACTTGGAACTGAAAATGCAGAGAAATATTGCTTTCATATAAGCAAAATCTTTTCTCCAGCACTATTGTCCAATGTCCTGATGAAGAAATGGCCAGTGAGACATGTAAGAGATCCCCAAGATTCAGCTCTATTGATCTGTCTGAGTTGAGGCTCCCTTGAGTGACGTAGTGCAGTGTGAGATTCTGCCCATCCCAGTGAAGGTGTGGTGCCACAATGTGAGGTGGAATGTGCAGGGGTCAAGGTTTCAGAGGTGAATGCTGCCTTTCAGCTTGCCCCTTTGAGGTCTCATGTCTAATGACTCTTTAAGAAGCTACTTTTGTTTGGTTCCAGTTTTAGTTCTCCAGCTTTATTCTTTGGTCACTATGAAATACTTATATATACACACACACACATAAGAATATTCCCTAACAAAGTATACTAAAACAATTTTACTTCCTGGTATTTATAAATGTTATATACATGTGTGTTCTGGATATACATTATAATATAAACATGCATTGAAATAAATGAATGATTTAGCTGTTGAAATGTTCTTAATTAACAAAATTTGTAATATTCCCTTCACTGACCAGAGGAAGAAAAGAATGAAGCATGGGCAAGTGATTTTGTCTGATTTTGACAAGAAATATGAATTGCACTTTCTTGCACCAGAATACTTCTCAGTTCTCCCCCCGGCCCCCTTCTGAAATTCAGAGTGCAGAGCCAAAAGGATCTTGAGGTTATCCAGTCAAACCTTCTCTTTCTGTTACGCTACTCAGTTTCTCCCTGTTTGCTATCAAGCTCAGTAGGTTGCTGAATTAATTATTAAAAAATATATTCCTAATTTTTAGTTTGAATAATCTACTTTCATCCATTGCTTCTTGTTACACTTTTTTCCAGCTAGATTAAAGATCCTTTTAGTGCCTGGTATTTTCTCCCTAGGAGGTGCTTATCTGTTGTAATCAACTCACCACTCAATCTTCTTCTTGATAAGATAAACAGATTGAGCTGTTCAGGTTTCTTACTGTAATGTATTTCCTCCAGCCTAAAATAGTCTATGTGAGCCTTTTCTGCACATACTTCAAATTCTTTTTTTTTTTAACATCCTCTGCCTTACATGGCTTTTTTATCTAAAAGGAGCGATCTAGCACAAAAATTGCCTTCCCCCCCCCGCATGGAACAATCATACAATGACCGTATGCAAGCCTCAAAATAATAAGAACTGGATTTCTTTTGACAGCACTCATTTATTAGGCAGCAAGGGCAGCTGAATGTATCTGAATCTTACTGCTTCATTTTTGGGTGAACGAGGTTGCAATAAAATCCTCTGATTCATCAGAGGGGAAGGTGAACAATGACTTGTGTCCCCAGGTGAGGCCACCTTGCCTCACAGCTGCTGATGGGCTGGACTTAAATGTGAAAGCTTTGTGGCGGGGGAAGGAGCTGTGTCTAGCACTGGGACAAAGCTGGGGATCACGCAATGGCCAGCCCTGCTACACCAAACCTGGAGTATCTTTGTACCACAGAGATTTGGAGATTTTAAACGAATCCCATACCAAGCAGGACTAAACATATTGTGGGTGCAAAGGGCTCTGGGGAGGAAGACAAATCAGATGAGTAGTGCTGGTACTTCTTTGGGGGTGTGTGAAAGAGAAGGTTTATCCTGGCTGTGCAGGGGATGNGAATATTCCCTAACAAAGTATACTAAAACAATTTTACTTCCTGGTATTTATAAATGTTATATACATGTGTGTTCTGGATATACATTATAATATAAACATGCATTGAAATAAATGAATGATTTAGCTGTTGAAATGTTCTTAATTAACAAAATTTGTAATATTCCCTTCACTGACCAGAGGAAGAAAAGAATGAAGCATGGGCAAGTGATTTTGTCTGATTTTGACAAGAAATATGAATTGCACTTTCTTGCACCAGAATACTTCTCAGTTCTCCCCCCGGCCCCCTTCTGAAATTCAGAGTGCAGAGCCAAAAGGATCTTGAGGTTATCCAGTCAAACCTTCTCTTTCTGTTACGCTACTCAGTTTCTCCCTGTTTGCTATCAAGCTCAGTAGGTTGCTGAATTAATTATTAAAAAATATATTCCTAATTTTTAGTTTGAATAATCTACTTTCATCCATTGCTTCTTGTTACACTTTTTTCCAGCTAGATTAAAGATCCTTTTAGTGCCTGGTATTTTCTCCCTAGGAGGTGCTTATCTGTTGTAATCAACTCACCACTCAATCTTCTTCTTGATAAGATAAACAGATTGAGCTGTTCAGGTTTCTTACTGTAATGTATTTCCTCCAGCCTAAAATAGTCTATGTGAGCCTTTTCTGCACATACTTCAAATTCTTTTTTTTTTTAACATCCTCTGCCTTACATGGCTTTTTTATCTAAAAGGAGCGATCTAGCACAAAAATTGCCTTCCCCCCCCCGCATGGAACAATCATACAATGACCGTATGCAAGCCTCAAAATAATAAGAACTGGATTTCTTTTGACAGCACTCATTTATTAGGCAGCAAGGGCAGCTGAATGTATCTGAATCTTACTGCTTCATTTTTGGGTGAACGAGGTTGCAATAAAATCCTCTGATTCATCAGAGGGGAAGGTGAACAATGACTTGTGTCCCCAGGTGAGGCCACCTTGCCTCACAGCTGCTGATGGGCTGGACTTAAATGTGAAAGCTTTGTGGCGGGGGAAGGAGCTGTGTCTAGCACTGGGACAAAGCTGGGGATCACGCAATGGCCAGCCCTGCTACACCAAACCTGGAGTATCTTTGTACCACAGAGATTTGGAGATTTTAAACGAATCCCATACCAAGCAGGACTAAACATATTGTGGGTGCAAAGGGCTCTGGGGAGGAAGACAAATCAGATGAGTAGTGCTGGTACTTCTTTGGGGGTGTGTGAAAGAGAAGGTTTATCCTGGCTGTGCAGGGGATGGCTGAGAGCAGAGGGAAACCATTCCGTTTGCCAAGGTCACTCAAATCCCTGGTTTACTACTCTTGTGATACTCACTGGTATTGTTGGTAGTGTGATATGGTCATTGTCGTGGTTTAGAAAGAAATGCCCCAAAAGAAGTAGTTAAAGAGAAGTCAGACCACGCCTCCTGATAATACAAAGGGTTAACACTCCAGGGATTTCCGGGGGAAGTCCTCTTTTTGGCTCCCGCTGCGGAGGTAAGAGGAGTTATACCCCCGCCAGCCTCTCAGAGGCTGGGGGGGGAAGGGGGAGGGGAAGAGAGAAACAACAGAGAAGTTAAGACAAGAGAGTTGAGAAAGTAGAAGGGTAGAGAGTTTTCTTTTTTCCCCCTCTTCCCAGAAGAAAACTTTCAGATACAAGCAGCGAGAGGGAGCTGGGCAAGTGAAGAGAGATGGGGGCAAGGCGCAAGCCCCCCCCNCTTTTCCCCCGGGCTTCTCCACCCCCCGTGCGGGCGACAGTTTGCAAACTACCTACTCCCAGAGCAAACTACCTCCCCGAGCTCCCCCACCCCCGTGCGGGTAGTAGACATAGTTAATAAATATACATTCATGAGTGCACTAGCATAGCCTGCCAGGGCAAAACCATAACAGTCCTAGAACCAAATGGTATCAGCTGTTCTACGTTGAAAAAAAAAGTGTTTTTCCCAAATTTGGTAATTATCTCACTTTAAAACACAGAATAAGTTGTAGATAATTAAAAAGGTAGTTTTAGGGCTAGTAGAAAAAATATAATAGAAGACACACTAATTAAGTTTCTCTCTAATCTGTATACCTGGTGGAATCAAATTGCATTTTAGAAAGCAAAATGAATTACAGGTGAGTTCCTCCCAATGCTGTCTTACAGAACTTGGCTTTTCTGCTGTTTACACCTGTAAACCTCCATGTGATTGCAGGAAACTGCCCACAGAGACTTCACTGTGTGGCTGGGTTCTAAATAACTGAAAATTACATCACTCTTATACAGGAATATGGTGAAACACGTGGCATTCCTGCCTTCAGCTGCTGAAGGATGGAGGAGATGAGGTGCTGGGATTTCAATAGTTGCCTATGACTTAACAGTCATTGTTTAATAGTTTTCCCCTGCTGTTAAAACAGCTCTTTAAGAAATTGCTAATACCTCATTTAAAATCTTGATCCTTTTGATGTGATGACAGGGGGTCAGGCTTGGAGGCGGTGTCACAAACAGGAAGATATGAATGTTCAGCATATAGAAGTATTCATTAATGACTCATAAGCAAGTGTGCCTGGCAACTAATTGGAGATTTTTGTGCAGAAATATTGTATTTATGGGCTCCATAGAATCTAACTTAGTTTTGTTCTGCAGCTTGTGAGGCTATCTTTTTGGCAGGAAGAACTCATTAATCAAAATCCTTCCTTTTGTAAATGACAGAGTATTGAGAGGGTGGGGAGAGAGGAGGGCAGGTAGAACATGCATCTGAAATGCCAGAGAGATTTTGTACTGATACAGCTCATACCACCAAATAGGAGACAGGATGTCAGAAAAGAGGAAAACCTCTATTCTAATGCTGCTTATGTCAGGGCAACATTGATGAAACCCAGCTCTATTTCTCTGGAATCTGAAGTTATACTTTTATGATCCCTTTGTATTTGTTCATTTTTTTTAAGGCAAAGCAGCTAAAATCCAGTCTGCTTACCATCAAAATACTTGAATTAGGATTTTATGTTCTCAGCCTATTTCTCACTGTCTAAGGGTTCTTGGTGGAATAACGGTTCGTGGACAGCTGTGGGGTTTGGGCGGGGAGCCTGATCCTGTTCCTACTGGCTACAGGGTATCCCCTCTCTGTCCATGTGCAGGGGTTGTTCTCCAGCTACCAGAGGTAGGGCAGCCTGGAGAGCAGGCTGCACAGAGCAGTGCTGGAGTGCATGGGGTACCTAGAAACAGAGAACAGCTATGGATATGCCAAACAATAGCTCTCCTAAGGCCTAATGCTGTTTTCACATTTTATTGCTATTGAAAAGTCGGGAATAATTTTAACAGATTGAAAGGTATCTCCATCCTTTCAAAGGACTGAAATATGCATTCTCTGAAATAGTTTCCTTGGAACAGAAAATGTGGTATTTTAAACTCTTTTTGCTTATGCTGTGTCATAGACTAACAGATAGGGATTTCACATGTATCTACTGGCAGAACCACCTTTTGTCCTGTTCTACCCAGGGCTGATTAATCTATCTTTTTAAGGTAATAAATATGTCATTGACCCTGTCTGCAACCATACTTTACAAATTCATTAACACTTTTCTATGCTGTATTTTTACTGTGCTATACAGCTATGCAAAGAGAGCTCCATCCACTGTACTGTAAATCACTAATACCCAGACTGAAAGCAGTTGCTGTTAATGAGATAGCTCATCTACTGCTTGCATGTCAGAGATGTTAGTAAAAGCAGGAGATGTGCACAGCTTTGGTGGAGGCTGAATTTGTGTCTCTAATAAATGCAGGAAAAATAGACAGGATGTTTGGCCACACACCTGAGCAGCCTATCTGCAATGCCAGCACTTTGCAAAGAACATTAGAGAAATTAACGGAGATGTCCTTCTGATTAGCCAGCTTTTCTAAGTCTAGCTAGCATAAGCTCTTTAGTCTTTGGAAGGAAATACTTCCAAGGAGGATAGAGAATTGTTTTTAGTGATGGTAAGCTTCCAATAAATTACTTCTGACCAAGGGAAGGCTTGGAGGGGCAAGGTAATCCCAGAGTAAAGTTGATTTAACTTCTCCATTATTCTCAGAAAGGCTCTGGGATTGGAGGTTTGAAGAGATGTATGTGACATTTTTAAAAGGTTTCAGCAGAGGCTTAAACTCCTATAATGTTAAATATATTTTCTGAAGCAATGAGATTCTCATGCTTGGGGCAAGACACCAGGAACGCTTTTGTGTGTGCACTAATATAGATGACATCGGCTTTTTGACAAGGACACAAGATGCAAAAGTACTTCTGGGTGCAGTCTTATTCCTTTCCCAATTAATAACAAACAGGAAGTTTCCATTTTTCTCTGGAATTAAGCACTGTACACAAAAGGAACTTCTACTATGGGACACGACTGTACATCAAACCTGTATCTGACCCAGCCTCTCCCATGTGCTCCAGCTCTGCCATGGAGCACACTGGCAAGGCTCAGAGTGTCGCTGGCTGCCCTCACTGGCCTGTGCATAAAGAGGATATGACTTTGCGAGTCTTGAGAATCGGTGCCTTTTTCATTCAGGTACAAGAAGGAAACCTGAAATTGTCATTTTTTGACAGGATGTACTGATTTGCATTACAAGGCTGGGAAGAAAACATGCACTTCACCTGCTTTGACAGTTGGCCTTCTGAGTTACACTTCTCAGCTGCATTAGCCCAGCGGCCTTTGGCAGAAGAGGAGCAGGGGTGGGTAGTGTTGGTCTTGCTAATCGGGGACGATGCATGGCTCTGGATTTCTGCATTCCCTTTGGCACTTCTGTGGCATTTAAAAATATGACAGCTGTGAATTAGCTCAGCTATTTACAGGCTGGATTGCACATGGCTCACTGACAGGCAAGGTGCAAAAGATTTTTTTCTTCTCTTTCACTTAGTGTTTGATTTCCACCAGGAAAGTTGTGGCAGCCAAATATAATAGCGGTCACAAGCCTCAATAAGACTCTGCTGATCTATTTGCCTTGCTAATTTCTGGAGACAGTTATGTTTGCATCTGCAGTAGGACTCGGCAGGAGGATCTTCCTTTTACAGCTCTATGTGCTTGTGTTATGGCATAATGAAGATGAAGGAGGCTGCACATCTGAATTCCTGCCCTTACAGAGGACTCTCACCCTTGTTGCTGTTTGGGTGCTAATCATGTTTCTGGCTTTCCCATGGCCTGTTTGATTGGTGTTCCCTGCTGGATGAGCTGTGTAATGAATCGCCAGTGCGTGGTGAGCAGCTCACATGGCCTCTGCACCATTACTTTTTCTTCCTTAGTAGGAGTTGGGTGGGGGGGTGAAACTCCACAACCACTGATACTTTTATTTTCAGAAGTTTCTCTTGATGCTCCACTTAGTTTGAAAGTTTAAATGTTTGCTGAATTTCTCTCCTGTTATAGAAGTGACTTTTTCCTTAGATTGTACTGGCATGTCTGTATACAAGGGTGTGCAGAAAGTGCCTGGTGTTGTGGGAGAAGAGAGGATGGGAAAGGCAGAGAGCAGTTCGAGCCTCAAATCTGTCCAGGGTGGGCAAGAATAGTGTCTCCTAAAGCCCTGTTTTGCTTTGCAGCAGGCTGTGTTCTGGTGGGGTTGAGGCTGGGCATTCATCCTGACCAGGCCACTCTGTGAGTGGCTGGCATGTTCTTGCCTACTTCTTTTTCTCATGGAAAGAGCGTCTGTAAGCCACCAGGAGATTAAACAGGAAAGACCTGTTCCTTCCTTCAGACACCAGAAAGTCTCATTGCTGCCTTCTGGATTAGCCATGAAATTATCCATGTACTTATTGATGCTGGTAAGGTTCCCCATGCATCAGGGTCTAAGGGTCTCAAAACAAGGAGATGCTTTCCTCTCTCAGCTGTCTGGGAAATATGTTCTTCTCTTGTCAGATTGTACCTCAGCAGCACCTCTGCACTGCCTTGTTGTAAAGATGTAATCAGATGTCTCTTATGTTATATACTGTTTGTGGCACGGAGTAGAGAACTGGTGTGGAAAATGATGTCTTACAAGATTTATTTCTGTGCTTGCACTCCTTCCCCCCATCAGACTGTTAAAGTGATCTTTTAAAATATTTTCAGTACCTCCCATACAATTCTGCACAGTCATCACCAAAATCAGTTATCATGGAAAATGCTTCCCCTTCTGCCCCCTCACATTGCTAAAATCTAATTTTAGCCTGGGGAAAAAAAGATTTAAGGGATTCATATGGGTTGGGTAAATTTTGTGACAAACTAGTCCAGAACTCCATCCTGGAAGCAGTTCTGCCTGTCAGCTGAGCCACTGCAGTATCTGTAATTTTTATGTATTAGGGATCTGGCACCTTTCTCTGGCATCTTATGCCATACAAAATTAGCTCAGCATATGGGTAGTGTAAATTGGAGGACATAGGTTTGAGTAATGAACAAACAGTGACTATGCTAATTGGCTTCATGGACATGGAGTTCCGTGTCTTCAGTACAGAATCACCTCAGCTGTTTTACAACCAAAAATAATGAAAATGAGAGTCCCTGATTAGGTAATTTTTTGTTTTTTCTGTTTTGGCAGTGGCAAATATTTCCAGTCTGCTACTTATTGTGATTAGAGTTTGTGTGCAGCCTGATTCTCTGCATATTATAATGGATGGCTCTTACAAACAGGTAAGCCAACATCCTTTTCCTTTAAGTTGTTTAGAGTAGCTGCAGTTTATAATAAAGATCAGCACATCCAAAGGTGTTCATCAAGTTCTAACATCAAAACAGTAAGGAAAGCCGGAATCGCTGTGCTTGTAAGAGCTGTAAATATCTTGTAAAACTGAATATCAATTTTCAAAAGATAAAGCTTGCTATAAAAAGAAAACCTCAGAAAAATATATTTTGCAGTAAGATTTATTTTATGAATTTCTACTTACTACAGTGGTTTCCAAACTTGCCAGGCTGTTTGTTTTTGGTTTCTTTTTTTTTTCTTTTCTTTTTTTTTTTTTATTTTTCCCCGCAAGCAATTTAATGACCATCATTTTTCCTCTGCCAGATTCTAATTCTGCTGCCCATGGTCACTGCTGGCTTCTGCACTGGAGTGACCTCTGGCCCTGAGACTGCTGAGTCAGCAGCAGCACTGTCTCCCTTGCCAGCCCTGTTCCTACACTCTGGTTGGCAGAAGCACGCTATTGCTGCAGGGCTGAGCATGTTCTCTGTCCTTCCAAAAGTCGTGGGTCCTGCTGGGTGGGCAAGGGGGATCTGGCATGGAGTGGGAAGCTGGGACACCTTTGGGAAGTTGTTTGCTGCCATTTAGGTCCCTGCTCTCGGTACAGGCAGGTCTTGCCAAGCACTAATGTTGAGATTTAGTGCAGGCTGAACTTGTACAGTGTGTGTGCAAGCAATTTCAGTTCTCACTATGAAAAGGATGGGGTAGAGGGAAAAGGAAAGAAGAAAAGGTGGTTTGTCCTTGTGAAAGCCAGCTCCTTGAGAGATGGTAAGCTTTCTCATTGCTGCACAAGCACACCTTCATCCTCACGTTCAATTTTGCAATCTGTGTTTTGGGGAACGTAAAAAGTGATCTTTCAAATGGAGTATTCTGGATTTTGTCTGTGGCTCTTGGGGTTATGGAGGTATTCTGAAATTGAGAAGTGTGATCCAAATGCAGTGTACAGAGGACTTCTTAAGAGGCCTTTGTGTTGGTTTAGAACACCAAGTACCTGCATTTTAGGTACTGTTTATGTAGTTTTAACTGTGAGTAAATGGAGGAACTTCATAGTCACATCTATCCTGGAGGAGAGGTAGCTCTAATTTATACATGTTTCTTGACTGATCATAAACCATAATGACAGATGTCAGAATATTCTGAGTTGAAAGGGACCCATGAGGATCATCAAGCCCAACTCATAAATGAATGGCCCATATGGGGATTGAACCACAAGCTTGGTAATACTAGCACCATGCTCTAGCCCACTGGGCTCATCTCAGGGTTATAAAGATCATAAGGATTCATAAGGATTGACCATTATTCATGATAAATGAGCTAGAAAAATTCTCTTTTTTGTCATACCCCTCCTCAATAATTGATAATCATTACTGTGCTAAAAACCTTAAGGAATATCTTAAACAATTTGCTTATTAATGCAAGCATTTATAATGGCGATATATGTATATTTATGTTTGTATATGCAAAAGGCTAATAGTACTCTTTTCATAGTGCTGATATTCTAGGATTTAAAGGGGCAGGGTTTTTAGAAGGATGATGTTTTTCATTGGATCAGCAGTTTTAGTTGGAGAACACTGGTAAGTACTGGTTTCTCTCTGCCTTGCAACAGTATTTGCTATTAGTGCAATGCTCATGTGATTGTTGTCTGTTATTACTGATACTGGGGCTTGAGCTCCTGGTCTTGATATCTGCAAGACTTCACGAAGTAGAGGAGCTAAGACTTTCACCTCCCATATGCTAATTTCTGTCTTAACTATCTGAGGACTAAGAGAAGAATCAGAGGGGTGATGTCATGATAATGATGTGCAACCACGAGCACAGATTTTAAAAGTAAAAAGTCATAATTTACACTTCTTGTTTTGGTTCACACTTAGTTTTTATGAGTTGTACACAGCACATACAACTATAATGTGTTCTTTATACTCTTGACAGATGTCCAAGAACAGCCCTGTATTCCAAAACCCAAGCATCAAACATTTTCAACCTTTCTAGTAGATGATTTTAATTCTTTCCAAATAAAGAAGCACAATTCAGGCAGTACAAATCTCAGCAGGCAGCATGATGATGAAGATTGAACAACTTAGTTGTGTTCTAGATAGAAAGTGTCAAAAGGAATCAATGATATAGGAGCCAGTAAGAAACAAACTTCGGTAGTCACCCTCTCTTGCTTTCCATCAGAGAATGGGGTGATTCATAATTTAGTATTTCTGCATCAAATATTTTGTCTTTTTCTTACACAGAGATGTTTGTAGGAGAAATTCAGAAATCTTTACAAATGCTTAATTAAAGCTTGATATTCCATTATTATTATTTTTATTAATTGTTATTGTTCCATTTATGTAGGCATGTCTAGCAAAGCACCCTTTCCTTTTTTTAGACTTTGGTCCAATGTGTAAACTGTATTTGAAGAGGCTCGTTTCAATTTAATAGCTGCCCACATATCATAAAAGAAAATCAGAACTTAAATAAGCCAACTGCATTTTGCAGGTCACAAACCTGCAATGAAGCTTGGTGCTTCTATTTTCCAATTCCAGCGTTTTTACCTGATTTGCTTTTCTATAAAGAAATTAGGCACACCCTTTAAAAATGTATTTAATAATATAATACCTAGCAATTTTATGTAAATATTAAGGAAGTAGCTTACTGATTTTAAAAATAAATAGAGGTGTACTCTCAGTCATCTGCTTGATGTGATCCATTGAATGCCAAGTGTTATAGTGGCAAATCTACAAGAGAGGAAACAATAATGAAGACAAAAATCCTTGAACAAGAGAAATACAAGTTTCCAGCTGGAGAATAACACCTCTGCTGTTCCTTTTGAAATATAACAGATATATAATAGATTTACTCATCCCAGAGCTGAGCTGATGGTCACCCCCCACCAGTACTGTTAGAAATAATCGAGGATACCATAAAAGCACTTCAGTCTTACACATTTGCTTTAACAGTATAGAAAATAGAGTTAATAGCTATCATATCACTACTTCTAGATTTCAATTTTAGCTGCTCTGTAAGTTAAAAAAAAAACCTTTAAAAATAGACCAGACAGGGAAAATGAAAAGACACCTTTCTTTCGTAGGCAGAAATCCTTTCACCTCTTTCTCGTCTGGGCCACAGTAGCTCAGAAATATCACAGAACAATGTGGGAGAGAAAAAAAAAGATAATTCTGCATTTGACTGTAAATCCAGGAATAATTTAGTTTATCCAAATTGCAGTTTCTCCTGGATACTGTTATATTTAACACTTCTACATTTACAGACAATGCTGCGTGCTCTTCAGCAGGCACCATCCCCAGGACCCTGGCACTGGGCTTCCCACAGAAGCTAGACAGCCTCCCCACACAGGCACTGGGATTGGTCCTGAAAGATTCTATTGGCTCTCTGAGGCTTCCTCTCACAAACTTCTTTACTGGGGAAGAGTAGCAGGCCTGTCTCTGCCAGAGCTGAAATATTTTGGCATGGTTTCTGTGCATGGTGTCGCCATTCTCAGACTCGCCAGACAAGGTCCCTGCCTGGGAGCAGGGCAGGGGCAGTGACCCCCCAGACCCTGGTGCCCAGCGAGGCTCTTGCAAGTGGCCTACCCTGTTGGCAGCTTTGCTGTTATCAGTGCTATGCTGCTCTTACAAATCAGCCTTTGGAGGGCCCTGTGTGACCAGTACCACCTGCAACACCTTCCTTCTTCCTGCACCTTTCTGAAGCCCAATGAGGAGGAAGCTGGGGAGGTGCAATGCGCCAGCTGCCTGCCCCTTCTCTCTTCCTTGGGCTCTAGACGTGTTCCTGATGAAACAGCACTGCTGTGGCAGATCCTGTTCTTGGAAGAAGCTGCCTTTCCTGGTGGCTCAGTGGCACAGTTTTCAGGAGCTGTTTATATGGTCTCCTCTCTGCCTTATGAATCAATGAACTGCAGTGAGGTTCCAGTGGGGTTTGCCAGCTCTTGTGTTGCTGGCAATGCTTGAAACACTTTTAGTTGGATGTGCTGTGAACATGATGGGGTTTGTAGCCAAGCAGGGCAAGTGTCCCCTCACAGGCATTGTAGGGCATTGCTGACTCTTGTGCTTTATTTCCCTTAACTAATTAGATGCAAAATGGAAACCTGTGCCTTTCAACACCGAGTGTAAAATCTGCATTAATTTGGTGCTTGAATAAACTGTGGACATAATTCTCATTAAAAAAGGGAGTCTGCCCAGGTAAAACATGAAGATGAGTATATATGGCAGTGAGGGGCAAAAAATTGGAAAAGCAGAAGCAGTTCATGTGCTTTTTCATGGCAGCAACTTACTATTCTTTCTCTGCTGTTATTCTGGGTCTGAAACTAAAATATCCCTCATGGGAAAAATAGTTAAAATTTGGTAGAAGTTCTAGTCTGATTCAAATCACCCAGAACAAAACTTTGTTTTCAACAATTCCACAAGACAAAAAACTTTCAAAAAGTTTTAGATCAGAAATGCCAAAGCAGGAGGTTCTAACCGCCCCATCAGTCAGAGGCAATTTCACATGTTAAAATCAAACCTCAGCAGTGCTCTTCCACATGGCCTTGGTTTCAGGCAATGAGTAGCTCCATGTCTCTGCTGGTGGCACCCATCCTGGAGTTCCCCTGGAACTGAGGCAGCCACCCAGCTCCAACCCCTCTTGCAGGCAGAATTCCAAGTAGGTATTCAAAATTTGTGCAGAGATGAGTATATATTCCTCCTAGTGTCCTCTCAACTCCTTTTAAAGAGTTTGGATTAAACACATGCTTAGCATTTTCTTCTATTAATCAGAATGTATAACAAAGATAATATATGTTGCTGCCTGTGGTGTTTGCACTACCCTGTTCCAATAAATTTGTTAATATCAGGAATATAAAGAACTGAAATATTTTTCCTGATGTGTTGGTTATTATTAGAATAGGTGTAGGCCTACATGGGATGGAATGGAAAATGCTTCTTCAAAATCTAGTGACTGATCCTTTATTTTAATGCTTCCTACTATATATACACACTTGTTTATATTACAGCACAAAGTACTTTTCCATGACACAATCAAGAGAAATACAGTTTATGCATGTGTATTTATCACATTTTTGGCCAATACACTTCTGGTGAAAATTAGGAATTGAAATAGGACTATGCATACTAAGCAATATGAGAAGTAAATTTAGAACAAGAGAGTAAGCTGCTATCTGGTACTAAACTTTTTACAAGGGTTTTCTTTGTAAGGATACAAGGATAAATCTGAAACAATTGCACAGAATTTATTAGGGTGAAAAACAAATATAAAATTGAGGCAAATAAAGCCCTAACTTTGAGTCCTCACCAGTCTGGGGGAGAATTTTGGAGACTGCTATTTAGGCCTAATTCTCATCAAAATGTATGTCCAGATATAACTGAGGGCCAAGCCCAGTAATAAAACCCTGTGTGCCCTGAATATATATGAATTATTAAATTACATCTGTAGCTATAAAAAAAATTGGAAATAGTCAAAATTTTGAGGAAAACAAACATGATTCAAATCCCACTTCAATGTAGTTCATGCCAATTTGCCTTCCATAACAGATGCTACTTCTCTTGACAGTTTATTGAGGCCAAACCATTTATTTCTAGCCAGAAAACTGAATAAATGACAAAAGCCACACTGGAAGAAGAGAGATGTTCTTGTCAGTGGAAAGGCTGTCCTTTCCCCCAACAAGATGCTGGTTGCACAGGAGATTGGGTGCCTACCCGAGTGCATGTGCAGACATACACACACACACACGCTCATTTGCCTTTTTCTTTGCAGGTGTTCATTAGCTTAGGACTTTTTGTTTACATTTTTGCTTTTCTAACTTTTGTTTGGTTGTTTGTTTGTTTCCTTAAAAGTCTTTTTTCTCTCAACTCCTTCTCATCTACTCCAGGCTAGTTTGGAACATTTTTTCAGTCTTTGGTCTGATGGTCTGTTCTATCCTCTTGGACCAAAATGATCTCTGTAAAAGTAAGATATATTCTTACTAGGAAGACTTTCCAGATTCCCTTTGTTACAATTACATTCACAACATGAACAGAGACATCCTGCTAAGACTAAACTTGATGCTTGCACTGTATTATAATAAAAATTGCAGATAATTTTCCATCAAAAATGAGAGTAAAAGGAAACCTTTCTGTCTTTACTGATGGTACAGCGAACTACCAATCGTTCAGCCTGCCACCAGCTCTGTACTGCTGTGTTACATGGGAAGGAGGCAAAGGTTTCATGCACTTTGAAACCTTTAATTTCTCTGACTAAGAAACTAATCCTGCATTTTTTGTAATTTTACACATTTCATGGCTTGTCACAATCTTACTTGCATTTGAATGCAGTTTCTCTGTGTGTTAAATAGCCTTTTAAAATCAGTGACATTTCCTGTATTTTATGTGGTGACAAATTGCAAAGTAAGAGTCTTAAAAATATTAAATGACGTGCATGATAGGCCAGTGAAAACAGGAATCTTGGTGTTTCACCTCTTCCAGGGGGTTCAAGCAGTAAGCAGTCCATATTCAAGATGTCAGCAAAGACACCACATGTCACCTAACAGACGTTGCTGTCTCATTCCTATCTCGGCAGTTCCTAAAAGCTGGAGCCATGACTTGGGTTCAGTGTATTCCTGGGTACTGTAATTAAAGACAATCTTTGCCCCAAAGGGTTTGTGATTAAAGCCAATCTTACTCCTATTTTTAGTTTTTTTTTTTTTCCCCAGAATGTTATAAATAAGAATAAATTCTACTGCCAATGGTGCAAACGGTTTCTCTGGATTTTGCTGAGCGTATAAAGTGAACTATTTTATATCAGGTTTAGGAAATATTTAACCCTAAATTGTCTGATTCTATCCTGCAGCTATGCATGTGAGGAACCACCAAGGACTGCACTATACTTGCAATATTTATAGTTTAGGAATCAAGTTTTTTCCCTCTGTATGCCAAGGCAACAGATTTTACTTTATTTGTTATAGGAAAAATCAAGGGAAAACGTTGTTCAAAGTTTTTTTTAGTAAGAAATCCCTGACCATCACTAACATCCTAGATATGGGTGGGTCAATAATAAATGAGAAAACCCAATGCAGACGTACACACATTTAAGCTCACTGATGATTCTAAGCAGTATAGCACATCTCTATTGCATGATGCTGCATCTTGTTAATCTCAGCCTGAAAACATTCCAGGCAAATCTGTTCAGAAAAAGAGAACAGGATGTACGAGTCTCACTAATCTAAACAAGATGGGATGCTACTTACAGGTATGCAGTTTACAAGGCATGAAACATATGTTGAGTGAACAAAACAAAAGAAATCGTGATCATGTAGCAATCAACCATCTGAATAAGCAAGGATGCTGTGCACAAATATCTTTCATCCCTTAAATGATCACCTGCATTTTCAAGAGGCTTTATTAATGTATTTGATGATTTTTTGCCTCTAGTTTAATATTCAATTAAGTACTTATTTAATATAGTTCATGCAGACAACAAGCAAAAGTTTTAATAAGCTAATAAAAAGTCTTAATAGACTGTAATTATAACAAAGTATCTTGATCAAGAAACCCCAGCACTCCAAACCTTTCAAATCCAACCTGATTGCAACAGGATGTTTGCCAGCTGTTCAGATGGGAATGGGCCAGAATTCATCTTCTAAAGTAATACCTAATTAATATTTTTCTGCAACAGATATCAAACATTTTTCTAGACCTGAGTGCCTATACTTTTGTGTATTAAACATGCCCTCAGAATCCCATTTTTGACCTCTGTTTTAGTACAACCCAACCAGAACTTGCCGTAAAAGAACAGCTTTGAAACACCCTGGTGTTCAGATGTGCAAAAGTCAGTGCAGGCAGCAGCTCTGGGGACCTGAGGGGCTGTGCCCCAGGGCTTCTTTGGGATGTGTAATACACAACCTGGGTCACAACAGGTCACTTGCCTCTGCTCACTAATTTGGCTCTGTGGCCTCCTGGGGTCATAGGGCAGCAGGAGGACAAGGGCACAAGACTGTGGTGATGGCTTTTCCCTTGGTTTTGTCCATTTCTGGGCCAGTTAGTTCTGTCTGTACACTCCTGTGGCTTTTATACCACTAGTGTTCCTAATCAGTGCCTGCAGAGGTGTCTAGAAGCACATGCTGTAGCCAGGCACAGCAAAGTTAGTCAGCTGCAGCCTGCATCGCAGCACTGAGCGTGTCCTAGCACAGCTGGTGATGTGTCCCAGGCCTCCCACTGCAGGTAATTTTGTTTTGTAGTCAGGAGAATTTGCTACAATTGGCCTGCCCCTAGTGATTTCCCTGGCTGCCCCAGCTGTGCCTGACTGCCATACAAGCAGTTTGAGGCTGGCACCGGCAGCGCTGCTCAGGAGCAGGTCAAGGAGGCTGGCACAGCCATGACATCATGGGCCTTCTCTCCAAAGCACAGCTATGCAATGTGCATGGGGAATTACTTACAGGGGCGTCTGAGGAGTTTTAAAGAGAAGCCCCATTTTACAGACTCAGAGAGAGAAAAAACACACCCAGCCATAAGAGAAATGGCAAGGAACATGAAGGAGGTGGAAACTGGAGAGACAGAGAATGCAATGATAGGGAGGCAGCTCTGAAATGCTGCGTGGTTTTGTTTTCTCTTTCATCTCATCTGCTGTCTAACCTGTAGTTCTTCCAAGAAAGAAATAAAATACAGCTTAGCTTGTGTAAGAACAAGTCTGGAGTTGGATATCACCCACTTTATATAGGACCAAAAATTCTAAGGATAGCAGTGTAAGCCACAGAATGATGGATTGGAGTGAAGCGCAGAGATGGGCATGGAGGGATGTTCTGCAGGGCACACTTGATATTTTTAAAACAATAAAAAAAGGTACATGTACATGTGTCTGTATGCAGAAAACTGACCTTACCTCCAAACTGTGTTTTGCAGGTGTGACCATAAATTCAAAAGGAAAGGCTCATTTTCCCCTTCTCTATACCTTATTCTGCTTCTGTTTTCCCCTGTGAGAGGGAGGTGAAACAGAAGTGGAATTAACCCATCTTGTAGCGGGAGCAAGATGATACTTCTACAGCTTGATGTCACTGGCTAAGGCTGATGTTGATGAAATCCCCTTGGGTTTTTTTGCTGATGCTTTTAAATATTCTCGGGGCAATGACTAAAATATTTGAAGCTGACAAATGGCATGGAGAAACCAACCTTTGGGATGCACAGTCTGTACAGATATTTTAAAAGATGGATTTCAAAGCCATCCAATTGAGACATTCAAAAAAAGTGCTCTGATCAGGAAATAGTATAGTTCTTTGTTTTGAGCTTCCCTGCTTTTGTTTGCTTATAACATGCAGACATATAATAAAACAAGTGTTATATTTTAAAAATTGGCATAAAAATACAAATTATTTACCTTCTGTAAAGAACTTAATTTAGGAGCTCTTCCTTCCCTCCTCTCCCAATTTTTAAGAATGCATGGGAAGAATTTTAAAAAATGAAAACTGTGTGATGATGGGATAGCTTGCTTGACATTTCTCAACAAGAACTGGTTTCAGGCTATTTTTCCAGCCTGAATGAATTTTCATGGTTACATTGTAAACCCTTGAAAATCACAGTTTATAAGGAAATGGGTGATACAACCTTAGTTATGATATATAATGAGCTGCCATTCTAAAAAAAAATTGTTAACTCCTTCTGGGAACTTGTGACTATATTGTGATGTTCATGCACCATCTGTTTGGTTATATTCACAAAAAACGTGATGGTGAAACATGTATAGTCTAAGTGTCAGTTTAGATTAAGTGATCAGCTCCATGAACTACAAACACAGACACACACCTACGCAGCTAATCAATCTAGACTTCATTTGTCAGTTCAGTGCATATCATTTGCAGAGGAGAGAGCAAACTCATATGCTTAATGTGGTTCACTTTGCAATAAGGAGGCTTTTCCTGATCTCTATGTTTTCCCTTGTCTATAATTCTGTTTTGGTAACAAAATTTGAAACTGGGGAGTTAAACTCTCAGGAATGCAGATGATGGCTTAGAAATCATGACTTTTGAGATGTAAAGACTTGGGAAACTTATTAATTTGTCTCCAGGCCCCTTGCAAACATAGGCATGATTTTCACAAATTAGCAGACGTCCAGGGGTGGGACATTCAACAAGTTCTAACAATTAGCAATGATTTGGTCAAGCAAATACTTTCAGCAGGTAGTTAATAGGGTCATCCCTCTGACCCCATGGTGTGTATCAGGCAGGAGCTGGAGCTGCAGGGCTGAGCAGTTCTCCAGCTTTCACCTCTGGACTTATGCGCTCAGCACTTGTGGGTCACAAAGCCAGCAAGACTGCAGGTACAAGGAAATTTTATTGGCTTAGTACAACCATCAAAAGTTTTTGGCCAAAGAAATCTCAGCAGCTGGGGATGGATATATTGGAATTACTGGCTGTAAAAAAGCAGAATGGGTCTTCCTCCTCCTGGCTCTGCGCAGAAGGAATGAATGAAGCATAGGGATTTCAGTTTAAGTTAATGCCATGTTAGCTGACGCATAGGCAGCTTCAATTCTCTTTAATTAGTGCAGCATTAAGTGACAAAGTATTTAATCAGCAAGCTAACAAGTGCAGTGGCTGATTGCTCTGTGCATGCACTTGTGTGGGGGCGTGACTGAAAAAAGTAAATAAAATTACTTTCCTTGCTTTAAATGAAATGGGATCCCTAATTTTATTACAGCTGCAATCAGTTTAGAGGCATGATAGAGCAATAAAAATTGATTCTATCCTGTTTTATTCCTTTAACAAAGTATTTAATTTAAAAAGCTAATGCTGTAATTTAACTGTTTAGCTTCTTGAGGTATGAATTTAGGCCTTATTTCCACAGTGTCTCTGTCAAGGGAATGAGCCAGCAGTCTTATCTTGATGTTGTATTCTTGCATCTAAAGCACACATCTTTCTATTTACCACTGATCAGATTGAAGATTGAACCCTCTTTTCTTAGAAAGGTCTAGAAATCACGATCCAAGTACATAAGCTTATTAACTTCCAGTATTGCAATTCATTACATCAAGGTCTTAAGATAAATACTGTGAAAACCCTCTAACTGCTGCAAGCCACTTACTGGCTTAGTAATGCAGATTACCATCAACATGTCACCCTATGAGAGAGCACTATGCTCTCTGCTGGGCTCCCATTGAATATGGTCCGGTTCAGGATTTCTGTCTCAGATCTGAAACCCTCTGCATAGACCCTGCAGTTACCTGTGAGATTGTCACTCTACTGTACTAAATCAAAACTGCATGAACTGGCAGAGGATGATTTGTATGGTCTTTTCTTGCCACTGAGTTCATGGATCTGACGCACATGAGCTGGAAATGGCACCTGTTCACCTTCAGACTCAGAGCTTCCAGCTCCAAGGGGAATGGTTGCTGAACCTGGTGTTCCAGGCACAGGGGGGACTCGACTTGTTATGTACCCACCAGTCAGAAAAGCAAACCTTGTGCTAAGCAATTTCTGAAGCTAAATTAGACAGGAGGCTATGGTGATAGATGGAGGAACTCAGAGAAATAGCGAGTCTGTATTAATTTATACAGCATTGCTGTGAGAAGAGTGGAAACTCAAATGAGCTTTGAAGTAAGTGAACCAACTACTTTAGTATTAGCTAACTACCTATTCAAGAACTTATTTTGTAACTCTCTAAAAGGCAGAAAAGTGACTTTTCAATTAATTGATAAAAAACATGACTCACAAATGCAAAATGACCTCTTGTAGCTGAGTGGAAAAAGTCTTAAATATTCATTGAGATTTTTGTCATTGTTTTCAAAGAGCTCGTAATTTCAGCCCTAATAGATAATTTATAGTTGGAGCCATCCCAGAAACATGGGCCCGGCAATGGGGGCTGAAATAACTCAGGTGAAAAGGCTGAAGTAGCTCTGCTGTGACTAGGTGGTTTGTGGAGGAGAATGGTGCAGAGCACACCACCACCCAGCCCTGGGAGGAGGAGACAGTGGCACATGCCCACAGCTCTTCCTACATCTATGCCTGAGGCAGCAGAAGTCATCAAAAATCTGTAGCATTTTCTCCACTCTTTTTCAACAGCAGCCCTCCTGGGAAGTTTGTTTTTTGAATTTACAGTAGAGTGCTGAGGGAGGTTAGTCTGAGAAGACAGACGTGGAAAACAGACCCTTGAATATGAAGTTGACAGGTTTTATTTAGAAAGCTGGCATATGCACTGGCTGCATTCATATCTGCAGTGTTCCCCAACTTGACAGGCAATCTAGAGTATGGTGTATATTAAAGAGAACTAGTTTTGAACTCCGATTTTGGTTCCCTTCATACAATTCCTGTAACACTGAACATTTTTAGACAAGTACTGGTTTTGTTTTTCAGTAAAGACTACACGGCTTTTTTTTTTCTTTTTTTTAACAGCTCACTGAAAAAAATTGTGCAGTAGCATAAGTCTGGCTGCCTAGATAGGCAAGTTTACTTGCATTTTTTTAATGCAAATATAATATCATCAGAGTTGATCATAAAAGCCTGCCTGGAAAGAATATAGGAATGCATGACAAAGTTTTTTATGGTTTTAATTTAATCTCAGAAATAATGTCCAGCAAGTAGAATACTCTACAGAACTATGTAAGTAATAGCAACATAACCAGAATACCTTTGAATTTCTCAGTCACCTTAGGAGAATGGGTTGATTCTGCAGGTTTTGTCAGGCTAATGCCTTTCCTCTGACAAAGTAAATGGCGTGTTCATGGGATCTAGTGTTATGTCATCTCATTCAAAAATAAATATATGTATAAGAAATATATGGTTGCTCATCCATGTGCTTGACCTCAGTTCAAGTCCTGACTCAAGAAAATGTCTTTGGGAGAGCACTTAAACACAATGCCTGTGTTTACATGCTTTTCTGAGGGGGAGTTGGGCTGCAGAATACGTTCAAAATTCTTTCTGCAACTAAGATAGAATAAAATGTATGTAGTACTATTGTAAAACTTTTAGAATGGGAAAACTTAGGAAACCTCAAAAAAACCTGCCAGACATAATTATTGAGGTGTATTGGTCCAGAGTCAAGGTGTTGTTAGATCTGTGTAATGAAGACTGCCAGGCTGTACTTTAAATGTTGCACTTTAATAAATTTCTTTTATTCATTGAACAGGGACTTCCCACAGAAGCCTTCTCTTGTGGGTAGAAGTGTTATTGAAAAACTCTGTTATGTAATTTCTTAGCCTTCACAAACAATTTCTGATTGCACACAGAGCACACCACCATCATTGTGATGCTCCTTTGTGATCCTAGAACCACAGGACTAGCCGCTGGAAAAGATGTAGATTCTGGGAAACCAGCTGAACAATTTTATATATAACCTTAAATTGGTCCCAGTGGTTAAAAACTATCAACTATTTTAGAGTTACTATGAAATAACTTTTTTAAAACAGCAAATGGAGAAGCCTTCTGCAACTTTCAACTTGAACCAGTCTCAGAGATGGCTCAAAATCAAATAAAAATAAATGGAAAGTAAAATTTTATTTTGCAAGTTAAAACAGTTAAGGTTTTGTATTAGTCTCTCTGATATTTTCTTACTTGGATTTACACAGACTTATCAATATGTCCCTTATCTTATAAGGGATAAAACTTATCAATTAGTTTTACAGTTCTCTCACAGATCTTCATTATATTGATTCACTGAGAGCAAGTGTGAAAAGAACAGAAAATAAGAATATGACAAAAAATGAACTATTAGGATTTCTCCCAAACTGGGGGTTTAATCTGTGTAAGTTCTCTACATGGAAACCATTCCAGGTGTTTTAACTCAGGAGATAAGGAGACCCAAAATGTGGCACCTGTGTGACTCAGTGTTCTGTGAACAATCAGCCCATTCCCCAGGAACTCAAGGCAGCTGTTTCTGAGTCAGAGATTTTCAGATTAGGCCTTTTAAATCAAAGCATTTACTCTCTCTTCCCTTTCTCCACCGAAAAACCCACTGACCAAAAATGGGGCTATGTACTTCTTTTGGAGTATAAAGTGTTTTAGCTTCTGTGTGGATCTATGAAGCCTGAAGAGCTGGAGGAATTACGGAAAGCTGATTGTTTATTTACTGGTAAGTGAAATGAACTTGTGGTTTTAATCCAAACCTCACAAGTGCATGTTCAGATAATAAATACTGTACCTATTGCTACTTCTTGTTTGGTAATCTTAAGAGAAAGTTCTCTGGAACTGTCATTTGGGACTGAGGCTGAAAGGCAAAAAATAAGGGTCAGGAATCACACTGTCAGGAGGGCTTCCACTTTCGTTTGTCCACTAGATACTGCTTCTGTTTATTGCTGGAGATTGCTCTTAGTAAAATGATGCTTGGGGGAGGAGGCAGCTTCGTGGTCTGAAAGATCTGAAATGAGCTTGTGGCAACATGGAGAGTTATTTGCTGATAGGAGAGCTGAGTTCTGGAGAATCCTGGACTAGGAGAGAAGGTGATAGCAGTATTTTGCCTGTTAACAGTATAAATACTCTGACTGTTTTCTGCAGCCTGAGTTCTGGCTGGACTAGCCATGCAGATTTATGGTATCTCAGTGGTTTCATGACACTGCCTGCTGTGCAAACCCTGGAGCTAGTTTCTACTGGAAACTAAGTACAGCAACACAGGGAGCATACATGCACATAGAAGTGAGAAGTACAAATGGAAGTGATAATTTTGGAGTGATCCTTTCCTGTACTACACTAACATTTAGGAATTATTTGTAATATATACTTGTTTTTCCTTGGTTAAAATGAAATACTTAACATAGCATATTTTCTGTGTATCTGGACAAAGGGAGTAAACAGAATAGGGGCAAGGACAGGGAAAGGGGAGAAAAGAAAATCTCTGAAGAAGCTGAGGAGCTTTCCAAAGAACAAATAGTATGATCTACTTTGTGGCTAAACTGATTAGCTCTCATATAATCACATCTCAGCTGATGAACTTTGTGATCTTCCTCTGTAGAGCCCTCTATGGCTGTTCTATTTCATTCCTTAAGAAGATTAGGTGGGTAATCCTGAAGCTCCACAAAACCACCTGTTGTTTGGGCTGCTGTATAATACAGCCTTTGAGGCAATCCTTTGACAGTTCAGAAGTAGGATTGTGAGTAGGCTCAGTTATTTGTGTACCAGCTGATTGCAGCCTGTGTGTGCTGAGTGGCACTCTGGGCTGTGTTTCCAGCAGCAGGAGTAGCTGGCCCTTAAGAAAACCGGACCCGCCAAAGCTACCCTCTCTGCTGCTTTCCCTTCCCAAGGGACTGTTTCTGTCTGCAGCAGCACTGCTCTCCTTGCTGTAATGACATTTGCAGAGTCTGTGTCTTTACCATCTGGCTGTTCTAGGGTTTCAAATGCACCAGGTGTTGGTAAATTCATCCACTTCATCAGCAAGGGTGCCTTGCAGTGTGTCTAGAACAGAATTATTAAAGAAAACAAAAAGTAACTTAAAAACAGATAAATGTGTTGGAGAGAGAGAGGGAGTAAATCCAGGAAAGCCAGTTAGCTGCAGGTTGAGCTGTAAACAATAGTCATGCCAAAACTAGGTCAAAATCCTTGCTCTACATAATCTGCTGGGACACAATGGTAACTGTTCAGGCTGGGATGTTTTCCTGTAAGCTGCACTGTCTGACCATCCTACTGAAAAAGGGACTCACTACAAATGAAATTCTGAAATTTAAACGCTAACTCCAGAGGAATGTAGCAACTCTTTTTTCCTCAGAAGAGTTCAGAAACCTGTGATAATAGAATGTATTTGTAAGATATGAGTTAAATACTTTGTGTTTCCTGTTCTTCTGCTCTGTCAATGTTAAGGTCACAATCTAACAATATGTTAAGCTGGTGCTTAATTCTATGCATCTTAATGATCTAATGGTAGTAGGCAGTAGTGTGGCTGTTTGTCTGCTTTGATTTAAAGACTTCCTTAAATGCATTGCTGATTTTGGCCTTCTCCACCACAGGTTAATACATTGTGATTAAAAATGAATAAGTGGAGTCATATCATCAGCCACAAAATTGTCTTTGTCAATCCATTAAAAGGTTATTCTCATCAGTATGTTTATTCTTTTCCATACCCCCCCAAAGAAGTCTGTGAGGGGAGGAAAAATAATTTTGAAGTTAAATATCTTACTATAAATGATAGAGGGATTTCAGACTAAGGCCTTAAGAATGTCTTAGATTTAGTGCCTTTTCCTATGAAAATATATGAAAATATAGTAGTTCTTGCATGTCCTGCATCTGTCTTTCTTACCCTACAACGGTATGTTTTGGTTAAAGGGTTTTCCATCATCTGGAGAATACATCCTGGGAGTCAGAGTTGCAAGCTGTTTGTGTCCTTCCTTAGGGCCATGACGACAGGTAGAGCTACAGCTGTTTGCTGCAGTTAGATTACAAAGATTTTTGTGAGCCATGGGTGCTGAGGAAATCGTGTAACAACTTGTCAGTGCTTTTCTGACTGTGGAAATCTGATTTATTTTAAAAAAGAGTAAACATATGGCTATTGTGTTTGATTAATCTGTTTCTTCACATTCCCTGGCAAGCAATGAAGGTGTCACCAGGCTTGAGCATAGATAAGTCACTTCTGGTTGCCCTTCAATTTGATCTCTAGTAATCACCATTAGTGTTGGTGCAGCTTAATTGAATGTTTTGTATTGCAAAATGGATCTGTATGGTTAGCACTTTTCATGCTTAAAATGGCTCAGTAGAAAAAGAATTATCTGAAAAATGTTTTTGACAGGGTGTCTTAAGTGGCAGAGTTAGAGACAAAAACAAAAGATTACTGTTGTGAGGATCAATTTTATCAGTGGTGCTAAGGGTAAATGGAAAATGGATTAATCATCCTATCCCTGACAATGCAGGGCAGAGAGGGTTAATAACAGGAGTATTCTTTCACTGTGCTCTTCTGGCTGACAAAGCTCAAGGTAACCAAATGTAGGGATATGGTTTGGTTGGCAATTTATTCATCAAGGCATTGATTGTTTCCTGCCATTCAGCTTGTAGATACGTTGTTGAGTAAAGAAGAGTCTAATTAAAATTCCTTTGTGGTGTGATTCCCCTAGAATCACATGAAACCAACAGTTGAGACAGCAGAAGAATTTAAAAATGCTATTTTCCAGTGTTTTAAAAGTACCTGTTTTGCATGATCAGTTTAGAAACCTGATTCTGGAGGTTTGTCCTTTGATGTAGCTGCTCTGTGAAGTTTCAAGGCAGGCACGTGCCTCTGCTTTCTTTTTTGCTTTTGGCTAATGGCTTTGTATTTTCTGATGACAACTTACCAGGGGAGAGCTGTGATAAACTGGAGCTTCTCTCTAGATAAAGAGTAAACAAACCAGGGAATTTAGTCTAGTTTTGGTTGAGGAGGTGAATTTCAGCTGTTGATGCTTCTTTTCTTCCTCAGAAATTGATGCATGAACTTAGGAGTAGAAAGGAGCTTATCTGTTTTACCTCTCTGAAGGGTGTGATAGAGGAAAACAGCTTCTTTGCTTGTAGTAATTACATGAACAGCAGAATTTAAACATTGAAAATTCTCCCACTCCAGGAAGTCAGCATGCTACAGGTCAGCCTTGTGGTTGCTCCCATTGTACTGATTGTAATTTTCTGTCAAATAGTTTCTATAAGACAGATTCTGTCTATATTGCAAATATCTCCTCCTGTTTACTCGAAGAATTACACTGATTCCCAGCCTTCCTATCTCCCAAAGGAAGTGTTAGACAAACCAGGCTGTCACAGGGATTGTAAAGTCCCAAATGTTTTGTATGAAGAGTGCTTCTAAAGGGTAAATGAATGCTGAGCACAGCACAACTTTTTAACTTACAGAAGTTTCTATTGTAACCTTGTAATCTGCAAGACGGTAAAAAAAAAAACTTTTCCTACTAGAGAACTCTAAATTGCATCTTGCAGAAGTGGAGAACATTGAGTGGTGTTATATTCCAAAGTACTGAGAGACAGCTACAAAACCCTCAGAGGAGACAGAGCTGGGGTGGGGGTGTGTGTGTATATGTATGCAGCTGTATATGTAACAGCCATATTTTTTATTACTATGAAATATAGGGGTACAGACCCATGAGTGAAAAAGTGATTGTAGCTACATTTAATGCAGGTATTTGCATATTTCATGATGACAAAGGGATTAAATGAGACTTCTTTTAGATCACTATAAAAGGTTCTTTTCATTATTGTAGTAATTAATTCTGGATTTTACATAAAATACTTGTAAATCAAGCAATTTTTCTTCATGTCTAGGTATTTCTAGTAGCTGGCTGTAGTGTCATTGAAGTGTTTGAAATAGGGGGAAATAAAAGAGTTGTATGGCTTGTGAGACAGTGAGAAAAGTCAAAAAGTTACCTCTTAAAGAAGCAAGGCCTGGACAGATGAAGAAAATAAGTTGCTGGGTACTTTATTTCTTATTAAAGTTTTTGGTTGTGTAAACCTCCCTTGGAGCTTAAGTGAGATAGAGGCAAATAAGTCATAGGAAAGATCTGGTGTTATCTGAATATCTAGAAGTACTTTCTTTTAATTTACTATTTTCTTAATGGGAGATGGACGTCAGTCCCAAAAGTGGCAAACAAATAATTTGACTACATTTGGGGAGAATGTGAATAATTCTGTGGTATGATTTATTATGTGCCATTGAAAGCAATTTTGGTTTAATCAGAAATCATAGAAAATATGTAATTAAAAAGCTCTCAAAATGTATGGATTAAAGAAGTCACTTAGTATGGGTGTATAACAGCTTCATTTGTCCATTCTGTGCTTGGAGCTGTATGGCAGGACACAATCACGTGTATAGAACAGTGATTTATAGAACTGAGAGCAGATACTAATGAGAAAAAGCTTTTAAAATAAAGACTTGAATTATGTAATTTGCTATGGCCATAAAAATTTAAAAAATACTGAACAGATACTGTCTAGGCTTAAATGTGAAAGTGTCCAAGCTTTATACCCTTATGCATATAAGAACTATATAGTAGGAAAGAGCTGACAATAAATCTGGAGGACAGCAATATCTTGCTGAGTGGCACTTCAAAACTTGTATTAATTCTAAAAGCTAAAGTCAAACTTGCCTTTTCCCTTACTTCCTTATGCAATGAGGAGTTTGGGCTTCAGGTGGTGTTGGGGTTTTGTGTTGTAGATGAATAAATGCCACTTGCATATGCTGTAGAGGCACAGGTCAGAGAGAAGCCTATGTTATTCATTACAACACAGGCAAAAAGTTTTTAATAAATTACTTTTTGTGGTAGGGAAGGTGGTAGGCCCAGCTCTGGCTGGTACAAGTCAGCAGTGCTGAAATTAGAAGCTCTGGGCTGAGTCCCATCCGCTGGCAGGTGATAGAGTCCATCACCAGCTCTTGCTCCTCTTTAGTAATTGCCTGGAATTGCTGTGCAGTAATGTGGAACAGCACCAGCAACCTGAAACACGGCTCTGCGCACAAGTAAGAAACAGATGTGGAAGGAATGCAGCTGCCTACCTGTCCCAAGTTGGAATGGCCAGTGCAAAGTAATTGCTTTTCACAGTCTTTGTAAGCACTTTGCATATCACCACAACTTTAACTGAAGGAAGCTTGGTGACAGTGCTGTGGCAAAGAAGGCAGTAGAGAGGTCTGGAAGTACAGGTGAGGCATGAGGACAGCTGGAGCAGCAGAGTCTACTCTTGCCTTGTCTGCCCCACGTGGACACAGCAGAGGTGCAGTGTTTGATGGGCTGGGATCTGCTCCTCTGCTCTGTGCACAGTGTTGGGGTCAGGGTAATTCCAGGTACTGCTGCACTGACAGCTCGACACATCTGTGGCTCTTAGTGAGTTCTCCTGGCCTGCTGCCCTTCCCCTCTTCCAAATGGTGCTCCTTCATTGTGTACTCATACCATGAGCTCTATAAAAGAGAAGTTCTCAGTTGCTCCAGTCACTGCCTCAGAGGCTAGGAAGGGTTGATGTGCATGGTTATGTCTGCCAGCAGGTACCCGTCCCTCTCATGACTCATGGGCTCAGGAGCACATCATGTCATGGAAAAGATAAGGAAGGAAGGATGGATATGGCCATCCACCCACCTGCAGCTGGGCTGAATCAAACATTGTATTAACAGGTCTGCTGCTGTCTGCTGGAAATAGAAGCAAACAGAAAGCAAGAGAGTAACATGGGCTCTAGTTTCAGCATTAGCAGAGGATAATACCTCTTGTTCCCTAGAGGCTGTCCAGCACATCATCTGCTGCTGTGGGCTACATGCTCAGCAGCCTAAAATTTGCGCTTGGGGAGTAGATACTAAGTGTTTTTGCCTATATCTCCAGAACTCCTGTTGCAAACTAGTCCAGGAATTGCACTGCCTGGCATGAAAATTTTATATTAAATAGTTCAAATGCTTAGTCTAAAAAATAAAAACTCTTGTCCTTTCACAACTGGAATATATATAAGAGCAGAATATTCAGGTAAAAATAATTTATGACAGTAATTATAAACCAACTTTTCATCAGCCAGTGGCTTAAATTCCTTTTTCCCCACTCCACGCTTATCAAACCTGTAGGGAAATCACTGCAAGAAATACCCCTTCTGCCCACTATATTAATCAGAAATAGGATTTTGTATGTGAACACTTAACTGTGTAATGGAAAAAGGATCTCATATGCAATGATCTGGAGGAACAAGAGGTCAACCAGTTTTCTGAAATGAAGTCTAATTTTTACTGGCAACATCTAATATTAATTACTAAAGCGCACACCTTTCCCCATTAAATTCTGAACATTTATGCACATTAATGTGAGACATCTAACGACTTGACAGCTTTAATTTTTTTTCATTGTGTGCATTTCATTTTGTTTAACCACAAGAAAACTTAACTTCTATTTATTACGGGAAAAATTGATTCAGAATAAATCCTGACAGTTTGAGTTACTTTTGAGCTTTTGTATTTAATGGAAACACCGTATGAAATCCCTTTCTATGCTCCCTGCGTGGGAAGGGGGGATTTGACAGTAGGAGAGCAGATATCCCCACTAATAAAAGTGACTGCATGGCAGGAGGGCACAGGCACATTGCACAGCCATTTTTCTTCAGGACCCTTCCCAGCAGGGAAGCCCCAGCATGTTGGTACTTGAGTGCAGATAACCCAGAGCAGCTCCAGCAGGCAGCATTAGTTGTGATAAATGTGCAAGATCGCTGGTATTGCTGCCTTTACACCAGGGGTTTCTGCAGACCCGAGGTAGTCAATAGATGATCAGATGTCCCTTCTCCAACCATCTTGTGACATCTCCAGGCAAGCTGAAGCCTATATGACAAATGCAGATGCTGCATTCAGAAAACAAGCCTTGTTTGGTTGAGCTGTTCCCCATTGCCACAAGCAGCACTGCAGAGGTTTGGTGCTTACTGGATTTTGGCTGAAATGCTCAGTCTGGTGTTACAAGCATGGATGCCAACTGGATCAAGCATGTATTGCTGCAAAACTGGAAAGTAGTCACCAACTCATTTCACATCAGCTACCAGAGAGGTACCAGCTGACTAAAAAGAAATAAACTTGGTTTGATATTTAAGAAACAAAAAAACCCAAGCCATATTTTGATAATTAAGAAATAAAGCTTAAATGAAGTGCTGGCTACAGAAGAAGGCTAGGTTTGGACATTTTGAGGCCCCAAGGAAATGCCATATATGAGAACAGTTACTGCAGCAGAGTTCAAAAGTGGTGGGGAGAAGCTCAGCAGCAAGGAGAGAGTGGAAAGAGTAGGTGAGCTGTCCTTGATACAACAAGGACATGACTATTAAATAGTAATTTCTGCTATTGCTTGCTTGTCTACCTTATTTTTTCACTTTGACTCATCATGAATAGTAGCTTAACTGCTTCTCTATTGGTAGTCCCCTAACAGGACTACTATCAGGCTGGATAAGCTTTGAGAAATTCAGGACTCCTGAAGCAGAGGTGGCTCTGATCTCAGGCGCTGAAACTTGGTGTCTGCCCCTGCTGTTGCTTGTCACTCCTGCTGTTGTTGCCAAAGGGGATTTCTCCTCATCACTTCTGACAGTTTTCAGTCCTTAAGATTGTTTTGTAAACCATGGATGTTGGAAGCACATATATCTAAGTTGTCTAGAGTTCAGGCTCTTGTGCAAGGATATTGCTTGGCAGAGGGAGAAATCCTTCCCCATCCTTACCCTGCAGTAACATAGGATAGTGAGCAGGAAATGGTCTGATAGTTAAAGCAGATGGTTTCTCAGCAAAAGCCTTCTGCGGCTTGTGTTCTCTGTAACTTTTTTTAGTGAGACAAACCAGCTTTTCTGATATGACAGCTTCATTGCTGTGCCTTGTGGAAACATGCTGCCACTTATACTAATTTTACCTTGTAAGAATGAGGGCACAGTGGTAAAGCAAAAAAAAAAACTCAGTGTTGCTATGATTTGAGAGATGCTTTTTTTTTTTTTGTGGCATAAGTGGTTGCCAATAAAGGGAAGTGATTTGTTAAACTATGCAGAGAGCAATGGCATTAAAATATAGATGCATTCCTGGTTTTCCTAATTTTTACATATCTGCATCTTGAGCCAATGCAATTGCTAAAAGAGTGCTCCCCTAAAGGGCTGTTCTACAGCTACGTGGTTTGTAAATGACAACAGTTAGGGGAGAAATAATAAAGACAAACTTACTCCAGAAGACTGCACTAACTAACAGGGTTTAGAGTCTGAAACAGTGCATGCAAATGAATGTGGAGTGCTGGTGTTGATAAAGGGCAGGGAATACTGCTAACAGGGCTGGGGAGCTGGGAGCTGTAGGAGTGCACTAGCCTTCCAGGGAGTGAGGAGGACCAAGGAGGTGGTGACATGTCTGACACATCTTGGTGTGTGCAGACCATGGGAAAGGCGGGTGTGTCTGCTTTTCCTCTGAGGTATAAAGGAGGAGCAAACTGGTTCATAGTATCTTCTCCTCTAACTGGTGCATTAGACCTTTTTGTAAATTGAAGATGAAAATGTGATACTTTGTTTGTTTTAGACTATATTGACTTCCATTGAATATATCAAAAGGTTCCAGGTTAGAGCCTGAGTGACATTGAGGTGGCCTTCCTACAGTGCTCTTGACCATGTCTTCCTGCAATGCCAAGCACTGGGCATTGTCACGGGAAGTATCTGGGGAGGCGTCACTGTGGTAACTAATGCTGTTCATGCTTGTTCTTAGAGTTATCCTTTTTTGGAGTGATTTGAGTCTCTGAAAGTCAAAGTGAAGGAACAAAAACTAGTAATCACCTATAATTCAGAATTCAGAAACAATCTCTGGAAATGCCTTCACCATATTAACTGTTGGCATAAAATAAGAATTCTTAAATGATTGTGCGTTCATCGTTCGCATTTCAGCTCTTATTAGGTTGAACTCATTGATTTTAAATTCATGTCTCAAGATACTTTCTTCAGTTTCCTAACCCTGCATTAGAGCTCCAAATGACAATTGATGACATCATGATAATTTTTCTTATGTAGTAAATGGTGAAGCCATTATCACATGACTTAACAGGACTATGATTTTTGATCAAGGAAAATGGGTTCTTAAAGAAAAAGTTCTTAGTCAAAAACGTATCTCCAATAACAACAGGGAAAATGCAGAAAATTACTGGCCAAGTAAATTGCATTTTGGATGAATACAATCTGCTTTCAAGTTTGCCCCATCATTACAATCCTTCTTTATTTACTGATGTTGGCCTTTTCCCTTTAGAGACCTTTAGTAAAGACTTACTTTATGTTTCATGTATCATTAAAGTGACTAAAATGATCAAGGATGTGGTAGGCCTGACATTCATTTTTAATTATTAGCATAAATAAAGAGCCATTTATATTCTACACCTACTGCAATTATAAAAATATATTTTCTTCATTTATAAAACAAATTAAGTGCTTCAGGGAGTCAGCTGGAGAGATGAGAGGCTGTTCTTTTTGGTAATCTCTCTATATTATCAATGTTTATTAGATCTGACTGCAAAGGACCAACGATGTGGTTTTGATGCCACACAATTCTGTGCAGTTCCTGGGAAAGGTATCTGCATAGTAATGAAAACAGAATTGTGGAAGAAAAATACTCCAGAAGCGTTTTATCACTGCTTCATATCTACACTGCTGGGTTGTGCAGCCTTAGATATTGTATTTCTGAAAAGAGCAGTTCGGTGAGAAATGCTATATTGGTCACAAAGAACTTAAGCTAGAACAGAAAAGAGGCCCCTTCAGCTTTTCGATACAATCTAAAAAGTAGTTCAGTTTAAATGTTGGTCACTTGAAAGAAGAAAAGTTTAATATGAATTGAAAAAACTCAACTATGTTTTGCTTAGCATTGCTTTCTATCTTCTGGTCCATTTGTATAAGTCAACACTAGTTATAAATGTATATGTAATTACATTTTAGAAAATACAACACTTTTAACTAATTTAATCTGAGACTCCATTTGCCTAAGTACTCTGCTTTAGTAGTTCATACTCCCTTCTCATACAGGCTGTCATATTAATTTTTTTTTAATGAGAGGTCTATCATGAAATAGTAAAGGTATTTTAACACTCTTGCCAAGACTGGCTACAGCACAACAGTGGAATCAACTGGTTACAACTAAACAATTCCTCTTCAAACTGTAGTGCCTTAGGTTGAACAGTCTTGTCTAACAAGGCTGAGAGAAGCTTTCTGTACTTTGTGGTGCGAGAAAGCCTCTCTTATATTACGCTAGATAATTTCTATTTCCTAAATGTTCTTCCTGTTCAACAGTTAACTGACTTCAGTGAGTTGTGGTACCCTGTACAGCAAGTGAAGATGTCTTACATTTGGATGTTTTCCGTTTGGGGATTTCTTGTGATCCCATTAGATTTAAGTGGGCCACACACAGTCTTCTGAGGTCCATGTGGCTCTCTGAGGCTTCCCTGTCTCACAACATGTCACGGCTCTTCACACTTGTGAAGTTTTTCACAGCACAGGGCATCTAGTGTGGCATGTTTGCTTCTTGTGACACACCAAGATTGTCTAGCATTTGTCACAGTGCAAATTATTAGCTGGATACCTTTTGTTAAAAAAAGATATTATGACAATTTGGTAGTTTAGTGTAAATTAATAAATTTGTTGTTTAAAAGTTAAAGTAATTAATTAAAAGCGTTTTGATTAATGATAGCTAACAGCTTGTATGTATGAATATTATAGTGCTGAGTGGCTGTATTCCAGGTGAAGTGATTGATTGTGTTCTAGGGATGCACATATGTTCTGGGTGCATATAAATTATTGTTAGTCATGCAGTTTCACTAATGGGATTATATTCAGTGGTATCTCTGCCATTTTAACATGCTTGCTTTTCAGTCTGATTCTAGATATCCAAGACTGCTCTGTTTTGCATCACTGTAGTTATTCTTTTGTTCTCTTTCATGTAACTGTCTTACCTTGGGGACAATGGCAACAAGAAAAATGAAAAGAAAATGTATTTTAATGTCTTGAAAACAGCAACAGAGACAAGAAAAACCCCCAAAACCAAAAAACCAAACCCATAATACTTTATATTTTAAGCAAATAAAAGATATACTTTGAATTTCTGGTGCCAAGACAATTTGGCTTTTAGTATAATGTTTCCACATATGTTCAACAGTCACCTAAGTAAAACTCTTTGGATGTCTGTCTTCTATTCAGACTGATGGAGAAATCCAGATTATATGGTGAAAGAAACTGGTCTCTAAAACAGTCACACAATTTGTTCTGCGGGATGTGGACCTTTCTATCACTTGACATTCAGGGAAGCAAGTGTTCTTTTGTCACAAAAATGTTTCTTGAAATTTCATTTGGAGGCAACAAACTGAACTGCGTGAGCTCAGCTTACCAAGCATGTTGCAGCTGCTCTGGTGGTTTTGTTAGCACACAGAGCCCACTTGACATCTCTGGCTATACCAAGAGATCTGTGTGAGCACTAAGCTTTTAGGATTTAGAGCCCAAGAATTTGACTGAAACCTTGCTGTGGGGTGTTAGACATCACCTTGAGTCAAAGGGGATATTGATATGTAATGTAAAATAGAACAAGATATGATGGGGGTCAATTTAATATCAAGCTGCCACAGGGTGGAGGGAATGCAGAGGTGGCATCAGTCCAGTTTTGACCCCAGCCTCTGACCTGGGCAATAGCTCCTTGGCTGCAGCCCACAAATACAGAGCTATGGAATGTGTTGTTCTGGAAAATAAACCCAAGGCTCTAGACGGACAGCAGTTTCTGTGCAGTGCTTAGTTGTCTCAGTGATACAACTAAGCAGGCAGCAATCAGGCATGTCTTCTGCCATTCCCTATTTTCATGAACCTCATCCAGGATTTTCCAAAACCATTTTTAGACATAAAGGTGTCCCTTGTGTCCTTTCAGGATTTGGCCTCTATGCTTAGACTGTCTGGAATTTTGTGGGGAATACAGCTGCCTCCCACAGCCCAGACTGGGACTATCCACTCATTTCACAGAGTGAGGGGAGCAGTTGCCAGACAGAAACTGTTTTATCCACTGACCCTCTTCCTCTGTTATTTGTACATTACTGTTGTTTCCGCATCTCTTCTCATGTGCGGCATATCTGCTTCTAGATGTTCTCAGCAGTTTCTGCATGCAGATCTGGAGCAGGTTGCCCATCAGAAATCAATATTTTAAATGATGTTTTCCCCACAAGATTATTATCATTGAAAAATCAAAATATTTTGCAGATCTTGAAAGCTCCGAGAATATTCTGTGTATGAGCTGACAGGAAACCATAATCAAATTGTCAAGCAATTGCCTCTACTGTGGCAAAGTGAGAATGTTAGATTACATGTGTCAGCATGTGAAGATAAAGACTGTGCAGTGAACAGCACGCTGAAGGCTTGATAGGAGATGGGAAGTTTATCGCTGTACGCTGTGACCTATTGTGGACAGTTCTGCTACCTCAGCAGTCCTCAGTTTGCATTAAAAACTATGATCAATAAAATGCCTCAGTTTTGTCATTCTACTTTATTTGGTCAATTAAACTGAAAACTAATTGCTATTTCAAAGGGTTAAGTAATAAAAGATGCAGAATACTTATAGATGTTCAGTAGTTGTTTACTGAATCTAATATTATTTCTGCTCTAATCTCTTCAAACTGGCATCAAAATGTATGCTGCTGTGATTATTTGAGTAAGAAAAATGGCTCATTTATTCAACATATGCATTGGCTGCTGATCTGGGATTTCAGATGTTTAAAGATTTATGTTCAAATTATTTTTTCCAGTTTTGCCATCCTTTTACCTATTCTTCTGTAAAGTCTTCAATCTTCTTGTTCTCTCTCTATGTTCACTGAAAACTTCTTACCAGTGTTTGGTTCTGAGCTTGGAACTCAAACCCAAATTGTGCTGAGAACTTTAACTTTTATTAAGTTCAGTCAGAATTATTCACTCATCATCTTGCAAGATCTAGGCTTGTGGGACATTTTCTCAAGTAGCCCAATCATTCCTGTAGCTTTTTCTCTTACAAAGAAAACTTACTTGCAGGAGTGGAATTTTTAAAAGGTTTTTAACTTTGGTAACCAGATTGCCATTCAGGGTGGCTATTTAACTGTAGCCAAGAGCAGGAATTTAATATCAGCTAAATAGTCATTGTAAAACAGTACAGTATTTAACCAGTCATCTGGTTCAACCTTTGTCTGACCATAAATTGATTTGTAATTCCCCAACAAAATTTAAAAGGAAGTAAACAGTGATACATGATGGGAGAAGGAAAATAAATAGAAGACAACTAGAATTTGGTTGCCAATGGTAGATTAAACCAGTATTGTACATTTAGAGGGTGACTGGTGAAGGGAGTGCACAAAATGTTATCATTTTTGTTGGCAAGAAAAGTGTATGGAGGGAAATATAATGGAAAATGGCAAATGCATGGAGACTGGAAGCATTAAGTGTATTAATTTAAAGATAAGAAAAGAAAAAAAAAGATAAATTGTGACTGTTTAGACTGATTTAGAAATGGATTTCTAATCTTACTGTAGTAAGGGCCTGGAGCAGCCTTCCAGCAAGACTTGTAAGTGGGAAATGTGCTTTCACCTGCAGCCGTGTGACTCAATTTTCTCTGACTTGCACTAGAGAGGGCAAAGCAGCCAGTGTTGGCTGTGCCTCTGCTTTTCTGTTATTGGGTGTTGAAGGTGGGCTATCACCTTAATACTAAGCAATAAGGTAAATTTAAGTTTAAACTGGAAATTAGTCAGCTATTGAGACAATCATGTAATGTGGAGTTGGGATTAGGCAAAGTGTCCAATGACTCAGTTCTAGTTCTCTAGTCTTGCATATTTTATCCTAAAGAACACATTATTTCTCAGAACTATGTCTGGTAGGGGCATTAATTCACAGATTGAAGGGCAAAGGCTGTGCTTCTGTGATCAGTATATCTACTGCTTTACCTTGTGTCATTTGAGAATGTGTACTTGGGAGCAATTGGGCCAAGGCTTGTATATTTATTTAGTACCTACCGGGTGAACTCTTGCTAAATTTAAATACCTTTGCTCCTTCTGGGGGTCACATGCATTTATAGCTAGTCCTAGCCCCATTAAGGCAGTAGGAAGACCATAGACGAGATTGTCTTGTTTTGGAGTAAATATGCTTTGTCAGGGTCTTGAAGGCTTATCAAATGTTAGGAGTCTGAGACTCAGAAGCAGAGTCTGAGGCCGTGACTGGTCCAAGATACAAATGTAGTGCTAGGGGGGAAAAAAATCTCTTTCATTCCAAGCTACTGGTTCTTTTAAATGAGCACTTCAGTGTCTCCTCTCCCCTTGATTTCTCTCCATGAGAACACGTTTCCTACAGTCCACAACAATATAAAGCAATTTGAGAATATTGTTGAAAAAGGTATTATTTGAACCTGTGCAAAAATGATCTTATATGCAGAGTATCCTAGAGGAAGATTGAAGTACAAAAAGAAAGTTAAGAAAACCCTGGGGGCTGGAAATGTGCTGTTGATGCAAGTTCTGTACAAACTAGTTTAATGCTCAGAAACTTTTGTTTGCCAGCCACCTGTAGGCCTTTTCATTAGCAAATTACTGTTTGTGTTCAATCACTGTTTTCTCATCCCAAAGGCTTATCAACTCTATTTCAGTAAACAAATGTATCTCTTCAGTGAAATTTGCAGTCCAGAAAGCCAACAGCATTCTGGGCTGTGTCCAAAGACCCCTCTGCTCTGCTCTGGTGAGACCCCACCTGCAGTGCTGTGTCTGGGGCTGGAAATGCAGGAAAGACATGGATCTGTTGAAGTGAGATCAGAGTGGTGACCTTAAAGATACCCAGAGGGCTGGAGCACTTTTCCTGTGAGGACATGCTGGGAGCTGGGGCTGTTCAGCCTGGAGATGAGAAGGCTCTGGAGAGACCTTAGAGACCCTTTGAGTACAAGGGGGAATGGCTTTAAACTGAAAGGGGGTAGGTATATGTTAGACTCTAGGAAGAAATTCTTTGCTTTGAGGGTGATGAGGCCCTGGAATACTCAACTCTGTATCTGTGGAAATGTTCAAGGCTACAGTGGATGGGGCTTTAAGCAACCTGATCTAGTGGGAGGTGTCCCTGCACATGGCAGGGGAGTTGGAACCATATGATTTTTTTTTTTAAGGTCCTTCCTAACCCAAACTGTTCTATGATCTTAGCTGACAGCTATACAACTAATAAGTGTTGTTCACTCTACCTAAGCAATGAATCCTGACTGGCTACTTTCTTTGTGCTGTCACAATGGGAACTGCAAATGAGTAGGAATTAAGTAGCAGTTACTGTTACTTTAACTCTTGGTTTGAAACTGCTTACTTGTGGTTTATTTTTGCACAGCTCTCCAAGCTGCTTAGCTGAAAAAGCATTTAAAATGTTTGTTGTATTTCTGGGAAGGATAGCCTGCCAAGGGCTATTATGATGACAAAATAAATGCCAGTGACTGTACTTTGCCAACAGAATATTGGACCATAACTTCTTTCCTTCAGCATTTTCCACAGTCACTATCTGAATGGAAAATGGCAAGAACGTTGGGGTGAAATGCCATAGATTCAGCATTCCCCCTTGACTGGGTCTCCTCTTTACTTGGAGGACCTTAAGTACACACCTTCCAGAAATTAATGTCGTGTAGGACCCTATTTCATCTTCCTGCCTCTTTCAATTGCTTTGATAATTATAAGAATTTTAGCATTAGAAGAATGCCTTTGTAGTATCACTCAAGGAGGAGTCTTTGTTGTGATACATCTTAATAATTTATCATGTTCTTTATAGGAATCCTAGATCACTAGATAAGAGTAAACAGGCTCAGGGAGACAGCCATTTGATGCTGATGTCAATTTTGCAGCAACTGAATTTGGTCTTCTGTCATTACAACTTAAGATGTATAATTGCAAGATGATCATTTTGGGGAAGTTACTACTGCCAAATATCTTACAAAATGTATATTAATTAAGCAGCTTAAAATGAAATGCATCTTTCCTTACTAACATGGAAAAGAGGGAAAAACAGTAGTGTTGGGACCTTAAAACATTTATAAATGAGGAGGAGAATGTGATGCAATCTCTATGCTAAAATAAGAAAGGGATTTTTTTTTTGGAATATAACCAAGCCATTGGAAATGGGCAGACTAGTTCAGATAAAAATGGAATTAAACTGAACCTACAGTTAATATTCAAAAATACTGAATCCTTGGGAAACTGATAATCATTTTTGCATAACTCAGTAACCCATCTCATTAGCAGGGGCTAAGGAAAGCAAGGAAATACATAATAAAAAAGGTAATTCTGGAGAGGGCAATGCTTTAGTGATCTGAGTTTAAGCATTTGGGAGTTTCTATGTGTGTTTTTAATGATAATGATAGTTAACGTGTTTACAATCAACTCTAGTAGGAAACTGTGGGGAAGAACAGCACATGAACTTGCTGTTAGCAGCATCAGCTCAGTGAGAAATGCCTGCATTGCTGTGAACCTGACTATTTGGGAATGATGAGCTTTGTAATGCCCCTTGTCAGTGGTAAAAAGAAGGTGGTGGTTCTTAGCTCCCTCTGCTACACTCCTTATGAGAAGTGACAGCAGATCTGAGAGAAAGGAGAGCACAAAATGTGTGACTCTCGTTTCTGCTCAAGTGCAATGAGAACAGCAAAAATGGCTGTTGGATGTTAATTAGTCTGTTTCTACCATATTGGAACAGTCTTAGCTGCTACAGAATTCATGCTAAAGAATTCTAAAAATCCATTTTGGAGAGAGCAGACAGTCGTAATTAGGGAGATAAAGCAATTGCATTATGGAATATTTCAGGAAGTTTGAGGAAATGAAACCAAAATCCCTTTCAGGATCAACTCTTTGAGAAGTTTAACAAGTCTGGAGCATAATGGAATGGAGATAGTACAGGTATATTTATTCTTATTGGAGAAAACTAGAGCTTAGGTTCTAATCTAAAATGCAGTGGTAGAAGCCAGGAATTACTTTATAAAAATGAAAGGTGCTACAGAAGTATAACAAAATCTCATCTTGTGGCTCTGGTGACTTGGGTTCTGCTTGTGGAGTTATGTTTGCTTTAAAAACAATGTGTTCAAGCATTTGCCCAGTTCCTGCTCTGAGCTGGTTCTGCTTTTACCTTTAGGCAGATATCTAGGAGTGGGCAGATATGTCTGTTGATCCATTTAGACTGGACCTCACTACTCAGACCAACTCACTGCCTAAAGGCAGGAGAAGCCTGGCCTGTAAATCTGCTTCTTTGTGCCTTTGTAATACAAGTCCCTGTCCCAAGAGCACTGAGTGTCTGCTAATGTTTCTGGTATGAGGAGAGCAGTAAAAACACCTATTACAGTGGAATGGAACCAAGCGCAGCTAGGAAAAAGCTAACTCAAAATAAAGGGGATGAGGAGCCTGGAAGAGGTCATGGTCCTGGAAAACAATTTGGCACTAGGACAAAAGGGTGTTTTCTGATAGGTTTTCTTAAAAGCATTGTCAACACAACTTTCTTCTGTTCTGCAAAGATCTCTTTCTGTTTTGGGTATCTTTCACAAACCACTGTCACTGTGTACTTTTTGCTGTCTCATCTTTTCCATCTGGACATTTTCTCTTCTTCAAAGTGATTTTAATTGTTGCAGTAACATAGCTACTCTATGGATCTGTGTGGCATTCTCTAAGAACTCTTGCCCAGTGCCGAACCAGGGTTGAAGCTGTCCATTATGAACAAAACACAATGCAGCTTCACAAGCAGCATTATTGAAGAAGCACTTTAGATTATTCCAAGTATCCACTTTACTAACATGTGTCTACTCTCAAGAGTAATAAGGGCTGCATTTGATTCTCTGTGAACAATTCAAGGGTCAGGGTCTAGACTCACTTTTGCTGGGATAAATGTAGTGGAGCACCACAGAAATCAGTTGTTGTTATGGCTCTGTATGGCTGGAGCAGAGATTGAAATGTTTTTCTCTGTATCACAAGTAGGGCTCTCCCCGGCCAAATATTTAGATTATATTTCCTAAGCACTTACCACCAAATAGAAGAAATATGTATTTAACAACCTTAGAGAAATGAAAATAGAATTTAGTAATTTAAGATATTAACATTTTTTGTCAATCTCCAGTTGTTTGTTTGCCCTTTTTCTCTAATATTATTGTTTGCAGCTTTCCATTTTATTTGGGTTAAAAAAAAAAAGATGAAAGAGAAGTAATATCTTCTAGCATTTTTATAGTAACAGTTATGGTAATTTTAGAACATTGTCATGCCAGTTGGTGTGTTAAGGTAATTTGAAGATGTTACAACAAGATGGGAAAAAGAAAGCTTTTATGCTGATGATATCTGATTTACTTGCAGTAGAAGCCTGGGTTTTCATCACTGTTAGTGTAGTAGGCCTGCTGTTACACCTGCCTCACTACTTCCCAAGTAAAATATGATGGGCTTTTTGGAAGAAATTGAGAAACTTAAAACAAGGAACATGGCCCAGTATAACTCCTGGTTTTTGCAAATTCCTGACTGTGTCCTCACTGCTGAGAGTTTGACCTGTCTGGAGCTGCACAGTGGTGTGCTATGTTATTTTAATGACAAGGCTTTATGGCAAAGAGATGAAGGATATCTTCTCCCAAATCATGCATGAGTCTGTGCCATAAAACCTGGGGTCTGTTGAGGCTGCCAATGCAGGCTTCTAAGTGTGCACTCTGGGTGACACAGCGTCTGCCCTGTCTTGAGCCTTGTTGCCCTCACTTCCCCAGGGGCTGGCTCTCCTTTCCTTTTCCTTCCATCTCATTGAGGATAGGAAGATGGAGTTCTGTTGAGCTGAAAGGAAGAAAATATTACTTTTCCACCTTCAGTTTTTAGTGATTTTAATGGGCATGGCAGGTATGGGAGGAAGGCTCGAGCGGGCTGAGGTGTAGAGGTTGCTATGGAATGTTGACGTGAACATGGGGCTGGGGACGAGTGAGGGTGTCCCCCTCCCTGAGGAGACAGAACTCATTGCTGTGGAAATTGCTGAACCACAAAGGTTGATCTGTTTGGAAGTGCTTTTGGTTCAGGGTGGTTTGTGGAGCCACCTGTGCCTTGACCCTGTTTTCCAGGAGAGTGTGCTGGAAGTGGCCATGTGAAAGGGAGAGCAGGAAGGAGCCAAGACATTGAGGTAAAAAAGGCTTTGGGGATTTGCAGAGGATGTCTTAAGAGGTGAGCTGTTCCTGAAGCAGTGCTTCCTTACAGAGGTGAGGACTAACTGCTCCTTCCTCATGAATCCCTGCCTCTGGTTTAATGCCAGTGTCTTCATGCCTGTTGGATTTAACCTGTTCAGTGGGCTGAAGCACTCAGCCTGTGGCTGTCTTGGAGCACAAGGGAGTTGGTTTTGCCTGTCCTGTTTAGCAGGATAAATGCAGCAGAAGCCATTGAAGGAAGCAAGTGCCTCGTTCCTCTGTGAGGGAAAGGATGTGTAACCTGGGGAGTGCATGTCTGCAAAAGCTTTTTCTCACCTACACAGGGAGCAACAAGGAGAAACAGGGCCAGTCTGTTGAGAAGTTAAAGCTTAAAGCATCCTTAACAGGAGAGTGGGAGGGAATACTGTTTAATCTGAGTTTTACCACTCTCAGGAGATAAGAGTAGAGGAGTGAGGAAAGTACATCATGACATACTCTGTGACATGGCAGAGATATGTACTTTTTTTCAACATTGTCAAGGAGCACAAATTTTTGACTTGCACAGTGTTGTAGCCAGGTACTGTACAAACACAGCAAAAGCCTGTAAACTCCTTGGATAGGGGCTGTCTTTCTAAGCCAGGGACTACAGGCCCCTTGTTTTATGCTCTGACAAGCTGGCTTTCCTGCAAGTCAAGCAGTATTTCCACAAAAGCTAGAAACAGGTGCCTGTTTCACAGGTTTTCAAGTGGTACCTGGTTTTCACTGCCCTCTCTAAATGTGTACTGTGTGTGCCCAGGGGGTTCAGCATCTTTTCCACAGTAAACTATCCATTGGACTTAGCTGAGCTTCCTGTGATTTCACAGCAAATAATTGAGTAAAGTTTTCTCTGAGAATTGGCAATTTTTATTATTTGTTACAGATCCCTGTATATTTAAAATAACAGTGTTATTTTAAAAGGTTCCCTTTCTTGATGTAGGCAACATTACATTACTCTCATACCACAGTTACAGCAATCCAATGTTGCCTTTTCCATAGTGTCTGGTAAAAGGAAGAGATGAGCAAAGGGTCCTTTTCACTAAATCTTTGCTCTGAATGGCAGTTCAGGTGTGTCTACAAAATACAGAATAACACAGTGTACAATTCTCCTGGGAAGTGAACACTACCAATGAGAGACTTGGTTCTCACTGCCCAGCTCTTTTTTCTGGCAGTTGGTGGTAGCTCTTGGTTCACAGCAGGTGAATGACACACATGTGTAAAGGTGACAAACCAGCTGCTGTGCAGCACCTGCCCCAGTTAGTGCCCACTCCTGTCAGTGCAAGCAGGAGCAACCTGCTGCAAGTTTGATCAGGTCCTGATGAAATCAGGATAGTTACTGTGGGAGATGTGTTGGTAGACAACATGCTGCACTGCTGGGAATGCTCAGGGTGGGGTACTCATCTTCCCCCAGCTGGTTACTGGACAGAGATCCAATTTGTCTTTTCTCTTTGTCCTGTTACTGTAATTTAATCACCAAAATAACTTGTCCTTAGTTGTGGACCCTACTAATGATAGTCTTTGTGCATGTGAGCCTCTCTCAGTGTTCTTTGTGCTACAATTAACCTAGTGTAGATTGTGTGTTAGAACCCAATATACACTGGAGTCTTTGGTGGTGGTAGTAATGCAGCAGTACAATATCACAAAGCTCATTTGTATAGGCTGTCAAGTGGTACTGTGGTGCCACATAACCCTTTCTAGAAGGACAGGGAGACCTGAGAATTTTACAATAAATGAAGAGGAAAAACTACAACTTATATTTACTTATAGTTAGTATTCTTGTCCAGTACACACTTTGTATGGAGCAATAGGCTTTCAGCTTCCATGTAACTATGCACAGCAGGTCATCCACTTTGTCTGTCTGGATTTAGATGAGAAAGGAGGTTCTTGTCAGAAATCCAACGAATGCTCTATGGAGCAGATTTTTAAAAGAAAAGTCATTATCCACAGTGCAAGCCAGACTTCCTTCAAAAGCTTATCCCCAGTTTAGGCACCAAAACAAAGTGATGGTATTCAACCCAGGAGCTCAATGTTGTGCGTGTGTGTGCAGAGTCCTGATCTCTGTGGCACTGCCAGGGCAACGGGGGGCAGCTGCTTCTCAAAATCATGAAAGTGTCTAAATATGACCTTGGCATATTGAAAAATCTGTCCATCCACAACTGAGGGTGCTGAGCCCTTGAAGATTTACCCCCAGGCTCTTATGGAAGTCTGGTCCTGCATCTGTTTGATCTGGAAGTGCTGAGAGTGAGCTCTTGCTATACAGATTCACATTCCTTGTTGAATTCATTTAGAACTGGTTATCGTATTTTGTAATTACTCTGTCATAAGCATAAATATATTTGTGGGAATAAAAATTATTATCAATTTGTTAATGTGCTATTACAAATCTCTTTGGCATAGTTTTCATTATTCTCTGTTTTGTTAGAAGCATGTATCTCTTTCACAGGAAATTACACTTCACTTGATTAAATACTGGGAGAAACTTTGCTCCCTGTCAGTGGAACAGCCTTTACTAAGACAGTGGTTGTTCTATACTTTTCACTTTGGCTAACTTAATAGAAGTAAGTTTAAAAAAATAATTAAGAGTAGATTACATGTGAGACAATTTTTAATTCTTTGTTTCCTTTTCCCATTTTTTCCCTTTTCCCGATTTTTTTTTGCTATACTTCCTGGTGATGTTGATAAAAGAGCTCTGTTCACAACTCTCCTTTGGTTTCAACATGTCAGAAGGTCATCACAGGGCTGTGGTCTGCTTTTACCTGTTTTATTATTCTTAACTTAGTTTGTTACTTGCTTTGCAATGACTCAAAAATTCTGGGATGTTGTAAGAAGTTCTTAAGAGCACAAGCCTGTGCTCAGGAAAATGCAGAGAAGCTAACAGCTTAGCTGATGTCATGCACAAAAGCAAATCGGTACAATTGAGAACAAGTGTGAGCCTTGCAACCAATTATTTTTCCAGTGTTTTCCAGAATGGAAGCCCAATCATTCAGTCAGTGGGTTTGTGCTGTGAATACAGACAGTGAAACAGTGCAATCCTCTGGCTGAAAGAGTTCAATCAATACGTGGAATTGTGGTTATTACTAATGATTCACATACCCATTTTTATAAATAATTTGTGGTTTTGCTAAAATAGGGCTTTGGCCCATTGCAAACCATAACACGTTTTCAGTATATTCTTTGAAACTATAATCTTTTAAAAACTTGTAATTTTCTTCTGTGGATTTTTAGAATTGTTGACAAACAGTTTGAGTACGCACTGTCACATGCACCTTAAGAGGTGATCATTGCTTCTCAATTTCTCTTGCATTGTTGTATAATTTGCCAGGACACAGCCAGTACAGTAATCCAGCAGAACTTGTGCTACGCTGCCTCTGATCTGCAGTAAGAGAAACACTGGGGGTCACATTCCCTTATGCCACAGCTTTATTCTCACTGCATTTATCCTAATTGAGAATATCATCCTTGCAACAGACAGACGTTAAAATGATTCCTTTATTTTAATCTGTGAATATTCATTAACTTTTAGGATAATTTTAGGATAAGGTAATAGCCTAAACTTGTCCTATGGTGAACCTTTTAATAGCTGGAGAAACAGAGGAAGTATTGAGAGAACAACTTCTGTTATTATAACTTCTGTTATTATAAATAATAATTCATTCCTCTTGGTGCTCAGGGTTCAAAGATTAGGCCACGCAGTGATAACCTACCACCCATGAAAGTCAAAGATCCCTTTCACTCATAACGTGCATCCCTGTATAACACTCATCTCAACTTCTGTACATCCCATGGAGAGCCTGTGTTGCACAGAAGTTACATACAGTCCCTTCTGTTTCATGGAGGCTTCTGTTGAGAATAGAAATCACATTGTTCCCAATGTCTGTAGTTCTTTGTTGAAGAGGGAAGACTGTTAGTGGAATAAGGTTATGGTTCCACCTCTGTCTTTAAACAAGAATATGCAGTAAATGGTGAGTGCTTTGATTCCTTAGCAGCGCACCTGGGCCTGAAAGGTACCAATAAAGAGCTTTGTCTCTCAGTCTCAGACCCGTTGCAAACCCTAAACAGAGTCATTAACTCTATTTTACACATGAGCATATGAGACAGATGTTAGTTGTGACTTTTGCGCTTAAAGTAACTTCTGATGTTTGAATGCCTCAGTTTTGTTGTAAGTGATTGCAAATTATCTCTGCCAGGAAATCCTTTTAATGCTCTTGCCTGTGTCTTCTGCATTTCTATGACTTGGACAAATCTTTCTAAGTAGATCAACCCTTGTTTGAAAGGGTTGGTTTTGGTTTGGGTTTTTTTGATAGGCTATTTGAAATGTTTGGTTTTGATTTGTTTTGGTGTTCTTAAATAGATAGTATTTTCAGAAGTCCCAAGTTTTAGTAGAAGCATAGGGAGGGACTTTATCTTAGTTTTCAGGCAGTAAAATATGATGAATAAAAAGTAAAAAATAAATGTTTGGATTTGTTGTTTCAAATAGATAAGAGTTTTGCATCCTATGGTGGTTTTAATGTTGACATGACACTGAGGCATTTGCAGAAGGCAGTGAAACTCGTGGGAGTACAGTGTGGATTCAGGCTTTTACTGACCTACCACAGAATGGGTAGTAAATCCACCTGGACATTGTGGACAGAGAAAATAAGAAGTGAAGGAAACGAAAGTACATTCAAAACAGAAACAAAAGTGTTTCTGACAGGCAAGAAACAAAACAAGGATTTCATTCACAGTCAGCCTTGAAATGAGAGGATCTAATTCCAAGGTCTCCTGTGCTTGTTGCAATGTTTAATTTCAAATACACAATGTAAGTTTTCCCTGCCATCATTTTTACATGTGGTATTGACATCTGATGTAAGAATATTACTAAAACACTTTATCATTCTTTGTAGAGTAATTTCAGGTATCTTTTCAAAGGACACAGTCATGGAAATGTCACTTTTAGTTTTCCCATAAGTGGTTTTAATTAACTTGGAAAAACATCTGTGATAATTGTAGAGTGTGTTTTGTTTGACTTATACCCTTTATTATTTTAGGTGATTAACAATAAAATGGCCCTTTTTGTTACTACTTTGTTGTTACTACTATTAAAAATCTTGAAACAAGCTAAGTGTCAACTTAAGAGCTTTAGGTAACACTGACAAATGTTTGAGACAAGTGTGCTCTGATTTGCTTTCACTGTTGGCAAGAAAGGAACAGGGGGGAAGTTAGATCTGCAGTTATTCCTTTCTTGGGGAGCAGATTTGAGGAATCAGCTCTGTGAACACCTGCAACAACACTCAGTATTTCTCATATACTCAAAATTAACAGCCACACAGAGGGCTTTTGCATAGGAGTTGCATCCTCCTGTGAACTGGACAAGAACTGTAGATGCCCTCCAGTAATGATAGATAGGCTGTACCTCTGGAGTGATTCAATGTGCAACAACCTTGTTTATAGATATGAATCCTTGTCACATCTATGAGAATGATCTGTACAGCATCCTAATGGGTTCCCAGCAGCCTGTGAAATGGTCTGCCTCAAACTGGTCCTTAAAGGCACCTTAAAGATCATCTAATTCCAACCCTGCATTCCTCAATATTTCAGCACCAAAGGACTTCTTAACTTACCTTTCTTTAGAGCACTTCCAGTTTGGAGACATGACTGAATGGATATAACAGCTCACTTGCAGAAAACGTTCATAAATGCATATTCACTATTAACCTGGACCACCTACTAAAACTATAATCCATTTAAAAAAATAATTTTAAAATTTCTTTTAATAATCAAGATATGGATTTAGAAGCTTTATAGCATCACTTTAAAGTAGGCAGAATAGATCCTATGGGTGCATTCAGCGTGTTAAACAGCATTTAACAAGGCATATCCCATTAAAATCATAGGTTGCTGTCTGGAAAAAAAGAGCAGCAAGAATGTAATGGAAAACAAAATAAATCAAGTAAATGTACACTGACTCTTAGCTATGAATCTGGCCTTAGGCAATTTGGCACCAGTTTGCACCCTTGGAGATCAGCTGCATTGCAGAGGAGCTGCTCTCTGATGGGAGGGTGCCTTTACAAGCCTGTTCAAGGCTCTGCTGCAGCCCCTCTGCCAAATGAGTTGCTTCTGCCCGGGGACAGGTGCTGAATCACGTCTCTCTTGGTCAAACAGGAGCCATCTGCTTCTGTACCAGCAGTGTCCTTTCCTGGTGGAGATGTTGGCCTCTCCTCTGCCATGGAGAGCCTGCAGGATAATTGTGATTCTGAACCTAAGAAGAGGGTTCATTGATTGAGCAGTGAGTCTAATACTGTGTTCTAAGGAACTTGATTTTTTTCTTTTTTTTGTCAATATGGTGAAATAGTCACTCACTTCACTAACCAGCTGAAATGAGAGGATGATTCTGGAGCCACTTGCACGGTATCTCTTTACCAAAACCTTTGCTAGATACATTTATTTTAAACCAGCACCCCTGAGGTTGTATAAACTTAGGAACTTGAACAAAAAGCACTAATTGAGAGTACTTGTTAAATAGGATGATGAAGTCAGGCTTCTAACATGGGAGGAGAAATAAATCCTACCTACCTGTGTATCTGGGTTGTTTCTACTGGTCCCAAAAGAGGATGAAGAAGCTCAATTTTCAGTGGTAATGAAGTGCAGTAAACCAGGAAAACCCAAGTCCTGTATGGCTTCAGGTTTAGTAGCATTGTTTGAAACTATCCTGCTTTGGTCCCTTCTGTAAATGTGGCTTTTATTCAGATACTTTTGTGACTGAAGTTTTAAGCCAAGGCTATAACTCAGTAGAAAGGGTTTTTTTGGAGGAAGTAGTTGACTGTGGCCTAAAATAAATAGTTGGTCCCAGAGTCCCTGGAGCAGCTTGCTTTCCTTGGACAGCACAGGACAGGCAGCACGCTAAGCTTCAAATACTGACAAATGTTTTTTGAAGTGCTACTAGCTATATTAAACCTGCAAATGCTCACAGTAGCCCCATTTTAGCCACTTACCCTCATTTTTCCTGCAGCCATTATTTGTTCCCTTCATTTTCTTGAAGCTCAGCAGTTCTCTGCCATGAGAATGGCACACAGAAACAATATTGACTAAAAAAGGAGAGAATAGATTGGGAATATATATGAAGTTGTAAGTATTTATGCATCCCACATTAGCTATTACCATAGAATGTGCCAATTTAAATGAGTCTTCATTGTTATCTGCTTTACAATTACTTGGAAATATTGCAAAAGTGGATCTTGATCTGGAAGGAACACTGAGGGACAAATGCTGGGAAGCCTTCTGGTACAGGAAAGTATATGTTTCATTTTGAGGATGTTTAAACAGTTATGCTGAGTATCTTAGGACTCAACCATTTAAATGAATTACTAAATTGTGATCTGAAGCTTTCCAGCTATCTGAAGATATGAGTCAAAATAAGTGTTTAATAAGAGACATACTTTAAAATAATAAAAGCAATAAAATGTTGATGCTGGCTGTGTTCATGAGATTAGCAAAAGACCAGTGGCCTTCCTCATCCATTAATTAATCCAGGAGGAATGACACAAACTTTTGTTGTCATCCATCTCTTCCAGATGAAGAGTAAACCTGTCCTTCTTGGCGGAACGTGGATGTGTTAAATACCTCCCTCTGCCTTTTATAAGTACAGAGGTGTTCTTCCACTTTGGGGAAAAGAAGAACTTAAGTCTTTAACTATTTAAGAGCCTATTATATTATAACTATTAAGACCTATTCAAATTTTATGTTTTGCCAGCCTGAACAAGGATGAATCTCTGTCTGGGCTTTTAATAATAAATATCTCTTTTATTTCTCAAAAGGATTATAGTTGTACTTTCAGTAAAACAGTTTGTTGCATTTGAAAAGGTAATTCTTACTGATAAGAAAAGTAAGTTGTTTCTAGATGCTATGAAAATGTTTTGGAATTCTTTTTTAAGAAGAGCCTCATACCAGGATACTAACCTTCCATAAATATTTTTTTGCCTATGAACCATTCAATAGGAAGAAAATTATGGCAAAAATTAGTATTAAAAAAAATTGGGTTGTTGTCAACCAGAGCAGAGTGCCTGCCAGAAATACTTAAAACAGATATTGATTGAGATACCATCTTACAGTCTTGGCAGTGAGATAACTTTTACACAGAACAGGGAAAGCCAAAAGGCTAAATTCTCCGAAGAGTAGGGTGTTCAAAAACCTGCCCAGGCTCATGACCTAAGAGCAGTCTCTTCAGAGTACTTCTGAGTGAAACAGTCTATTATTGATTCAACAGGCTTTCTCGCTTTCATTGTCTTTAGTTTCTTCTGCTGTCCTTCATTTCAGTCATTTGGGGCTTTTCAGGGAATCTCAAAGAAGCATCTGCTCCCTTGTTTTGCAATTTCTATTTTTGCCATGCAGTATACCTTGTTAAAGTGCTAAGAATTTGGAGAACACACTAGTAATTTAAAGATGTGGAGCATTAAAAGAACATATAGTTTTGTAGATTGAGTGTGTATTTTTTTCTCTATTTTTATATATAAATAAATTTATAAAGCTCTACATTATTCTCTCAAAATTTAATATGCAGTCCAATGCACTATCAAGGCTGAATGTCAATGAAATAGAGAATTTTGAATAATGGAGGTGCAAGGCTAAGGTCACTCCAGCCAACTTCTGTGCTGTTCTTGTTAGTAGGACTGTGAACAGCCTCTTGCATAGTTTAGGGGATTAACCTGAGAGGAGGAGTACTTTTCTGTAATGTGCAAGAATACTGTGGTCTTATAAGGAGCTCATTGCAAGTTTGCCAGAATCATAACAGTGTATTTCTAGCTAAAACAAATTGGTCTTTCCTTTAGAAAGTCACGTGCTGAGAATCTCATATTAGCAGAGGAATGAAAGTCAGTTTTTATGAAGGAATGCCTGATTAATATGATGGCTGCTACCCCACAGCCAGTGATGTCTAAGTTGATGTGGGTGTTTTTGTTTGTTAGCTTGTAGGTGTTTTTTATTGTTTTGTGGGGGTGTTGAGATTTTTTTTGTGGCTTGGTTAGTTTTGATTTTTTTTTCAGAATAGTTTTTTTTATTGAGGATTTTATTCACTGAGGTCAGTCAGAGCTGTAGCTCTTGCTAAGCTTCTTAGGAATGTGTCATTTGATGGGTACAAACACTTCTTTTGGAATTGAGGAAAATGGGGCAAATCAAGTACCAAAAGACTTGTATTTTTTTTCTTCTTTTTAGGGGAAAAAAGTCTCTTTTTTCCCTGTTTGTGAAAGACTGGATTACAAAATGGCAAATACAGGATGCATGTAGAAAATGGGAAATGGGGAGAATAGCGGAGATGTTTGAAAGAGGGGGTGGGGAAGAAACACACTGGAGTTTAACCCTCTTTCTGGTTATGATCAGATTTATTACCATTTCAGGTGCTTAGGACTATAGAGTTTTTATTTATTTCTTAATATTGACTTGGAAGAGAAGATACATTATTTTATGTGATATTCTGGATACATCAACTTCATTCTCCATTTCTTTCTGTTTCCATTGGAAGACTTCTATTTTACTACAGGTTTCTGGAGCAGAAATATGTAAACTATTAAATTTCAGCTTAAATTGACCATACAAAAGAAAGTACTTGAAGACTTGGACTACAACTGGCTGGATACATCTGTGCCCAGTGCAGGTTATTCTCTGAGCAGCTCAGGTCAGAGCAGTTGTATGAAGGCCTGGCATCGAACAACTCAGCCTGGGGCTTTTCCAAGCTGCCAGTCCCATTCTCTCTAGTCCTTCGTGCTTTTTAGTCCCACCTCTTCTTATAGAACTATATTTCTTCACAAAGGCCATGGAACATGCATCAGTATTTCTGATACTTCTGGCTGTTTGTTAATGGTTGATGCTGAGTGGGCACACAGGACAGAATAGGAGCTGCCTTCTCCAGCTACCAGCTAACACTATATCCTTTGGACTGTAAGTTTTTACCACCAGTGGGTGGTAGAATTTTCTAGGTGCTATGGCTCCATGGGGATAGATGATAGACTAGTTAATGAATTTCCTTTTTTCTTACCATTTTACTGCCAGTCTGTATACTGGGGTATAACTTTATGGCATCATAAAGCCATTTAAATTATAATTATCAATAGCTGGTTCTATCTGCTTTTCTCTAACATGTTTGACAATAGGATCCATGGACTGAAGGTCTTAAAATACAAGTACTTTGTTGAGTTCAATCCTCAAGATAAAAGGTTCAGTATATTTTTTACAGCAGATCTTCCTTAAATACCTGTCATTTACTAAATTCCTTAGAACTGAGACTTTGCATGCTATATAGGAAACTTCAGAATGATTTCCTGGATGTAAAACAGCAAGTCAATTATATAAATTCATTCTTTTTAGGTGATTTGCTACTGGCTGCTTATTGATCTTTGATGAAAAAGTATTATGAAAGGAAATTTATGTACCCATAAACTTGATGGCAATAGTGATAAACAGGATTTGCATGCAGGCATAGCTACTGCTTGCATTTCCAATGGAGAGGTTATATTGCTTCCCTCCCTGTGACTGGAAGTGAGAAATAGTGCCCTACCTTTTAGATTCATGGATTTGGTGAATGTGTGTCTGTGCATGTGTGTAAGCATGGAATATACTCATCATACATTAAATTAGAGATATTTAGCTCTTTCATTTACATTTAGTGACTGTTAAGCACATCTTGGGTAGATCTGTCCCAGCTCAGATTCTGTACTACTGACACACTTTCCATACAGGAAGTGCTCCCCTGTTTTTTTGGCTTTTCACATTATTTCTGCTGGGGGAATATCTCCAAAGGGGGCTGCATCCTTCCTCAGTTTTTCAGAGGGGGCAAGTGGTTTGTACCTGTTTAGTTTATTCTGGGTTCAATTCAATTCATGAATTGAATATTCCCTGAATGTTTGCTTTGGTACAGCTGACAAATAGGGATGAGCTGTTTGATGTCAGTGCAGGAGTTGATGTCACTTTGGGAGCTCCCCACGGGCATGGGGCAGATTGTCAGGCCTTTCTGCAGGACCCTTTGGTGCAAGGCCTGTGGGGCTCAGCCAAACACAGCTTGCTGTCAGCAGGGACTACCATTTTTTTGCCATGGTTTAAAGTAGAAGTCACATAAAAATTGGTGACTTGTAATAACCTTGTGATCCATCCTCAAGGTGTTAATCATCCTCACAGTACATTAAACAATCAATTTGATCTGTGCATCAATCTCCCACAAAATGAAGGGAAAAACAATATCATAGTAAGATAGCGCAACAAAATAATTAATATGCAGTATTAAATCTCTCATAAATGGACAGTGAGGAAAAGAAAGCTCAGTCATTATATTGGATTTAATTTGCTGAGGAAAACAGCCTTCACACCTGAGCCACAGTCACAGCTTGGTTTTCTCTCAATTAAATCCATGCTTGTCTAAAGCAATGAGGATTTGGAGGACAAGATCAGGGCACATGCTAATGAAATTCCCTGCAGAACAAGGACATTATGCAGAAACTGTTACAAGGCATAGCCCACATAATCTGTTTTTAAAATGCTCTCTTAAAGCAATGAATGCAAAAGCTTGGTGAACATTAGATATGGACCATGCTATTAATAATGAGAATTATTTTTTCAAAGTAAAATTCTTTGGATATTCTAAGCTTTTGCTATAGGATATTGCTGTTCAAGAGTACTTATCACAAGGTTTATATTTTTACATCTATCCTTTTGAAATCTAAACCAAAAGTTGTTGCTTAGTCCTCTACAGATCCATTTAGAATTCTTCCCTTCATGAACTATGTTGTTGGCCAAATCAAACTATAGCACTATGATCTACTGCAATACTGCTCTAATTAGGTTTTCTTGCCAGACTGTTAGAATTTCTGGCAGTATCACACAGCTCCCACAGAACCTCTAAGTTGCGGCTTCCAGAAAGTTGCAAGTAGTTACTATGAAGGATTGCTTTTCCTTTACTGAAAGCCATGCCTTAGAAGGATGATGAGTGGTTGCATTCAGAAAGACTTTGAGGTTTGCCAAATGCAGATTTTTTTTTCTTTTTCCTTTCTCAAACATGGCAAAGATTTTTCAGGAACGTTTTCAAGGTTCTTCATCTGTATACATATATAACCAAGTACTCCTATTAAATAAATCTCAACCATATACATGTACACTTATAAAATCCTTCCCCAAGTCTAGAATAGAATTTGAACTCTTTCAAGCCATTCACAACTAATCCCTTTCTTTAATTCTATAGGGCATTTTTTGGCTTCTGTCTGTAACACTCAAGAGAATTTCATTCAAGAAATTTCAACGAGCTTAAGCAGGTTTTTAAAACTAACACTTTTGCATTTAATAATGCTTTCATTTGCCTTCAAAATATTAATTCAGCGGGTGGGGTTTTTTTTGTCCCCGTCACCCCCCCCCCCCCCCCCCCCC
>VWYE01024129.1:1058493-1361709 GCA_013398995.1 Alaudala cheleensis
CTGTGCCAAAGTCATCAATCTCCAAATTTGGCATTGGAGAAATCCAGCCTTGCAAGGTTGCAGCTTTAGGAGTCCTATCCTATTCTGACTAGCTTCACTCCACAAAGTTTATTTAAATGTAAACATAATATAACTGCAAATGACTGGCAACAGGATAACAATTTTCAGAATTTTGAAAGTTCTGAATTAAAAATACTGGACATGAAAAGAGAGCGTCTAAGAAATAATTTAGTTTCTCTCTTCTCTTTCCTGCTTATCCCTAGGCTGCTTTTGGATTTGCCTTGTTTTAAGCAGGGGTCTAGATGACCTATTTCCCCTCTATCTCAGGGAATTTTGTCAGCTATACAGCTATTTTTACCATATTCCTAATTTGATCCAACTTGTGTCATATGTCACATTTATGTCATTGCTATTTTTTGTCTAGTCTTGCTGTTTATACATACAAAAAACTTCCTAGCTGAGCCCAATCATTGGGCTCCTATCCCAAAATTATAAACTGAATTTTAAATAGTGAGCTGAGTTGGAAACAGGAAATAAAACCCTTAAGAAAGGATTAAAAAAAACCCCAAACCAAACAAAAACATCACCATATGTTGGTAGCCACTCAGGATTACATCTTTTGAACATGCTGAGGTACTTCTGCCAGGAACAGTGCTTAACTAGGCTATTTGGAGGTCTGCTATTTAATAATTTATGAAAATCCCCCAACTAGTAATTTCCACTGTGGTATGGGTTCATGATTTGTTTGGGGTGTTTTTTGAACACTTTCTCTCTTGGCAGGGTATTTTTTGGAGGTTTTTTTTGTGTTCTGACCTTGTCTGGTTTGTGTAATCTGATGAGTCATCAAGATTTGGACTCTGCTTATGTGACTTTATTTGCATATAAAGCACAAAGCAGCAGTGGTCTGTTCACAGAAGCAAAGAATATCCTGAGTTGTAAGGGACCTAAGAGGCTCATGGAGTGCACACAGGGCAGCGTGCTAAACATCTGAGAGCATTGTCTGAATGCTTGCTGGGTACCAAAAAACTTGGCCACTTCCCAGAGGGGTTTGTTCCAGTGCCCAACCTCCCTCACACCTCTTTCATACTGACTTTTCTGGATGTTGTGCATTCTTCTGAAAGTAAACAGTCCACTGCTTTTTTGGTTCAAAGGCATAACCCCACCATTGAAAATTCATGTTGGCAGAAGTAAATTGAAAATTATAAATTCTTCAAACTGTGAAATGTGTACAAGTCAGCCTCAGAATGTTTATGAAGCCAACCCCATTTTTGGCATATCATGTTTGTGCCACTTCCATGGAATTGCCTTGAATCTCCTAGCTCTATTGATAAGAATTCTCAGCATGACCTAAAAACAAATTTGTGTGGAATAAATAAGTAACACTCCCAGGGGTCCTGTGAATTCTGAGATTGATGGGTATGGCAATAACCAATACATGACTCTGCAGATTGGAATATGCAAAAGCAAGCAGAGTAAGAGATGTGAGAAAATTGAGAAAATGTAAAGACTTTCAAAAAAAGTCTTAGATGATGGAACACTAGTAGTGTAAATGGATTTAATGATTAAATTTAAAAAGCAAGAAATTAATTAACTTCTTTTCACCTCAAACTAAAAAATAAGACTCAGGTACACTCTCTCTAAGTCAGAATATGAAAAGCTGAAATAATGATGGGTCTTTAAAGGATTTTGCTGTTGCACATAAATCCAGAGAAAAGAATGAATGAAGAAAACCCCCACATCAGGGACTAAAAATTATCCTAGAAAGAAAAAGTTAGTAAATGTGTTACTGAGGGAAACTCAGTATGCAGTATGACTGGATCTCTAACTAGTATGAGTGAACAACAGATCAGTGCAAAATGTTTTCATGTTAGAATTTGGCATTAAAGAGTTGGCATGTTTTGTTGTGGTCTGCTTTTCACTTCTCATGCAAAAATTTTGTAATAATGCAAATCATAATTCTTTAATTCACTCTGATCAGAATTACCCCTGGGGGATGTAAAAATCAGGAATGGTGCCTTATGCATGTTCAGGTTTGGGTTTCATGAGCAGCATCTAACCATGGCAGACACACAAGTGTGTAGCAAAAAATTAGTAAGAAGTGATAATGTCAGTGCATGAATGATAGAATCAAACAATGTGTGTACTAAACCTTTGGTAGATTAAGGATCTGAAGAACAGAGTAATAAATATCTCTGTGAACATAAGTTAGTATTTTCAAAATTCTTCAAAACTTCTTTCTGGTTTTCCTTTCTAAAATTTAAAGCACAACTAATTTATTTAATTTTTTACTAACTAAATAAATAAAATACATGACATTGTTTTGTTGTTTTTTCATATTATGGCAAATAAATTTCATATGTTTTTAAGGGGAAAAAAGAAAACTAAGAGTACTAAGAGTAAACTACATTTTAACTTCCAAAAAATGAACCAAAAGACTGCCTTTCTTTTCCCTTGTGGATTTGCAAGGGCCAGCTGTCCTCCAACCTTTCTCCTTCTGTAAAAGAAATCCAAGAAGCCAACATGTAAGCTGGTAATTAAATCTGCTTCACACTGTGTGGTTCAAAATGCAAAGGTAAAGCAGAACAGAGAGAAGAGCTCTCTGCTGCACCTATTGAGCTGCAGAGAATTAACTTCTTTTTGAGCATCCTGTAATCTCAAAGGAAGGACTGCTTCACAGAAAAACTCAAATGAAATCCCAGTAATGACAAATGCTCAGTGGTTTATAAACAAGTTGTTATAATGGGACTAAGGCAAGCACAAAACAAATTTCAGGTTAGAATGGCAAACAGTCTTCATGCTCACTGCCATGTTAGAAACCAGTGTTTGTGACAGGCTCAAACTACAAAACGGTAGCTCAAGGTGCATTCACTCAGTTGTGACTGGCCATGTTTTCCTATTACTGTTATCAAATGAAATGTTTAAGTATGAAATGCCCTGTCGAAGAATATTGGCCTAAAAAGTAAAAACTTAAAACAAACCTCTCCAACCCTTGTCCTCCCTTCTCCAAACCAAAAGAATCCCTGAAATAGATACCCAGGTTTCTTTATGTGAGTCATGTTTGCCGTTACTTTCTCAAGGCTTCATCAGTGGGGAGCCAGAATGAATAAGATACAAAGTGATCTCATTTGTGAAGAAACACTAAACAAAGCTTGTAATTTTTTTTCCTAACCAAGGTATGGTTTCTGTCAGTGCCTTTTCTGACAGAAACCTTGGCTCTGAAGCCAGCTGTAGAAAGTCATGAGATAATATACTTGTTGCACGGGTTAGAGTAAGAAACTGGTGATACCATTTTAATAATAAGCTTGCAAAAGAAGCAGCTTCTAAGGAGTGCCAGAGGCAAGTAACAAATTCAATAATGATCATTTTTGAGATCCAAATTATTACTGGAAATGCCATAAGTGATTTCTATGGCTCACAGCTTCACTGTGCAAGACATCGTTTTGTAATGATTGTAATAACTTGAATTTTGCAAAAAGGTTTGACATGGAAAGAAGTGCATGAGAGTGATGGAATGTAATGGGCAAGGTTGTTGAGATTATTGGAGGCCCCTGGCTCCCTGTGTGCTGCATGGGCTCATGTCAGTCTGTTCCCATGTGAAGGGATCCAGGGCTGTGGCCCTGATGACCTGGGACAACTAGTAGGATGCTTGATATGGAAGAATCTTCTCAAAGAAGAAGATTGATGTGACAGCTAATGCCCCCATTGTAGTCTGAAAGTTTTGGCGTGTTTTTCAAGAGATACATTGCCACTGCAAACTGGTAAATGACTGTTTAGGAAGAAAAGCTGTGCTCTGATAGTTAGGACTGAGGTACAAGGATTAGAGGCTTGTATATTATATTTTATTTGTATATTTCTCATGGAAACTGTGAGGGAGTTTCCATGAGAAATATACAGGTAGCTGAGAATAAGTTAATCAGGGCACACCATGACATACACAAGGTGTCTGTTGAACTAAGAGATGTGCCCAGGACTGGAAGTTAGAACTTGCAGTGTTATATGCATTACATAATGATACCATATGTGGCACTTAATAGAGTTCAAGCACTATATTAATTATGTAGCCTTGCAGATATGTTGTTTTCAAATATGAGTCTGAATAGAGAGAGAGATATTACTGTGCAAAGAGCAATGGGTACCGTGCCAGACGTGGAATTATTTTCACTGGAAATTTCTGGCTGTGTGGGCTGGATGCAAGCCTGAAGAAAAGGGTGTCAGAGTAACCAGAAGCTGAGAGGACCAAACTCTGTCCAAAGCTGCATGGAGAGTGCAGTGAGCCTAGAAAGGGACTGGCTCTTTGCTAAAGGATAGTCAGTCCCACCAGAACCTTACTCAATTTGCTGAAATAATTTTGTATGTTTTGACTTTGTAGGGATGTGAAGTGATGACATAAGAGAAATTAAAGAGAACAGAAATCTGTGATGTGTTAAGTTGCACTATATCACAACTTGTTACAATATGGGAACTTATTTTTCATAGATTTTGTTGTTGTTTTCCCAATTCTTATGCAAGTCAACACTGTTGTTCTTGTTGTACCTTCTCAGTTTGAATTTCCCACGGGAGCTTCATCTGACAGCTAGAACTTGGTTGAGACTTTAGTGATTATGATTTGGGGTTGTCTTTTTTTCTACTAACCTCTTATATCCTTGGCTTTGAACTGTCATTATCAAGAGAATAACTAAACTGGTACTTGTGACAAACCAGCAGGAGTAAGAGCTGAAGACAAAAAGACCCTTGTGGAACTACCACAGACATTTGGACACAAATAGAATTGACACCATGAAGGAGTAAATGGAGAAAGGGAAGAATCCAGAGAGTCAGTTGCAAGGGGAAACCATAATATGACAGCATTTCAGATTTTAATGTCTTGGGTTGGAGCTATCAAATGACTAGCTGATCTGTTAAAGAAAATGTGACTAAATTAGCATTTGAGATGGGCCTGATCTTTCGAGATCTTTGCCTTGTAAGGACAGGGTTGAAAGAAAAATGAACAAACTGAAAACCCCCATATTTTCAGGTGTAGGTATCTGAATTTCAAGGTGTGCTCATTTTCAATGTAATATTTACATAAAAATTTGTTAGAATGTAAGGAAAAATACATTGCCATTATAAAGGTTTTGGTCTTCTTTTTAGATTAACTACCAGATGGACTGTAGTAACTTTAAAACTAAGAAATATTTTTGGGGCAAGAATCAGGCAGATGCCAGGTATTTCATAAATTCTAGACAGGAGAAGGTATCAGATTGTTTGTCAAGTATGTGTTAGTTACTGAATAGGGATAAAGCAGTTTTATATCTAGATATTTGGCCATAATCCAGTAAAATCTTATTTTGCCCAGATTTTTACTATATACTTGCTAAATTAATTTCTGTGAAAGCCACTAACTGGAAGGAGCAGTAGAGCAGTACATGGGGGAGGTATGCTACAGCATATGCTCTGGTTCTGCCCTTGAATAGAACAGTTCTGAAAACAAATTATATAATGTGTTGACAGAAAACTATAATCCCTGAGGTAAATTTGGCTTCAGAAAATATTCTCTAAGAATCATTTGACAGGTCCTTTGAGAACAACAATATGGTAAGAATGGTATCTGATGAGCTGTTAGCAGATTTGAATCTATCCAGTCTTTTTCAAGAAATCTGAAGTATCCATGATTAATAGTGGGTATAGGGCAAATACTACAATATTTGCTTAATTTTTGAAGGGAATTTTTTCCATTTACAGGATTATGTTCTAACACATTTGTTCTTGATCCTATATCTAGCAAAAAGGGTGCAATTCTGCCAAGAGTCCTGCTGAGACTTGGGTCAAATTTAGCTCTGAGCTGAACCTCTAGAAATCCAGAACTGCTGTCGTTATTAAGGTCTGTGTGAACTTGTACAAAAATTACTGTCAGAAGAACCTGACTCAGTCAAGTATTACCAAGTGGTGTGTATTTTATAAATGACTGGTATCAAACTTACAGTCTTCTCACTGATGTAAGCTGGAAATACAGTAGAAGTGGAGGAGAGTGCAGGGTGCTGGGTCATGGCTCATGCTTCAATGGATTGTTTTCACAGCTTATGTGAGACTGTTCTAAAGAGAGTGAAGTTTCAGCAAGGCAAGTTTAATGCAGTTATTTTGGTACTGGCTGGATTCCACTGCAATGAAAACTGAATAACCCTTCCTATGTTTTAAACCCCTTGTTAGTCATAGGAAGAATATAATGTACTACTATATTTACAATGAACACCATTTAACTGCTGTTTGGTGTGTGAGCCTGGGATTGACTAGCTCATGTGCTTGAGACCACTATCACTGCAAAGTCACTGGCATGGCTCTTTCAGAACTGATCACATGTGCAGGTGCTCTACAGCTGACTGAGTATGACTGACACTTAAAACTTCACAGGAAAAATAGGAATTCATATAACAGGCAGTTTTGGGGGCTTCCTTTGGCATTCAACCTGCCAGTGAGTTAATAAACTCCTAAGGGTTTAGTGGAATTAGGGAATAATCATTAGTTGTCTGCTGAGAAGGTGAGAGTTTTGGACAAGCCCAAAGTGTTGGTGATTTAAGCTTGCTCGCAGAAACAAATGCATGCTTTGCTGAAAATGAGCTTTTTGTTGTTTTTAATGATTATTTGTGCCTTGAAACATGGGTAGCAAACACATAAAGGTCAAAGGTTGCATTTTACTGGTGGAAGCCATTTAAAAGTGAAAAGGCTCTTCAAAAGCTTTATGGAAAAAGCTCAATAGTTTACAGCACATCTCTTTTGCTGTTTTATTGGATGAATACTTACTTTTTCATACTTTCAGTGCATGATAGTACTGTTTGGTCTTTGATCATTTAGTGCATGGCAATTGAATATCACTGGGAAGGCTTTTGTTTGGGTAAAACAGTGAAATGTCATGGTTTACATGCAAGCTCTTGCATGGTTGAAATAAAGGAAGATCTTGCCAGTCCTTGGGTCCATATTTGAGTTTATCCATACTTCCAAACTCAGTATATAATGTATGGTTAAGAATTTTATTTACTTATTCCAAATAGATGACACTTTGTTCTGTTATTGGAATTTAAATGTTCATGGAAACAAACTATGACACCTCAAATGTAGTCCAGCTTTGAAAGGAGTGCAAAAGGGTGAAGATCCTTTTGGAAATTTCACATATGTCAGAAACCTAGAGTACCAAGAAAAACTGTTCCTTCTTACATAGTCAATCAAGAGAGATATTTCTATTATTCCTACTTCAGTTATTGTTTTACTAAAATATATCTTTGATATTTTTCCTCTTTTCATTTTATTCCAGTAGTAACAATTGATGCCTTCTCTGTACCCTGCCCTGCTCCAGCAAGGAGAGTGAAGTTTTTGTTCTGGATGCTGCATGCAGGTTTGTCAGTAGGAATTGTTAGGAGCTGTGAAATTGTCACACTTCCTCTGTGATATCCACAGATATCACAAAGCTTTATTAGGGTCCAGAAGGAGGTACTTTTGCCTGGGTATTGTGACTATGTCCAGCTGCCCTACTGAGACAACCAAGACTGTCGCAGCATAAAAACCTTTTCTTGCTTTGAGAAATGTATTCTGTGTTTTTGTATTAAGTATTGGAAGGGGTTTTTTTAAGCTACTTCTACTTTCTCTCACTATTTTGTTCTTACCTACAAAATGCTTCCAACTCTGTACTTATGAAGTCTTCTGTGACATTCATTTGGTTCTTGCAGGGAAATCTTTTACCTGCACAAATTCAAAGCAAGTCAGAGGCCACCTTGAGGAGCCCATGGTGGATGAAGTTGCAGTATAACAGTATCATGCTCAGAATAATGATCCCAGTTCCACTTTCAATAGAAAGCAGAGGTGCTTCTCTGCAATGTAGAATTCTCATTCTGCTCACATTCTTTATTGATTTCTAGTGTTCAAAACCGATTTTATTGAAGTATCCTTCCTACCAACTGCAAAATGTCAACACAGCTTACAAAATTTTTCAGCTTTTCTATGAGCAAATTCTATTTGATTAAATGTGTAGCATCAGCAAACATTAAAACTCCAGAGTTTTCTGAAGGAAATAATGCAGTATAGCTTTTAAAATTTTTTTCTTTTACTGTCTGAGGTCTTAATTCAAATGCAGTTGATCAAGACAACGGTCATTAACAGGCAGCTTTTTCAGCAGCTGAAAATGACTGCAGAACTGCTGAGCATCATTGGTGCTTTAGACAAAGTCACTCTTAAATAATTATTTAGCCAAACTACATGACCTGACAATTTATGTGACTTCCAAGGATCAGAGCATCTGTGAACTGAGTGTTACTAAACTGCAGTCTGTGCTGGGACTGATTTTTGATCTGGTGTTTTTGGAAAATATCTTGACCAAGAGCTAAATCCTGCTGTCTTACCAATAATAATGAGTACTGATACGGTGTGTTCAACAGTATTAAGGGAAAAAGACATTGCTTAGCATGAAAAAAGAGGTTAGAGTCATGCTTTACAATATGAGCCATTCATTCCAACAGCAGGGAAAAACTAGGTATCATGCAAAAGAAAAGAAAAAAGCGGTATTTAATTTTTTTTTTTTTCTGTGTTGGGAATATTCAGAAAGGAGACAAATGATCCTTGGAAATCTACTCAAAAACTCGAGTAAAAGTGTGTTAAGACGGAATCTCACACAGTTCAGGTGTCTTACTCCAACAGCCCGCAGTGCCTGCTACAAAGGTGTTTGAGTGTTGGTTGGCAATTAGGGGTATTCTGGCCAGTCCTGCTCAGTGGGTATGAAATGAGAGATTGTCCTCCTGAACTTCACTCTTCAGATGTCATTTGAACTTTTTTTCTTTAGGGATCACATGTATTTGAGTCCCAGCTCCAAAGCTGATCCTGCTCTCTGCCTTAGTGGACAGCCAAGTTCAAGTCACGCTATAATAAATCACGTACCTAGAAAAGAGTAAACAGGAAAGCTGAGTCAGAGCTCTTCTCTTGCATAGCCCATCAGGTTTTTGTGCTTCGGGCAAATATCATCAGACCCACGCTTTCCCTCCTGAGCGCACTGACAAAGGGATGCCCCTTTCTGCCCTAGACGAAGGTGATGATAGAGATCATCACTGGTTTAGTGATCCAGATTCCAGCTTTCTGTACCACTTTCCTGGCCCTGTAAAGGGATTTTGAAAAGGATTGCATAGGCAGTGACTCAGACTTGTTGATTTAGAGTCACATTGAATCAGCCCACAGGAGCTCGAGTACCACATATATTCTTTATCTGACCCACTTGAGAAGATCAGATTTAAAAGGGAGATGACTGAAATATAGCAAACAAAAGGAACAAAAAAAGATATGAAAGTCTGACCCATACTCAATTTTTCAGTGCTTTTTAACTTAAATTGGTTCACTTTACATAGGAGGTCAAAGGAGCTACATAAACTTTGCAAGGAAAGCTTGAATTTTAGCTGTTGTCTCCCAACCTGACATGAGACATGAGCTTTCCTTTATACCTTGCTCTCTTCTAATGACAAACAGGACATCTTTTTTTTCCTAATTACTTCATATCTGGGGTCTAATTCACTTGATCCGATTCTATGGCCAATTTAGACAAACAACATATAGTAATTTTATTAGCTTTGGGATACATTTTTAATTCCTCTGGACTTGAGAATGATCATAAAAATGAGCATGCATGAATAACTATTGACAGGGTTTCTGTCACTCATACAAGTGATACATTTCTAAGCAGCTGAAGGACTCTCTTCAGAGTTAGGGAAAAGAAATGAGGGATTGTCCCACTGGAACTGCTGCTGCAGGTAAAGAAAGGGTTCATAATTTTTTTCATGAGATCTCTGTAAAGTCTTAAAAATGATGAGAACTTGTGTGGATAGTGTAGACAGCCAACAATTGATCATGTTGGGTTAGGTGGGAGGAATCCCAGGCTGTGTTTCGAAAGGTTTGTTTGGTGGTGCCTCCTGAAAGAGCATTTGTGCTGTTGGTGGCCCCACTTCGATTTGGGAGCTCACAGCACCTCCCAGCCCCTGCCCTGCAGGGCAGGTGCCTGGGCAGGCACTTGGATTCTCATGGGTCAGCTCCCCTGCCCACACACAGCAACTTGGGTTCCTCACTTTGGAATTCTGTCGTCTTTTTTCCTCTGTCAAGATTATTTCAAACTCTAATCCTGCTTGTCAATGTTACCTGCAGTCCCTCTTGATTCTGTGTCCGTTACATACTTAATTTTACATCTGTCTCTTAGTAATTTCACTTGCATCGTATTTCTGAAGCTTCCCTATGAGAATGTCATGCAAAACTGTCAAAAGCTTTCCTAAAACCAAAGAACATGACACTTATTCCTTCTTTCTTGTTCACACAGTCTGTCTTGAAAGGAAACTGGACAGATTTGATGTTTGCTCTTGACTTAACACAGTGGCTGCCGTTAACCTCCCTGCTGCTGTCCCAGCACTCACAAACAAATTTTAATAAGTGTTCCAGACTTTTTGTCCATTGAGCCAATTCACATAAAATTGCCCAGATCTTCTGTTTTCCTCTTTGGCTCCACAAAAAAACAGGGTCACATATAAAAGTATGGTTTATGGTGTAGTAGACCAGAAGTTTGTAGTGATGGCTTTTTTCTTGGTAAAATTCTATTAGTTTAATTCAGATTTGTGAAAGAAAGCTGCTCAGAGGCAAGCTTTTGATTTGGTGAAAGAAATTATTAAATTTGAATCTGAGGGAAATCCCATAAACCTTTTGTAAGCAATAGTGTCTTTGATAAGAGGCTGATGGGGAAGAAAAAGTAGTTTCCTTTAGAAAGAGCGATGTGATTTAGTGCTGGTGTAACCAAGATCTAGGACTGTTATTACAAACAATTTTGGCAACATAGGAGTCTGAATCAATTATTGCCTGGTGCAAGGTCAAACTTCTAATGTTTGCAAAAAATAATACCTAATTTTAGTAAAGAATCTATATCTGAGGGTATGCTTGAGCCTTTAAAATGTTGCCAGTAGAGAAAAGGTCCTGTGGTATTTTGTTCTGGTGCTTTGTTTTTCATTGGAAAGTTTCTGACTGACTCAGAAACGCCAACTATTTACAGAATTTTGCAACAACATACCTAGGTAGTAAAAATTAGAATATTAAATATTCTTTTTCAGCAAGTTCAAAACACACTATTGCCCTCTTATAATTTCAGAGTTGATCCTAAATATACATTTATGTAAAATGCATCGTGCAGTACACGCAAGACTTATAAAATGCTTGGCAAGAAAGAGTTATTGTATTTGCTAAGCACAGAAAAGAGAGGCTGGAGGAAGAAGTCTTTGTAGTTTCTAAGAATCAAAAGGCTACAAAAAAGGCAGTAATTACCTCAATTTTAAGAAAAGCTGATTTAAATCAAGTAAATATTAATTATATGGATATTTAAGAACCAAAAAAGGCTACCTGTGGAGGCTGTGAAATGCCCTTAACAGCAGAATTTTAATTATAGGTTAGGCCAATATCTTGCATGGACAGCATATTTATACTTGACTTTGTATCAAGTTCTGGGGTATAAATGGGATGAATTTTTAAGGTTCTTTCAGGTATTTTATTATTTTTGTAATAAATATCAAAATGGTCACATTTAAATATTTTGCAAAAAATGAAGTGACAGTATAAAATATAACAATATAAAATGACCTTCAGATTCTCAAATGGATTAATGTTTTTTTACATCAGCCTGGGCAATCAATATTGCTTTGTCTCTGTCTATTATTTAACACCATAATTTAGGCTTCTAAAAGCTGTGATTAAAAACATTCTTCCCACAAATAGATCTTGAAGTAATTGGCTATCTTTGATAGAGTTTGTCTGACCAAAACCGCATGATTTCAACTGTTCAGGGACACATCACTGCATCTGGAATGAGGGGAATGGATCATGTGTTTTACCAAAGCAAATGAATGGGATGCATTATTATCTCTTGTTTGCATGGCACCAGGAATGACCCAGGTGCCATTGAGGCAGGCAATAAAACATAGGGGAATAGCTCCAGACATAAATGGTGCTGTTCTTCACAAATGTGGATCCAGGCATGAGAAGGGAATGAGCTGAGAGAAAAGCAATAAGTAGCTTTTAGCCTGAAGACTCAGCAATTATTGTGTGGAGCCCATTAATGCTGTGATGTACCAGGGAGCAGGATGGCATTCCAGGGCTGATCCTTGGGATCATTAGGAGGTGATGACATTTCTGCAAAACTGAGCATGTCTCCTCTGGAAGCAGTAGTTATTCCCCCTGAAGGTGGACCAAAATGCACCAGAGGAGAGAATTTGCAGAATCATGCACACAGCATATATGTGAATAGACTTGTTTTGAATACAACAATCATGACTTTAATAGTCAGTGATTACAAAGAGATGATGGAAGCTGAGCCCGTGCTTTATGACTTCCAAAACAGCGCTCAGCCGTATGTTATATAAAATCTTAGGAATAAAAATGCAAAATTGTTGTCAATTGTAACTTCAGAAACTTTGCAATTGACAGTAACTGCTTTAAAAGAAAAAAGCCTCCTCATTAATGAGCTCTGCTGCGAAAACTCATCTGCATGTAAAGCATAATTTTAAGAAGAATTAGCATTTCGCATATAAAGAGAGGATTCCAGTGGTTTTAAAAAGCAATATAATTTCTTTATCCTTGTATCTGGGGGAATGTGAAAACAAAGTTCCATGGTTTCAGTAGACGAAACTTAGTTACTGCAGTACTCATGAGCCTCTCTTCTGTAAAGGTCATAAAATGAAAGCTGGCAGGGTCAGTCCAACAGGTCCTTCAGTCTGAGGCAGGACATAGGCTCTACTCTCTAGTGAAAATAAAACAAGTATTTGCTCTCATTGTAGAAACAGCAAAATGTTTATTATTATTGCAAAGTCCTCCCCCCTCCCCGCCTGCCCCCTTTTTTTTTTTTCAGATTTTCTCATTCTTGAAAAAAATGTGATTTACATGGCAACATGCTACAGTCATAGTACTAGGAAATGTGTGTAAAAGTATCACATGAGCTTGCATTTGAAGCAATCAAAACTGAAAAACAGAAAAGGTGGTAGGACAGAAAAGAAACTTCAGTTTGTGTTTTTCCTACTTTTAATCTGCTTTTTTCAAATGAAGCTGAGTGGATCAGAAATGAGGCAGAAGGCTATGCAGGAAAAATGTAGCCACTGTGTAACGCATTAAAAAACTAATAAATACTTCAAAATTGAGCCTGTAACTTGTAGGACTTTTAAGGAACTTCCTGTTCTTTCTAATGGAGCTTTTGAGCTTTTTAGGATATATATTTTCAGCTTTTCTCTGTACTCATGAGGCTTTTTCCTATTACCTTAAATCAAAAGTTGACCTATTCGCAGAATCACCACATTCTAGCATTTAGAAGTTTGCTCAGAGTTATGCAATACTGAATGCAAAACTGAGAGAGTGGGCAATATTTGCTTGAAATATGTAGTTTTAAAGGTAAATATGCCAAAGCAGGAGGGAACTGAAGGGAAAAATAAAGTAACAAATTCAAAATAAAGTAACAAATTCAGAGATAAAAGGTGTAATTTGCCCCATCTATGGTTTACCTTGGCCACAAGGATTAGATACCTCATACCTAAAAACCAGCACAAAACTCTTGAACCTTTTGTTTAAGCACTGCTTTAACTTATTGTCCCTGGTTCCTCTATTTAGAGGTGTGCAGAGCTTTTAGGGGTTTCTTTTCTCGGCCACAGTGTGACACTCTGCACGTGGCCTCTTCAGTTCTCCTTGTCTTTGAGCAGAGCCCTCACCTCCTCCCTTTGCTGTGTCCTTTTCTATGAGTCTTGGGGCTTGTGCCAGAGTGCATCATGTACCAAAGGAAGAGTGACTGTGCTGGGGACACTGGCACTGCCGTTGGAAGCATTGAGGACACGTTGTGCTTGTAGGATAGAAGAGGTGAAATAGTGGAGCAGGCTGGTGACAGCAAAACAAGTCACCCTGCTGCGTTGTTGTAGGAAATCAAGGAAATAGGTTTTCTGTGAAACCTCAAAAGAATGACAGCCCAATTTTCTTCTATTCTAGATGCTACTGTGTGCCTCTAAACTGGAGAAATCTGCTTCTTGTTGCAAGGTTTCCTGTAAAGAGCATCCTGGTTCAGTTTCAGAAACTTCCTCTGACCCTGTGACAGGGGCAGGTAAAGTCACTAGCCCCTGTGATCCACCCAGAGAAGGGAAATGATGTGTAATTGAGGCAACACTACTGACACAAACACCTGTCTTGTAAAGCATCAAACCCAAACCACTGTGAAGTGCTGCATAGAGTACTTGGTATGAGACATGGCAGAGATTCTAGGCTCCTGCAGATTAATATTTTGATGGGCAGTAATTGTGATTTTGAAGCAGTGATAGAGCAAGCCACAGCAGGCTGCTGTGTTCATAAACTGCCATGTTCTTTGGATCACTGAGGCACAAAATGTTTTCTGTTTTACAGAAGTTGATTTCAGTAACACAATCTTGTTTTGTTTTACAGTGGCCTGCTGGGCAACAACTCTACCCCATGAGGAGAGTGGTTAAAATAGCTCAGGGCCTGCTGTTTTGGTGCCAAAAAATACCATTGTTTGTACATATGAGTCACATGTTGTCTTTTGTGGGTTGGAGCAAGATGAAAAGAACATAACGGTTTTACCAGATAAATTATCTTTCTGTTTAGGAAGTCTACTTGTCTAAATGGGCTTTTAAGAGACAGAGAAATTGTGGCCATACTTTTCATCTTTAGTGATGGTACCAGAATAATCTAAAAAAATGAATTTCATAAAACAGCTTGAGGTCATGAAATACAGACAAAGTGGGTGATAAATATGTATATATAAATAAGTTACTTCTCTGATTATTTAAAACAGTACAAGTTACTGAGGCTACATCCTCAGCTGGTGAAAATTAGGTTGGTGTAATTAGCTTAAGTTAGGTTTGTTGGTTTACTCTGATTTTCATCATCAGATTTAGTGGTTGTAGCTTTTAATCAAAACAGGACAAGAAGAAAACTAATATGAACTCTTTGCTCTTTAGTTGTGGAGCAGTTGCTATAATAAGGTTGTTTGTTTTGTTAAATAACCCATGTGCTATGTTTTAATACAATTACTTAAAAATCCCCCAACCAAAACAAACCCTAAGAAAGCAACATGAAAAGGATGATGGTGATCTTCTCACCTGATTGACGAGCAAGTACTATTCAATAAGAAGCAGAACTTAAAAACTTCTCAGATTGATTTTGGACAGTGCAGAGACTGATGTGAGGATGGGGACTGTGCTGTGGCTGGGATTTTGGGGTCCTTATAGTTGTTTCTGCCAGCCAAGCAAATCATTGAAAGACAAGAATTTTACTTTAAAGTCTTTCTGTTGCAAGATTTGAAGGCTGAGGCAGGTTTATTTGAGGCTTTTGAGAACTGGAAATATGTGTGGGGGTGGTACTCCTGTCTTGAACTTAACAATTTCTGAAAAGAAGGCAACTTTCTGCTTGCAACCTTTAAGATGGGGTTTTCTGTCCATGAGTTTCTATTAAAAGTCTGACATCCACCTTGGCTCCATCTGTGGAGTCTCTGAACTAGGTGAAAGTGTTGTTTCGACCAATAACATAATTATTGCATTATGATCTTTCCTTTAAAAAATTTGATAAAAGTAATGGGAAAATAATTTGTGCACAGAGCTTATCACATATGTCTTCACAGGCATTGTGGAAGTGTACTGTAGGAGGTTAAACTTGCTTGTGGTGCACTGAATCAATATTTTTGTCCTAACTGCTTAGTGTCAATAAATCTTTTCATATGCTTTATATATGAAAACTCTTTTTTTGTAGTCAATAAGCAAATATCTATACACACACTTTGTAATTTTTTTTCCTGAATGTAAAATTTCTTATTCTTCCTCTGCTTTTAACAAGAAAAGGATGTAATAAATTCCTACAGTGATTAACTAAATGCAGAAGTGATGTGAATAACATCATGCTGGTGTAAGTTCTAACGGAATCTTATGATGCATGTGGTGCTTGGGGATTCTGACCACTGAGTTCCTTCTAAATTTGTCTCATTTCTGTGGATTATAGCATTTTTCTTTCATGCATCTGTCAGGATTGATAAAGCAGAAAGAAGTAACAAATAACCAGGTAAAGTGAAAATGCTTGATCTTAAATCCTTATTTTTATTTGCTGTTCGTCTGGAGCACCATCCCTTGGTTCAGCTTGGAAGTTACACAATTTTCATGAGCTCGCTCACACGAGTGCAGGGTTTTAAATTAAAGTCTATGAAGGGGTCATAAGAATCTGCAGCTAAGTGGTGTTGCTTCTTGGCCAGAGTCAAAAATCAGAAATTTTATATATATATATTTTATGACAAGTTCAAAGAGACAGAGAATGATAGTAGGAAAGTTTTTAGATCACCTTTGATGCCTTTGTTAGGCCTATAGAAAGTACAGAATTTTTGGTTTTGTGAAGTAATCTATGTGCCAGCTATGCTAATACTTTAAGAACTTAATTCAACAAAGACAAAATCTTGCAAAAAAGGAAAAAAGAGCTTCAAGGAAAGAGGCATGGCTCTGTGTATGAAATCTACCTGTGCTCCTTCCAAGGCAGGGATCAAGGAGGACAGTAAACCTCTCATCCTTGGGTGACAGCTGGAAAGGAGAGCCATGATGAGCACTGTTGGTGGGACATTCACTATGAACTGCCAGACTTAAGGGCGAAGCTGTTGGTGAGCAGGGGACAGGGTAACCCAAGGCACATGGTGGTCATGAGAGAGTGGCTGAGGTGGGAAAGGAGTACAGTAGGGAACAAATCAGTCAGATTCTTTAAATCAAATTCAGTCTCTTTTACTCAATAATAGAGAAGATTTTGGGAACGAATACTTTTGTACTTTTTTTACTTTTTACTGCTAGGTAAACTCTGGTGGATTAGTATTAAAATTGGAGGTAATTTGAATGAGGGCAGCTAAAACATTACAGCCTCTGTGATTTCTAGAAAGGTTCTTACCTTCCAGAGCAGAAACAATCTTATTCTCCCAGGCAAGCAAAAACACTGCAAAATGTGCAATAAAGGAACCCAAGGTATTTTACAAAGATAGTTTTCAACTGTCACAAAAAACTCCTAAAGTACTTTTCCTGAAATGCTGGTCCAATTGGAAAAAAAACAACAACTCGGTTACAGTGATTTAGCAGATCTTATAAGGAAAATAATTTTAGTATACTCTGGGGGAGCAAAATGTGGTTGAAGTCACTTGGAAATCCACACCCCAAGAGCTGCTTGGTGGTCCAAATTCAAAATGGAGGGCAATGTTGAACAGTGGTGTTCAGCTTGTCTTGGGTCTAGTCATTTTCTGTGTGCATTTTTTTTTTTTTTTAGTGAATGAGCTGGAGGATTGAATGGTGTCACAACTTTTCAAATCTGGAGTACATCTGGGAGAAATTTTAGATGTGTTTGAGAATGGAAATGGAATCCAAAAATTATATTGAAAAATTAGAGAAATACTGTAAAGATGATGGATGAAGTCTGGTGGTTATGCTCTGTGGGAGGAAAAGCCGGCACAGCTGGCTGCAAGTTCTGCAGGGAGCAGCAGTGGGCTTCTAGTGGATCATGACCCAAACATGGCTTTAGTTTTTCTAAAGTGGCAAATTTGCTAGTTTTGCCATGGCTGCAAAGAATTGTCAGGAGCACTCTAGGGAAATGTGATCATGATAAGGCTGTGAGGTTGACAGGAGCAGCATTGCACCCTGCCAGATGCACGGGGTAACTTTGAGTTACTCAGCAAGCCTCCACTGCAGTGTGGTTGTTGGCACACTGCAATTCAAAACTGATTCAGACAAAAAGGGAGATTCTACGTAAAAAGAAAGAGAACTATTTGGTATAGAAACAGAAGCTTTACAAAGAAAAATGGAAAAAATTGGGAAAGACTGAAGGAGGATGTCTCTTCAAGGATCTAAAGTGCTGCTGCAAACCAGAAGGGAATGAGCTATTCTCCATCTCCACAATGAATAGGACATGAAATAGCTATAGATTTCTGCAAGAAAAACTGATGTTGGGAATGGATATGAATCCTGTTTATACAAAAACCAGAGAGTCTTGGTGTGGGAAATGATTGTCTTTGTAAGTTGTGGAATGGAGCGATGGAGACTTGCAGAACAGAAACTGTCAGGATTGATGATGGGGCCCAGCAGTACCACGGATCACTGCTTCCAGGCCTGTGTTTAAAACATTCCTTTACCATTTTAATGATTCTCTAAAGAAAGCACAAAAAATGAAGCAGTTTTGCAAGGCCCAAGCTATCCTGTTTCATTGCTTCTCGGTGCTCCAGTGTACTCAGTGCTATGTTACCTGGTTAACTGATTTTACTGAGTTAGTGCTGGAGCTTTTAGTGATTGAAAAGGATTCTCATAGGGATTTTTCCATTCACATTTAACCTGAGTCAGTCTCCATATAATGACTACTTTAATTTATACGAGGAATATTGGAATCAGAAACTTTGAATTTACTTTGCAGTAAATACCCTTTCATACATAAATTCAAGAGTAGGATAAGCAGAATTTGCCACATCCAGTTTGAATTATCAACCACTTTTCATCTTAATTATCCACTAGTTATCTGTATATCTATTTGGGATTTTTTAAAATTTGGAGTTTCCAAAAGTTACTTATCTTTTAGCATGTCTGGTCTAATTTTGGCTTAGCAACTCTTCTGGGGTTTTTTTTGTTGAACATTGTGATGAAAGATGAGGGAAACTTTTTCTTTGAGCTGATTAAATGATTGTATGAATGTAATGGATTTGCTAATCAGTTTCAGTTGAAGAATATATCATTAGACAATAAGTCTGTCAAATGAATTCAAAATCTTGACAAAATATTTTTGTACAAACACGTGATATTAAATAGGCAGCTGTTATCTGGTGTAGAGGCATGGATCTATGTCTTGCAGAACAGCAAATCCACATTTTTATGAAATAATTATTTTGTAAAAACAGCGGGTCTTGGTCTTTGTGGCATTTTGTTACCCCATGCTTTTCAAATCAGCATTTAGTTGGACTTGGTAAATATTTTTTATTATTTTTAGTCGTTCACAACATGCATGAATCTGTGTTCTCACGGAGGCAGTAATGCATTCATCATAAGTGATACAGAGTTTTGAGCATATTTTAACAGAAATAACCACAGTATACAGTCATTTAAAAACACATTTGCAAAATACTGTTTTGCAACCAAAATGAAATGTTAATGCTGAATATAGACACAATATTTTAGATATGACAGATTCCACTTTCTCTTCTCAGTTGCTAACATTATTGTTACGAGTTGTCATGTGTAGCTGAGTGCTTGGTGATTCTGAATCCTTGTGATGGTGCATTCAATTACTGCAATGAGCTTTGCACTTAGAGAAGTTGAGTAACACAGAGCTTGAGTGTTGGTTTCTTGATTCCTTTTATGCTCTTTAAATATTGGAAGGGAGCAGAAGTTCACTTAACTTAAGGGTCTCTCAGTAGATGTTGAGCAGGGTGGGTTTTAAAATTTGGAGGAAGGAACACATGTTCAGAGAGTAAGGCAAAGAGGCTTCAATTTCTGTGACAAACACTTGGAGAGGAGGGAGAAAGGGGAAGGCTTTTCCCCACTAATCCAGAATCTAATTTGCTGCTTGAGGCATAATCATATGCTTGTGTCTCAGGTAATTGTTACCAGCAGTTAGGATGGTTTTACTTCTAAAGCAGGCAAGGACAACTTGGAATAAGGCTTACCCTCCTGGAGCTGGTCACAGTTTTACCTCATGCAATGGCTTAGCTCAAACTCTTTTTTACTCTGTGGACCTTCTGGGGTCAGGTGAGGGTATCTCTACCAGCTGCTGAGCACAAACCACCCTTCAGAAATCTCGGTACTGATAACCAAGCTTGGATTACATTAGTGCGTGTTTACATACACAACATTGTAGCAGAGTGTTTCTGGCAGTGTAAACACAATGCAGTAATGCTTTGTGCACACGAGGTAGTTTGATGGGTCTTTTGGTGTCCCATTTTTCCATATTTTTTTCTGATGTTACTAATCAGATAGTAAGATTTACTTCATCTGCTAAATAATACCTGGGATTAACAAAACCATTCCTACTTTCCATTCTGGTAAGTACAAAGACAGCCAGATCTAGTTTGTGTATATCTCTTTATTATTTAAAGTGAATTAGTATTTTAAAGGAATTGCACATTTGGAATTAATTTGAATAACCAGTGGACATTGCTGCTGGCTCTGCCAAAGACAGGAGCAGGCATATTTCTCTGGCTGTTTAAATATAGAGAAGTCTAGGTCCAGAAGTTCTTAATAGGGCCATTTTGGAAGCTTGCCTCCTGTCTCTATTCCCCAAAAGTTTTATTTTGATTTTAGTATTCATAACCAGCCATTGATTTTTCCAACCTAATTTCCTCCCTGATGTATTTAATATCAAGCCAGATCTGCCATCTATCTACAAATCACCCTGGCTTTACAAGCCAGCTCTGCCATCCATCTACAAATCATAATGGCTTTAGTCAGGAAATTAGAAGTAGGCTTAATTTTTTTTGAAAGTAAAGGATTCTTAAACCACTTACTTCAGCCCTCTCTCATGACTCAGCTTGTGTTTCTATTTGTTGCAGCTCCTGGCTCACGGACTTCATCAAGTTATAACATACAGCATATTGTAGCTGATTCAAATTCTGGCGATCAGAATGTTGGTTGCATTTTTTTTTTTTTAAAGAAAGAGTCTTCCTTTTTGGGTAATAATTCTAGAAATATGCATTTTAATGACAAGGCAGGGTCGTAATCAATTGCATTAGAAAAAGGAAACATATAGTATAACAACAGTACCTCTTTAATAAAGAACAGGAAACTATTTAAAATTAATTACTGGTAATTAATGACTGTAATTATGTCCTGAATTTCCTTGATATGATAAACTCTATAATCAAAACTTTGTTCTTTGTAGAAGTCCTCTTAGAATATATTACCAGAAGTAAAGCTGAAATTATAGTAAGAATAAAAATATTGAAGTTCAATGATCCTAATTTCTGACAGACTTTGAAGATGATTCAAAAACATCATGATTGTTCTGGTTAAGCATGTGCCAAAGACATGGCTTCCAGTGTGTTCTAGCCATAGAGGGATGATCCATCACCTCTGTCTTTGCTGCTGAGTGCAGATATTTATGCAAATCAGCATTTGGGAGATTATAGGGACTCACTGTGCCCTAGAATTCAATAGCAAGTTTCAGATGCCCTGTTGATATTGACTAATGTTTAAGATCACCCTTATAATTAAGTTGTTACTATTATATTAAGCTTATAATACTTAATATAGACTATTCATCAGCATAATATATACGATCTCATGTACTCATGCTTTGGTTTCATATGACAGTATATTTTTATGCTACGTTGGGGGTGGAAAGACCAGAGAACTACTTTTAGAAGAGGTAGGTATGCACCCAGATGGATTTTCTAAAGCATCTGAAAAACAGCAAAGTCTTACCTTTGAACTGTGAAAAATTTTCTAGATCTGAAACTCTTGTTGGGGCTATCTTCACAAGGTTTAAATCACATAGGGTAGTATTTTCTAAGGGACAGATTCTGTTTATGTGTTTCTGGTGTTATTGCTGGAAGAGGCACTTTCCCCCATAAATAGCTCATATGTGCCCCACTCAGCAGGGCCCCCTGCAGTGCTCACCCGTTGAACTGAACCCACTGAAACCACCAAGTACAGAGCTATACATTGTCAAAGAGAATTACCTTGAGCTTCTGCACATAGATTAAGAAATAGAAGACTAAATTGTAGAATTCTTAGCTGAGGCAAAAAAAAAATCCACCCTCTAAATAAAATGTCATAAAAGTCTCAAAGTCTGAAAAAACTGTGTCTGAAGTGTTGAGGGTCAAGAAACCTGAAAACAGCTAAGAATTATTGAGTAAGCAGTGGATCTATGCTCCTGGAGTATGTGAGCATCAATACCAGGCATTACCAGGTAATGTCTGTCTGTGGCTCAATTCAGCTGTAGGAGGGCTGTAGGAGGCAGCTTTGGGGAGGGCTGTTGTCCTCCCAGTATTTTTCCTGAAAGACCAGATATTCTTGCTATTCCTTTTATAAGGTAATTTCACATTTTTGCCTGTCCTTATTGCTTGTGTGTGTAACTTTTACACTCCTTATAAACTAATGATGTCCTACAGAGATATTTACAAAGATGACTCAGTTTAGTTGTATTTTGAACAGATTTCTTGTAATGTATCATTTATAGTGAAAGGAAAATTCATCTGATAGAAAAAGAAAGCTGATGCTCTACAAAATGTTCTTTGCTGCCAAACCCTTCATGCATATGGACTGGTTCTGTGTTTTGACAGTATGTGAGGGGAATACCAGATGTCAACTAATCAATGTATACAGTGCTCCAAAAATGTTTATTTACCAATCAGTTTTGTTTTTTTTTTTTTCCTGTGAGCTGCTCGAATGAGCTATTCAGCTCCATTTAGTTATTGCTGGGACTGGATCCTGAACTGAAAGGGAAGAGACCCTACTGGAAAGAGAAGTCTTGTCTCTTCTCCGTGGGAACATGAAGTCTTGGGGAATTAGATAAGGGTGTTGAAAAAGCACCAAGTAAAGGTTTATAATGTTGTTATAAATCACTACGTAAAAAGTCAGTCATGTACAACACTTCAGGATTTATAGATCAGAAATATAATTTTCAAGCAAGTTAAAATTTTTCTATATAGGTAACAGAGCAGTGGACTTCAAATCAGTTGGCTCTACACCAAAAAGCTTGAAGATTTTAAATATTTATCAAGATGTACCTTTTAACCTTCACTCCCACTGCAAAGCAGCCTAAACTCTGTCCAGATCATTAAATTAATCCTTAGTGGCCCCTTCAAAATCAAAATTTCATTTCTTTAGCATGGAAATGATACTATTAGTGCTTGAAAATATACAGTACAAAAAAACCCTTATCTACCCCTCTATTTTGGTCTGGTCTGAAACCTTCAGCATTGTTAAACTAGACACATGATAAACATAATTTTAAATTAATTAATTATTGCAATTAGATGGCAACAACTAGCTTTATTTGAAGGATAAAAAGATGAATCTTTTTATCTGCTTTATGCTGCTTTATGCTTTATGAAGCATATGTGGATAGTGTAAACTGAATTATGTAGGAGGAAAAGGTATATTGCCATGAAAGATTTTACAATCAGATTCTGTGATAAATTTTTGGATTGCCTCTTTTAACACAGTTCAGGAGGGTCAGCTTTAGAACAGGGCTGCTGAGTGCTTCACTCACTTAGGGAACCTGGTGCCAGGGGAAGCCTGGGGTTCACCCTGGCTCCAGCTCAAGTGCCCTGGTTCACCTTCTCAGCTTCCTTGGGTTTCCAGTAACAGCTGCTTGGTGAGAGGGACTTGTAGGTTCCCCGTGAAAGTACCTGGTGCCCATGACTGTGTTTAACTGGTTTTTGTAAAATCCCTGTGACTGCATCTTCCCCCATGCTGGGGGAGCTGAGGTCTATGCACAGCTCTGCTGATGCTGCTGCTCTCCTGAGTAGCTACAGCCTGGGTGCTGCTGGTGCCTGGCTCATGCTCCCCACCCATCCTGCACCTCCCAGCCCTGGGTACACAAACCCTGTGTGTGGCCTTAGGCACTGGGGTGTCTGCCACCTTCTTGTACCAGCTTGGGTGGAGACCTGAGGCTGAGACTGGAACATTGCAAAATCCAGCAGCCAGAAATGTGAAAGCCTGGGCCATTGGCATGACCTGGAAGGGGAGCTGAGCAGTCCTTGCACCTGATGCTACCCTTCTGGGTGGTGAAACACGTGAGTGGACATCAGCGTGTGTCTTTTTTTTCTCCTGGCTCTTGCCTTAGTTTCAGGAGACATGGCTGACTAAGGAGAAGTGCTCTGCCCAGTTATCCACAGGGACATGTCAGCAAGGAGGTTCTGGGAATTGCAACTTCTGAGACTGTGAATGAGGGTCCAGGCAGTCTGCTGGAGGGAGGGGGAGTGCCTGGGACCAGCCCAGAGACATGGAACTCCAGCAGACAAACCACTTCTGCTTCTGTGTTGCTGGCCCCCATTGCTTTGCCTTTCTTTGTTCAGTCCAGTCCAGCCACTTGAGCTTTTCTCCATTTGGAGATATATTCTGAAAACATCTTGCTAGTTTAGAAAGTTTAGAAACTTTTTCGTCATCTTCTCTGCAGTTAGAAAGTCCAGGCAGGTCTAATTGAAACCTGAGGCCAAGCTGGGGTCCTGTCACAAACAGTCAGGTCCTTAAGTTTTCATGCTGTTAAAATGAGTAAACATACTGACGTGAATAATTGAATGATGTGTAGAGAAAGGCTAGTGCTAAGCAATCTGAAAGACATCTCTTCTTAAATGGGTTCCTGTTCTGGTTTTGAGACAGGTTCCATATTTGGGGAAGCTTTAGTTCAAATCTAGACAGCCTGTGGTCAGTCTTCTGCTGCTTAATGAAAAGAGAAAGGCCTCATGGAGTTATTGTAAAACTAAATCAAAATACTTTATTTGCTTGAAGAAGAGTTGTAGTTGAAATGCTTCAACACTTTATGATTTTAGGGAATTACCATTTACTTTGGAATCAATAATCTTTGTGCTGTATTTTTGCATGCCAACTTTCCTTCAAATATTTACAATGCTTTCAATTGTTTCAGATTTTTCAATTGTTTCTGGAGTAGTATTGAAAACTCAACAAGGACATCCAAACAGGTGCTTGTTATGGTTGATTGCTGCCTTTGTTCCGCATTATATGAGCAATATTTTGACATATTTTAATATAATAATACTTCAAAATACTTAGCTCAATAATCAAATCTGGTAATCTTTCTTAATTTATTGATTTTGATAACAATAAAGTTTTTTCTGTCACAAAAGTAATACCAAATTCTGTGGTAGCCTCGAGCACAGTGAGCTGGGGAGGAGCAGAGAAGGGACGATTGGACAGGAAAATGTTCATGTTGCTCTCCAGCCTATAGCCAGCTACCCATAGACCACAAGTATGAGGTCACAGCTGATGCAATTGTGAGAATGTTTGTGATGGTTCTCTGCTCTCTGTGCTGAGGTGATCTCAACACTGGGGAGAATTTTTTACTAAGTAGTTACTTGCATATAATATTTTTCAGTAAGTTTTGAAGTGTCGTGTTGGATGGAAGATTTTGATTATTGTTTTACCACATAAATAATTTATGAAGACCTGGGAAAAATTGTTCTTAGTTTTGTTCTCTAACAAAGTATTAAATGAAAGCTAATTATAGTGGGTTTGGTCTCAAATATGCACACACAGGTAAGCTCAATATTGTTTTGGTAAGCATATCTGTCAAAGAATATGCAGGTCTGAGAAGGATGTAGATATCAGAGCTGAGCAATATAAACTGTAAAAAACCATGTTCCTGCTGGAAAGTAGGCATTTCTTGTTAATGGAAATTATTGAAATTACATTTCTGAGTTATTGAAAAAACAAGAAAAGCTAACATATTTAGTCACATTGTCTTTTAAAAATAGCTTTCTTTTACTCATATCCACAGATCAATAAGAGATTCAAAAAAGATGACAGCTATTGTACTTACAGCAGGGAGCATTCTTTAAGCTCATCCTTTCCACAAAGCAAGCAAGCAACATTTTTTTACATTTGTTACACCTATGACATAATCTTTAAAATATGATATGTTGTAGCGTATTAGCCAATCATGCTATATATTAATAAGAAACTTTGAAAATGTTATAATTGGGTATGAGGAAAAAAGACTAATTTAGTTCAAAGATTGTTGATGTCTGATCCCAGATTTAACCATGTCATGGGATACCATTCAAAATCTGTATTGGTCTGTATTCCCAGATCTCAGGGATAAAAGAGGCACACTCTTACATCTGAGATCTGGGAGTTACAGTTTTTGCCCTGTGACATCACACTGACTGCTCAGTTATTTTTTTCTGAGGATGCAATGCTATTTGACAAGTTTCACAACTCTCTGAACAATCATTGCCAGCTTTTTAGCTCCCTACCCTGCAGTCAGGCTGATCAGTGACTGCAGAAGCTGAGGCACTGCTGAGGGAGGGCAGTGTGACTGCTGCCCCAGGACCATTTCCATCCCTGGCCTTGTGCTGACATTTCTGTACATTTTGGTAATTTCAAGATTGCTTAATTCACACACAACTTATATCAGAAATGTCTAGGTAAGGAACGGCTTCAGATTTCTGCGAGGGTAAAAATCCACTCTGAGGTGGAAAAACGCACTCTGAATGCTGCTGCTCTGCTGTGGGTTGTGTAGATACAGAGCAGATTGGAGAGAGATTGCATATAATGCCATAGAGGGCATGCTGAGATGGACCATGGGTGAACTGAGGTTCCAGGCAAAACTATTGAGCTTTTTTTGGTCATGCTGTTCCTCTCTCCTGCTCTGGGGACAAAGCTTTCTGTAGAAAGACTTTTAGAAGATCGAAGGAAAGCAAAGGAAAGGAATTATCTTTGATACCACATGACTCCCAGCAAATCATTTCACTTGAAGTTACAGCTATTTGTTGGAAAGGCCTAGTTTTGGGAATCTTATAGCTATAATCAGAGGAGCATCTGAATTGTTCTAATTTTTTTTCTGAAGCTAGTATGGAGATAAAATTTAAAGCTTTGAAATAGTTTGATATAAACCCAATAATATTTCTATAGTTGATCAACAAATACTAAATTCAAGGTAGTTTGAAAAGAATGTCAGCATTCCTTTGTGGAAATCAGTGGATCAAGTTTCTCTTTTAACTTCAGTATTCTCTGTCTGCAGAGACATTTAAAAATTTCTGGAAAGAGAAATGTGATGGTAATTTATAAAAAAATGAATGGAGAAAATCTTATTGAGGAAAATTTTGATCATTGAGAAGAATTTTTCATATCAAGGTCTTCTTCTATAAAGTGTTGGCTTTGCTGTGTTTTATTGAGTCATGGGGCAACCACCATATGTCCCTGAGTTTCATACCCTTTATATATCTAGAATAATCATCCTCCCACCTACTGCCTAACAGTTTGCCAGAGATGCTGTGCTTTATGTAAATATAATATTTTGTATTACACCTTACTTTTAATGTAAATACTTTGTACTAATACACAAGAGATTCAGATTGGCATTTTATAGCCTGGATAAATAGCTCATACTAATAACCATACTAAAGACAGCATCTGCTATCCAAGTGAATAACTTCTGTGCAACTTGGCCATTTTTCTAACATTTGCACAGTTGCATGGAATATGTCAGAGTACCAGGAGCTCACATTAATATTTTTAAGAAAGACCTTAGTAGGAGTATTAATTCATGCTAACTTGTGGCTCCATAGTATTGTCTTTCCGTAATGCCTCTTGAAGGGATAAATGAAAACTTGAAAAGATTTTATAAAGATCAAGTAGGTGAGGCCTCAAGACCCTGGTCTGTGGTGCCTAGTATTATTGTGCTGTATGGATAAGGAAACAGCTGGAGAAACATGGCAAAGTTCTATTCTGCCAGCAGGCAGGAGTGAGACCTTTGTGATTTGCCCAGAGAGTCACAGGAATTTCTGGCAGAGTTGTGAAGAGAAACTATATCTGTTCCAGTGGCCGGGGGAGAGGAGGACTGAGGCAACATGTCCCAATCCACAGCTGTTCGTGGATGTGTGAAGGTTCCTCTTTTGCACACTGATGGGAACTCCAGGGTATTTTGATTTCCTCTGCTTTACTACAAAGGGGTAAATGGGATTCAAGAGTCAAAACTCATAGATTTTTTTCTGCTGAACTAAAACCTAACAGACCACTATCTATGTATACCTACTAGTACTATAAATAAGTCTGTAAGCTACCTAGGGCAGTTTGGTTTAGATCTCTGTGTGTTATTGTGGGGATCAGTGATTTTTGGGTTCAGAACCTGTCTCAGCCACAGGTTATTTTTTGAGATTATTTTTCAGGGAAAAACAATGGGGTTTGTCCATTGTTTCATCATTAGTGAAGTTGTTCACATATTTATCTGAAGTTGAAACTTCTAGCAATATAGTCTATCAGTGCTTATATGTTAATTACAGAGGTGTGGGAATACTAAATTGGCTTATCTACAAATGTAAAAGGATAAGAATGTATAATGGGCACTCATTGGTACAACAGCAACACAGTCTTATGAGTTAAGATTTCAATTTCAAAGTATTTTGAAATTAAATAGGTATTTCTTTTATTTTTTCCCCAAAAATAATAGTCACAGGCATCACAATGATTAGTGTTTTCATAAGAAAAATATTAATTACTTAGAAGAGCCCGCTGGTTCCTTACTAGACCTTCTAATCATACTTTCTAGTTTACACAGTCTATTACTCTAGAGGGTGAAATCCAGAAGTCTGCACTCAGTATTTATGCAGTTTCAATTGAAATCAAATCCCCAGCAGCTTCAGTAGGACTTTTACCTAAACCAATTTCTGAATAAGCACTTCAGAATCTGGACCCTAGTGGAAATATGTAATCTGAATTTAAAAAGAATTGCTCTGAGTATACAGAAAGCTATAATGTTCAGCAGCTGAAGAAGAGAATTCACAGCATCCTAGGTTTTAAATTATTAATTCCTATGAATTTGTTATCCTCTACTTTCCTTCAAAACTTTTTACTGCAAAAGAAATTATCCTTGTTGGTGTTGGGTTTCTGCCAGTGAGGCTTGCAGTGCTCTTCCTCAGAGGGGGGTCTGGATACTCTTTGCTAACCAGTCCCCTACTTATGCCACACAACCCCAGCAAACCCCAGGTCAGCTATAGTTTCTTGTGGTAGATGAAGGAATCATGCAGGAATAAGGCCTCGTGCTTATGAATTAGTACAGAGCCAGGGCCCCTCTGTTCACCTCAGGTGAAGGCTGTGTTTGGGCACATTCGAACTTGAAATAACCTACTTGAATAGTAGAAATTATGATAAATTATTATTGGATCATATGATAATGCTTCTGTATTTGTTGTTGCCTGCAATATTTCATGTCTATTTAAAGGTAGTACTCAATTTTTGATCTTATCTAAGACTAAGCAAGAAAGGAATTGTGCAATATGCACATTTTTTTCACCCTTCTTTGACCTTCTGCGTCTTCTGTGTTTTTGAGCAGCAGTGATTCGGCTAGAAAAATATTCTTTTGTGTGAATTACTTTTTTCACAGTAGTCAAAAATAAGACCAGATTAATATGGAATTTTATGGCTTTTTTTGAGTTTCTTCGGCTGTGACAGTATTCAGTATGGGCAATAGAGCCCTGGTCCAAATAGATGACAGATTTAATATAGGTGACACGTTTATGTAGAGCCCTATCGGGGTCACCATGTTACTGATTCAATCAGTTGATGATATCCAGAGAATATCTTTACTTGCTTTGCTGCCTTATGGAAACATGTTCTCTCTCAGGGTAATTGCCTCATGAAGGTCCAGCCTTTTCCCAAATTTAGGGAAGAGAAATTGTCTAAGATAAATCAAGTTGGAAAATATCTCTGTTTGTAGTATGTTGGTTTTACTCCCTAAAATTTTCTAGATATATCAATGTTGGAACAAGGGAGTACTTCAGAGTGTATTATGTAAATAAAAAAAACAAAATTATCAAGGAAAATTTTATTTAATGAAGCATTGTGATAGAAACACAGTTGAATCTAGTAATGCTCTCATTTTCCTTTGTATGTCCTTTGTTTGCATTTTATGTGACTTTTGGAGTACTGAATTCTGTATTCATATGGGCTGGAATGGGTGATAAAGTACAATAGTGAATACTATCAGTATTTGACATTTGGAAACCAAAATATATCTATTTTGTTAAGTATGAGTGTGACTTGATGTATTTGTTTCCCAGTTGTGTAAGTGTAACTCAGCACATTCTCTTTTCAGCATAACTCATTCTCACAAATTCTGAATCCCACGTCCTAAAGACTTTGGTTTAACGGGTTCAGATTTTTTGTTTAGAGAAATAAGTCTTGCAAAAAGTTGGTTTACAGGAACCTAGTGGAATAATAAATGAAAAAAATGGACACGATTGTAGGATAAGCAGAGCCTGTGCACATTTGTTTAGGAATTTGGGTCTAAACCTGTTGCTGAAGATAACAAGCTTTCAAGTGAGCGTGCTGTATTATCCAGGGAACCCTATGGTGCTATCAACTTAGCTGCTTGGATCAGTCTATCACTCAGATGACAAACAAGAAAGAAAATGAACTTGATAATTTGTGAAGTTAGTGAGAGGTCTGTCACTGGGTTTCATCAGAAAATACAGGACCTTTGCTCCCTGCCTGATACTTTCTACAAAACATCTGTATTTTGAAAAGTCTCATACTGAGATTTAACATCTTTGAAAATGTATATATATTTAGAGAAATAGGAAATTATAAACGTGTTAGAAAATGAAGAGAACACCCCCCCCCCGCAAACTTAGAATAGTCTCTAAGAGCAAGAGGGAAAAGGCCTTCATTTCTAGCCAACCATTAGGTTTTATCTTATGATGTTCTTTGTAGTTCTTTTGCTCCCCTTGGTCTTAAATGGTGTCAGTATTACAATGTACAATCATCCAATATGTATTAGGAAGCTGTAAAAAATAACTGCCCTCTTCAGATGTTTTCTAATAAACATAAATTTGGAAATGTTCTCCATTCCTTAGTACAAATAAAACAGGGGAAGATACATTTTCAAAAGAAAGTAATTGTTCCAGAATTAGTTGTTGAATTGAATGTCCTCTTTTCTATAGTCAGCTGATAAAATCCGATTAGTCTGTGTGGGTTTCTCTTTTGGCAATATCCTCCATAATGACCCAAGCAATTAATGAGAAGTCTCAGTTTCTTATGCCACTCCTTCTGAACACCATCTTGCTCTGTACTGGAGTCAGTTAAGAAAAGCTTTCAAGTACAAAAGTGAAGCACAAGGACTGGAAATTTACTGGTCATTTTTCATTAGCTACTTCTCTGCAGCATGGAACAGCACCACATAATAACCAAAAACTGCCTAAAGCCTGTCTTGTAGGCAATGTAGGTGGTACAGAATCCAGGGAGTTAGTATACTGAGGGAGAATTTGATCCAAAATGGGAAGATATGGCATGAATTCTTAAAATCATACTCTTGTTTTCTATAGGTAGGCTGGGGATATTTTTAAAATCCTCCCACCAACCATCAAATCACAGGATGGAGTTATTCAGTGTCTCCTTTCCATTGAATGTTTTGCAAACTTTCATCTTCTGTCTCAGTGTACTTTTGTGTTCTGCTAGGCTTGCTTTCAAAGATAGCTATTTTGCTAACACGGGAAACTGCAAGGAAACTTAATCATATAAATGACAGAGTGCAGAGTCACAGGTCTAATGTCTCTGTCTAGTGATAGATTTCTTATCACTGTGTGGTTTGAGGATGATAGGAATTGTTTTTTATTTTTTTTATACCCTGAAAATTGAGCACAAGGAACACTAATTGATATAAGTTATAATGGTTTTTTTTTTTTCTCCTCATTGTATGTGGATTAAAACCAAATTGAATGATGATATCTCTCTGATTTCTTTTCTTTGCATTAGGAATAGGGGAAGGTTAAATGTATCCAGTATTCTCTCTGTGGAAAGAAGCTACCACAGAGTGAATTGCAGCTGCAAATGTGTGACACCAAAAGCCCTTTCATCCTGACTCACAGCTTCAGTGTCAATGCCTATTACGCCCAGACTAGTAGTTTACAGTTAGTGTCAAAAGCACCTGACATGTTGCTGGAAGCATGAAACAGATAACTAATAATGAAGATTACTGCTGGTCTACAAAGTTTCTAAATCTAGCTATGTTAATAATTCCTTTGAATGCAGGTGATTTTGTCAGAAGGAAACAGTCTGATTATAGATGTTTAAAGGGACTTAGAAAGAGATGAGGCTTTTTTGGTGTTTTAGAATACCAGTTTCAGAGCTTTGGTTAGTTTGATTACTTTGAAATGCCAGCAGATTGAATTAATTCTGAACTTGTTATTATTGGGTCTCTTTCTTCTGATTTCAATAATCTTACCTAGAATTAATAAAAAACCCTCTCCTTAACAAAATGAAACAATGCAATCAAAACCTGCACCAGCAAGAAAGCATACTTTTTTTAAAGATTAAATAGGAAGCGTTGGCATTTATTGAACAAAAACTGTGATAGGGTATTTTATCACCATAGTTTTTTGGGGGCTCAAAATTTTTTTAGTAACTTTGCTGAAGGACTCAGACATATTTATTTAATGACTGGTCAAATGTTAATTAACTGCTCATAATTTTATTTCATTGAAATTTCATTGTTATGTTCTCTCAGGTGAATTTCAGCTATCACTATTTGCTTTCATTTGGCTAAAATAATTCCTGGGTGGTACAGCAGGCCACAATGTTCCATTTCACTGTTGCAGGAACCTTCCTTGTGCCATTCTGCCCTGCACTCTCCAATCTTAAATGAAGCTTTTCCAGCTCCAGTAAAGACATAGAATTTAAATGAATCATAGAGAACATTCAATATTACTTCATATTTTTCCCCATTAGTTTGTGTTGCATAAATAAAAGGTGCTCTGTATCTTGTATCAAACCAGGCCTATCTCCATAATCCTGTGGTTTCATCTGAGCCCACAGCAAAGGGAAGCAGCACACGCTGAGCACCGTTTTATGCTCATGGTAATCTCACTGCGACACATTTACTTTAATCTGTCAGTGATTCATGTTTGACACAGACTTGAATTATTGTTAAGAGAATTAAAAGAATAGGAAAACCTTTTATTTTTAAAATAGGGATGCAAAACAGGCAGAGAGTTGAATGCCTCTAGCCAAGACAATATATCAAAGAATGTTCTGTGAGATAGACCCAAAGATCAGGTGCTCTTGCCATGAGGGAGAAAAATTTGTTTGGAAAAAATATATAAATAAATTCAGAAAAACTAAATAAAAAATGTCATTTACTCTCCTCCCTCTAGAATGGGAACTGCAATAAAAGATGACTAGGTTTGCAGGCAATGGACATAATCAGACTGAGGCATGATGAATTAATGCATAGGCAATTTCTGTAGCAATCACTAAATGCACCAAAGAAGCCAGACAAACGCAATAGAGATGTGCCTTTTGTTTTATAAAGAGAAGCTTGGTGCCTGACAAAAGGTCAAATGAAAAAGTGACCAGGTGAAGAGGGAGGATGCTTTCTTTAAATCCAAGATTTTGGCTTCCACTCTGCCCAAGCACCCAACGAGCTGCATGCTGCTGCTGCTGTCATGGTCTGGCCAAATTTGTGATGTCTCCCTCTCTAAGGGATGATGTTGGAAGCCTTGTAGGTTTCAAATCTACTTCAAATTAGTAACTGAGAGGGTCTGTGTTGATACCTCAGCGGTTTTGATGATTACTCTTGCTCTCAGATGCAGCAGGCTGTAGCTGGGCAGTGTTCATAGGAAAGAGGAGTGTGTCTCCCAGCCAGGGAACTCACTTTCAGATTAGTACCATATTCATTTTTCCTTTTAACTTGGTAGAACCAAGCACATGTTCATAGTATTTATCAGCATTTTATTGTTGTGCTCCATAAACCTGACACAGGAAACTGGCCTGCCTGGTCATCAGGTGAATGTTTACTGAGCTAAATCCTAAATAATGACCATTGACTTGTATTGGAACAAATATCTAAGTGAGGCTAGGGCAAATTTCCCTTGAATAACAGCTTCTGAATTTTGTGTGTTTTGCTTTAGAGAAATATTGGTTGGCAGTATTTATGTAAAAGCTATTTTGAGGTTTCATTAGAATTTGGGGGAAAAAAAAAACCAACAATGCCTGTCCCTCACATTTTTACTAGGAAAAAGAGATCTAAAATTTCATTAAGTAAATTGTCATTTTAACTTTCTTGTTTCCCTATTTTGTTGTCTAGGTTAAAAGAATGGAGTGTCCTGGAGTCAGGAAACCTCAGTGCTAGTTGGAGGTGATGTCACCAGCATTGCATTTCTGCACCAGTCACAACTGATAAGTTCAAACCCACATCAGGTGAGATTATTGTACCCTTGACTTAAAATGTGAAAGTCAGTGCATGTGCAATCACATATCACTGTTAAATCTCTTCCTTGTCAAATCACATATCATTAATGAGTTTTTAACTGTGAGTTTGGCTATGTAAATTGTCAGATTTCTTCTGCATTCATACAGTATGAACAGATAGGTAAAAATACCAATGTTGTGGTAACTTCTGCATTTTAGGTTAAAAAAAGTGCATATAATTTTCCTTTTTACTCAAAAAGAATTGCTAGCAAATCAAAATAGAAAACACAAGCAAAGAGAAGAGGGAATATTTGAACTAGTGCATGCAAAATAATTATTCAGCTCTGCAGACTAGTCTTTTGCAAAGCTTTAAATAATATATGTACAGAGATTAGAAATCCCTGCAAGGAAGTTTTTAATTTTTTCCTGTATGCTTCTCTCCAATATTTTCTTTGAAGCTCGCATGGCATATCTTTTAGCCTAATTCAAAACTGTGTTTTTACATCAAAAACTGCAGCCAAGCCAATACTTTTCCCAAAACTGGTTGTTCAAAGGGGAAAAATTGTTAAAATTTGTTTAAAAAAAATTCTGCTTCAGGTTAGTCAATGTGCAATCCTCTCTCCCTCCCTGTAGTAGTTTTGGAAAAAAGCATCTGTCTATACAATAGATTATTTTAAAAAGATATCTCTATATTTCTTCAAACGTTGCATTCATTGAAAATATTTTTGCTCTAAACCATGATAAAGAAACAGATCTTTTTCTTTAGGTAATGGATGGCCACATTGTGGTTAAAAATCCAACAATTCTTAGTTGGAAAGCACCAGCAAATGGCACAAACTTATTGTGTTACAAAATTCTTTAGCTGAATTACAAAGTCTGTGAAAGAAAGTGCAGAATGATCAGGGGTTAGAAACAAAACTAGAAAAACAAAGGTATAAAGACATACTATATTAAGCCCTGCGGCAGTGCACCTTATTTATACAACAGAGAATGTCTACAGAATAAGCAACCAGCACAACAGAGGTATGACTAATAGATAGGTATGAATCAGTGGATTTGTATTCTCCTCACACACCCCTCTTCCCAAAAGCAGAGAAAATGAAAGAAACCCCCTCCTGCGCTTTCTCACACATTCATCCTTTTCAAACCTGATGCTCACAGTTATGATAGTTAAATTTTAGCTTTGGGCAGCACAGGGTACTAATCTTGCATGACCTGTTCCAAATGAAATCATGCCCTTATGACTCATTTGCTTTCCCTCTCTAATTTTTTTTTCTCTTTGAGAATCCTGTATCCAAGGACTCTCTCTATCAAAATAATAATAATTAAAAAAAACCCCTAGAACGTCTATCTTGTTGCTATAGATATAAACACAAAGAGTAGAGCATAGGTTTCGATATTGTGGAATCTGGATTACTCCTAGATCACACTTTTCCTGCTTCAATTTAGTTGTATGGAAGGGTAGATTTTTTTCTTAATATCAGGTTTATAACTACCCTGAGTGCCAATAAATCAATATCTAATTGTGATGCAGTTAAAATCAATTGATAAATTTGTTTTTATGGTTCTTCTAGGGAGGCAACTACTAAGAATAGAAAGTACCATCTCTGCCATGATAAATAACCCCCAGGAAAACAGGCTTATTCCAGCTCAAGGTGGCCATGAAATCAACATTCTAGCAAGTGGCTTTGTCTCTAAAAATATCTCAGATATTTTATCACTAATTATTCATGTAAATTCAGACCTTCCAGGGGTTTTTTTACAAATGCAGTACTTACAGGTTACTTGGAGATATGTGTATGGGTTTCAGCCTTTCACAATAGCTGCTCACAAAAAAAGAATGTTTATATTTCTTTTTTCTAGAAGGCACATTTCACTATAACCAGTTTGTGCCTTAAATGTGCTTTTCTGTGCAGCTAGGGTTTGAGAAGGATTCCAGTGATTCATAGGCCTTGTCCTGGATCTGGTACAATAGCACATTAACCTTGGTGGAATATGTTAAAAGAACAGGGTCTTGACCTTGCAAACATTACTGCATGTGCCGAGCTTCCCCTGCGGGACTCCCAGCATCTCCCCTGGAAAATGCCTAAAACCATATATGGGAGTATTGATTTTGCAGGGGGAACAATGTTATGATACAAACCATATTCTGTATTTATCTTGCCTTTCCAATGTAATACAAAAGCCCTGCAATCTGCTTTCAGCTGTGATTGGAGTTAGCAGATGAAGACTGTGGGCTTCTGTAAAGGATTGTTGGTTTTACCCAACCTCCTTGTACTTAGCTGTTCTTGTTTGCCTCTGTAATTAATGACAATGTGTTTTTCTCATGTTTCTTATCTATGGTTGGGTAACTCCAGACACAAATGCCAGATCTGATGAACCTGAAAGGCAAAGTAGGTGGGAGCAAATTTTCCAAGAGTGTTATTCTAGTTGACAGGTCTGCCTCTTGTGACATTAATAAAGCTTCACAAATGTTGATATAAATCAAGATAAAGGCAGAAGCTAACCATAGGCAGAATGGGGAGCCTTGTCTCTGCAGTTTTAGCATCCCTAGAGCTGATAGAAGAATGCAGCTTTCAGCTGTGAATACCTTCCTCCTTATCCCAGAAATTTGTACAACAACACCGGTTCTACAACTGCCGATATATATGAATCACATCAGGCATCTCCAGGGCCAAATCAGCAAACTTGATTGGAAATTTGATCCAAAATACAGTGGTTAAAAAAAAAAAAAGGTCTTTTCATGCACTTTGGTGGGCCTAATCTCAGTATGGCCCTGAAATCTAATTCTCTGGCTACTTCTATGACTTTGGAGGTCAACATTTCTGGAGCACTTTGGCCTCAAAATACCAGCTTGGTCCTCCAGTCCTTATGCAAAAAGGCACATCTTAAATTTACAGAAATAAGAGTGTAGCTGGCAATCTTGCAGAGTTTATGTGCAAAATAAGTTGGTTATAGGCCTTATGCTGCTTCTGGAAGTAAGGGCAAATATTAGCTCCTCTTGATGCTGCAGAGCCCCTCTCTAGCTTTGGTTGATGGTGAAGTGCTCAGTCTCAGATTAGTAAAGAACAGGGCAATCTACAAAGTACACAGGAGAGGAATGAGGCTGGAGCCAAGGTGAGTGTTTGCAGTACTGTTTAGAGTCCCTGCCTAATAATGAGGTGCCTTTTGGAAGTGAAGGGCATTACCTCTCCTGAATGTAGAATTCTGTTCCTAAAATATGTCTTTTAACACCTGCAGCTGCTGATTTTGCTTTTCTGATGCTGTCTGGTTAAGACAGCAAACACCAGAGGATAATATTTTGGCAGGAACTACTCTGTCTGTACTTTTTCTTCCATGGAAAAGATGCACGAAGGTCAAAATGTTTCAAGGGAGGTTTTGTGGACTAGAGAGCTGCATGTTCTGTGGTGGAAGGTGGATGCCACAGTAGCGTTATAAGAAATTGGCATTGTAACACTTTTTTTGTGGATGTTCTTGCAAAGCCCTTGACTTTCACTAGTGTGTGCAGCTCTCTCCTGAGAGACAAAATTTTTTAATTCCAAAGCCATTTGTCCATCTGGACCAGTAGTCAAACTCTGGTCACTTAAGCTCCTGCCAAGCTTCTCTCTCTCTACTCTTTCTGACTGGCCTCAGAGTTGTTTCTCACTTAAGCTCCCTTGCAAATGGAGAGAAAGCTCTTCCTTGCTTTTCTACCATTCCTGAACAGCTTTTACTCCTGGAATCTGTGTACAAACTGTTTCCTGACACCCGCCTCTATCCCTTCTTTGACTTGCTAAATGTATAGCCTCCATTAAAGCAGTATGTATCTCTAAACAAAGGTATGATCCTTTCAATTAACAGTGAAATTTGATCAAAATTCTAGACCAGTAATTCCCTCTTTGATGTACTTGTCTGCATCATTTACATCTCTGTACCACAGAGGGATGTTGCTCCAAATCTGAACACTAATGCATGGGAAAAATGCCCTCAAGACCTTGTACTTGCAGAAAACTTTCATTTACTTCCATCAAGGTATAGGGAAAGGGCAATTAAATGCCTGCACCGTCTACTGAACTGCACTTGCTGAGTTTAATGCAGCATTTGCACCTAGCAGGTTAAATCAGCTGTGCAGCAGGTTGAGCATCTGATTCTAATAAGACAGGACAACACCCTACCTGTAAGACATGAAGCCGCATCAACAATGTGATGAGACTGAGGCAGAGAAAAAGGAAAAAAAAATTAAATCCCTCTGTCCTTGAGGAAAATGGACCTTGTGAAGACCTTGGAAAATTATTTGGTTATTCTGCAGTAAAAGCAAGAGAACAACCCTTACTGATGCTTTCTGGGCAAGATTACAGAATGCCTAAATTCCATGGCATGGAAACTTCTCTCCATGTCCATGTCTCTCTTGATGGTCAAGATTTGAAATATTGCCCTTAAAACACTTCTTGGGTTGTAAACTTTAGTGCATTTTTCTGACATTACTAGAGTTAAAATTCATGTTTTTCATATGTGAGCAAGTTTCTCCTCCATTTTTGGATTCCAACCAAGTTCCCTGCAATTCTGGTTTACCTTCAGCAAGTCCGTAAGTTTCCAGGGAACAGACTGTGACAATTTGAAAAGGGTTTAGCCTCATTTGGAGTTGTCTACCAAACTATGACTATCTCTGTTCCCCTAACAATTGCTTCAGCTCTCACTTGAAAGAAGAATTTATGACTTACTATTGCACATATTACAATGTAAGATTGTCTTTTTAATGCAGTCTTTGAACATTTCACTATTTTATATTAGTAATTTACTTTCTTTTTCTTTAAATGTAAATAACCCCCAACAACAACATCAGATGATGGATTCTCTTCATTTATATAACCTTGACTTTACCAGGTGCATTTATCCCAGAAAGGCCTGGCAAGCCCCAGGGTTCTCATTTTTCTTGTGATCTCCTTTCATTGGCATCTAAAGTGGCATTAAGTATACAGACATTTTGACCTTGAAGTCCCCTCGATAGAACAGAAAAGCAAGACCCCTTAAATAATAAAAGAGGCAGTTCTTAGTTATATGGTTATAAAATAAGATCCCAATTCTTTTCAAATGCTGTGGTGATTTTTCAGTGTCTATGTTTACTGTCTCTTTGGAGACTTACAAGTTTGTTTCTTTCATATTCTGAAAACACAGCTAAAGTCTAGAAGGCATATTCTCTTTTAAAAACACACACCCCATTTTCATTTCTGGAAATGCTAGTTCTCTTTCATCATTTATACCCTTTCAATCTTCCTATAGTAACTGCTCCTCTTTTTCCTAATACTTTTTTTTTCTTGACAAAATGCTTTGTGTTTCATATTATCATGCCCTGTTTGACTAAAGATCCTCTGGAATTTTGGATATTCGGTATTAGTCCTGCACAGACTTCATAAATACTATATTAGCTTTCTCTTTAACAAAAAGAGCCAAAATGTCCTATTTCTATTAAGAGTACAGTGATGAAAACTCACGTAATTTACTTTCGGTACAGTCTCTCATTAAGAGAAATAGAAAGCTGATTTTATAGTTTGAATTGGTACCTTGATAATATAATAGCATATGTGTCTCATTGACAGAACACAATAAAATATATTTCATTGATACAACACCCCAGTTTCATTTTAATAAGGAAAGAGCTCACAGTATTCCAGACAATTCATTCTGTGATCAAAGTGTTGGCAGAGATTTAAAAAAACGTTGCCTGCTGGACATATTCTCCTACATTTCTCTATGGCACATAAAGCATTTAGGACTAATTACCATTGTCACCTTTAGAAACCATGACTTGAAAAACTGGAAAGAGAAAAATTCAGCCCCCACCATTGTGGATCTGTGGCCATGACATCTCCAGGGCCAGGGAGCAGCAGAGTCTGTGTCTCTTGGGGATGGCTCCATGTCTGCCAGGAGAATGGCTGCAGCACAACTTCCTCCCTGGGAGTTCTTGGTCTCTCCAGCAGCAAGTTCAGCTTCTCAGGTGCCTCTTCTGAGGAGGACTGCAGCTTAGAAAGGATTCATTGCTTTTAAAAGGGACTGAAATTTCTGGGGTTTTTGGGCATAGCGGTTTGGTACACTGGCAGGACAATACACAAGGATGGGATGGGGGGTTTGCAGGGTCTGCAGAACTGTATTTTAGATATTAGTTACAGTTTGGGAGCCATTACTTTGATGCAGAAAACTTTTCTCCAGTGAACCTCCTGCTGAAGCAAGCTCTGGGCCAGGTTACCACTGAGTGAGTTTACTAGCCCTTGAAAAGTGAGGATGGCACAGCTCAGTGGCCTGTGTAAGCTTCTTGTCCCTTAAATGCCAGCATATGAGAATTTCATATTCTCCCTCTGTGCTTCTCTTTTTCACACTCAGTTGTTCATTCTACACATTCTCAACTTTGTTTTCATCCTATTTCTCACTGGAGTTTTTCTCTGCTCCCTCAACGAGCCTTCATTTGCAGAATAACAATCAAGTGACATTCAATTTTGTACAGCCTTTTCAAAACAGTGTGGCTTGAAATTAAAGAACTTGAATATACTATCTACAAATCTGTAAACAGATGTGTTGTAGATAAATCAAAATCAAAATATTTGGGGAATTGTTTTTAAAATAGTGGCTTACATATGAATTTACAAGGATAGTCCTTAGCCTTGGAAAAAACCTTTGCTAGAATTAAAATTGGGCAGTGGGCTAATCCCACTAGAAGACATGCTGCAGATGCTAGATAATTTTTTAATGTGGGATAAAACTGAAGAGATGGCATGTTTACTCTGTGTTGCAAAATTACATATAATTATATTGTTTGTTCATGTTTTTGTATGTCTGTTAATTATACGTAAATGTGATGATTAAGCATATAACATTGGATAGGAATTTGTGTGCATGTAGAATTCAATTCCACAATACCACCATAGACAGAAATCACTGTTTCCAAACTATCCACACATTTTTCTTCAGCAAATAAATGGACATGTAGTCACTCCTTCAGTTCCTTTGAAAAGCAGACTTCTAAGCATATGCTTATGTACTCTGATATAGATGAAAGTAGTTTATGGTCTGAATTAAGATGTATGGGCCTTTCCCTTACCACTGAAAATTTAATCATTGAATTTAACATCATGCAAGTGTTAATGTCTGAAAGCCTGGACCTCGTTTACACCTGCAAATTCATTTAGCATTCTCTAGTAAAAAGTTTTAGGTCTATAAAGCTTCATCTGCAGTGTTAAAAGGTATTCTTTCAATGTGCCCATATCAAAATCAACTGCAAAAGTTTTATACAAAGTCAGATACCTCATCTAGTGTGTCTAATAGTTCTGGATGTGTGCATGTGGTGCAAGTTATAGGTACAATAATTCTGCTTTATTTCACTTGTATAATGCTACAGTTGTGAGCTGAAGGCCTGGATTCTGTGGTGCATGTAACCAGACCAGGGTAAATCCTGAGTAATGCTTTATCCAGAGTCATCTTCTCTAGATGATTCTTTTGCATTAAAGCTACTTTCACAGTGATGTTTTCGGTAAAAAAAGTTTTGAAAGAGCCATTCAGATTATCATATGAAACAACTTATGCAATTTTATCTTCTCACAGAAGACTTAAATCTCTCTTGAAAGACACAGTTAATTTTTAATGATTTTTCTCCAGAACCAGCCAAATTTTTAAAACTAAAGCTGATATTATGAGAGAATAATATTATGCCCATGAGTGAATGACATCAGTTGAAATGTACTTTTTTTTTTTCAATTGATGTAATTTTGTATTAAAGTGACCTTTGTTAGAAATGTTTTGACTATAATGATTTCCTGTCCTTTTTGCTCAGCAATCAGAACAACAGAACTGGCATCAGCCTGTTTCAGCTGCTTGCTGTTAATGCTTGAAGGGAAGCAAGCTGCACTGAATATCTGTGTGAAGGATGGGCATCATCCTGGAAAGTAGCTACAGGTGAGGGTCAGCACCAATGAGCAATGGAAATGTAAAATCCCAGCCTGAGAGGTTAGTAAGGAACCAGACTTGGACCTCATACCACTAAAAGTCTAGTCAAATTGCTATCTTGAATTTAATTATTTGACCTTAAATTTCTTAGTAAGAAGCTTTGTTCTCAAGGGAATAGTGTTTCTGACATATGTATGGGCTGATTCATGTTTTTATAGGCTGATCTTCTTTGTGTTAGAAGCCTGGCACCTAGAAAACCTGTGATTTATGCTTTGAATGATACCTATTACATTGTTCTAGAAACAAACCTGCATCTGTAAAACTGATGGATAGGTCCTTATATGAAACCATCTTATTATGAGTGACTGGAAGTGCTGAGGATGGCAGTGATCTTTTGTAGATTCTCTGGATGAATGTTGTTTAAAAGATATTTTCATTTAACAGGGTGAAGTACAGTTAAATTTTTCTGTGTGAAATCAATTCTAAAAATCATGAGTCAAAACTTTATACCATTCAGGAAAACACAGTTACAATTCCCACTTCAAAAGAAAAATTAAGAGCAGTCCTAAAATTAAGCTGCGATAGGTGCTTGGATTAGATGCCCCATGTGACCCACTGGTTTTAAAATGTGTAGGCAGTACTGCAGGCCTATTTTAATTGGAACACTATTAAATATCATATCCATACAGGCAGAATACTGAGTAAGACAAACTCACTATGGCAGATGTTGTTTTTTCCTTCCTTATTTTCTTACTTTTCCTGTAGAGAAGAAAATAATCTTTAACATGTAGACCTCTGTTTATCATTGCCTGTTTATAGGAAGATATGTAGCAATATTATCACCATGCTATTCTTTCAACTGTGAAGTGAACTTTTGCACAACAACTCTGTGATCTGAATATTTTAGTAAATAAATCAGAAATACAGAATGTAGTAGAATTAAAAGGATCTGTTTAAAAATAAGGTTGTAATTACAAGCTACCAGGATTTATTTCATAGAGCATATGGCCTCTCTAATTAAGAGGAAGGCTGTTATTTTTTTTGTCTTTTAAGCTGCATATAATACTCTAAGTTCTATTCATGTGCTGCCAAACTTGTCAAATGTGCCTGCTTTTGCAGCTAAATTTTTGCTCTTGTTCAACCCCCTCTTATCAAAGGCTGAAGTTAAAAAAAAAGCACACAACACAGAATAATATGGAGCTTTGAAGTTAATGCTGGACTTCCTTTAAAAATTCTTCCCCTATTCTAACTTTTAAGTTTACTGTCCTGAAGTTCCCTGCTCCCATCTATTTAAAAGTGTTCACTTGATGTTCATCCTTTATTTAAGGCTTCTGTCTCCTATTTTTCAAGTTGATAGGATGATGCATTTATTACGTGATTATTGCCATGTCAGCTATTCTGAACATAATTTGAATGATAATACTAAGGATGGTCTTGGCTGTTGTAATAAAGTATAGGACATAGTTTGCATGGTTTAGAAAGCAAGACTTTGTCTTCTCTGTTGTCTACTTAGTAAGAAAAATCCCAAGAGTTTAAGTAGACTAACAATCTAGGAACAGTATTTTAAGAGAAAACTAGGCCAGAGTTTACTCCAGAATTTTCCTTGCTTTACTAAGTATATCTACTGGAAGCCCCAAAATTACCAGCTGTTAATCATTGTGAATACTTGGTGGCCACATTGTGTTTTGGTTTATTGTCTGTTCAGAATGGAGAAGGATTAAAGGAGCATTTTTGTCACACGCATCTGACTTTTAGCTAGCAAGAGTTTAGTGCTGAACTCAGTCTCGCTGGGTCATAGAGCAGAAAGGACACTCCAAATTACACTAACCTAGGAAAAGTAACTGGCATAGCCTTGTGCACAGGGTTCTGTGAAAAACGTGTCTCTCCTGCACCCCTCTGTGTTTCTGCTCTTCAAATCAGTGGTCTGTGGCTTGCACGCTAACCAGCAGCTCCAGGGCAGTCCCAGGCTGGCACAGCTACAGGCATGGCCCTGAAAGGAAAAGGCCTCAAAATGTCTCAGCTTGGAGATCTGCAGAATAAGATTTGGCATGTGTTTCTTAAAACTGATCATATGATGACTTGAGCAGCTGCTGCTGATCCTGTGAGACTTTTGACTGCTTCAATAACTTCTAGGGGATCTAGACTTTTACAGTCTACAGGAGAGCATTGGTATATCTGGGAATTAAGGTTAAATGCTATCCAGAAGTTCACCTTGCCCTCCCCCAGGAAGCAATTATTTTATCAACTAATAAGTTTTGCTTCATCTGCCTCCAGCCTGCTACCTTTCCATTAAATAGCACTTAGTGCACAAGTCATCCTTCTGTTTTCAGTGGGGTTACTCCTGTGAGTACCACTGCACACAGGCAGAATGATGGGATCAGCATCTAAATTGTCCACCATGTGGTTGTTATGACATTAGTGCTTATTGGCTTGGATATACACACAACTTCTAGTTATTAAAAAACCTAAACCAAACCAAAACCCTAAGCAAATGAAAATCCCCCTTCAAAAAAGTAGAAAAGTAATGGGAATTGAGGATTATTGATGCCTTTCTCTTATTATGTTTGACTTTTTTGTAATGCAAGCCTACCCACACTACTCTTATATTTATGAATTCACATGCTAGGCAGCCTTGTAATGATTTTTTTTTTGGTAACAACAAGTCCAGCTCGTTCTCTTTGTATTTATTTTGTACATTGGCTTATCAATAAATCATTCAAATGATCTTAGTCATCTACTGCAACATGAAGAAGCTATTCTCTGTTTCTGTCAAATCTGCTTCTGAAGTTATCTGTTCACAGGTACATGAATATTTATACAGATGACATTTTCAAGGCACTTTTTGGCCCTAGATTCCTAATGGAGAATAATATTCCTGTCTAAATGATTTTAAATTTTTTTCTTTTAATTTTCTATGAAACATTATCACTGCACATAAACTAATGCTTTGTTCACTCATTTTGATCCCCAATAATGTAATAATATGCAAAAATTATAAGTGAGCTATGAACATTCGTGAATTACAATTAAAAGCAGATTTTATAAGGTGCTCTTAGCTCCTAATTGCCTCCTTGAATTGAAATCTGAAGATTCATGAAAGATGTCTTTAAGGAAAGTCATGTTCGGTATGAATTTTGTGAATATATTGTTCAATGATGTCAATGAAGAGGGAGGAGGCGTTGAGCTCTACTGTTAACACTGATGCTGCCAATGTCTACAGTTGAATGTTCACCCAATTATTGCATTACATGTGGAGAAAAATATCATGGACTTTGCATTCAGGTCCTGGGTCTGACCACGTTCCTTTTTATCACCTCAGGTTCTCACTGGGGAAGAGCTGTAACAAACATTGCACTGGGATCTGTTGAAATGTGTCAGACTTGATCAGTTTTCTGTAAAATGTGCAGAGGTCTCTGCACAGGAATGGGACTTAGGAAGTTATAATATATTCACAAGTAAGTGTTTTTTTCAAAGGAAACCTTTAACAAGGTGCTTCTGGGATGTTATCCATTCTCTGCAGTATCCTTAAATTCCATGCTCAGGGTCATCTTCAAAAGCTGAATTTGTGAGTAAGCATGAAACAGATTTGTCAAGCTGCTGTCCACAAAGTGCTCAACAACCTGCATGGTGAAAGGTGGAGGAAAAAACCAGACACTTTTAGCTTGAACACTTACTACATTTCGACTATCAATTTATTTAAAAGGGGATTATGTTCTTTAAATAAAATAACATAAAATTAACATGAGACTCAGGAACTGTCCCATTTGATCATATTGGACTATTACAGAGATAGTATTTTGTACTAGATATACACTAGATATATATCTATCTATATCTATATATGTATCTTAGCAAAATACCCACAAATAATCGAGTATCTGGAATTGATGGGTCCCTTGTGTCACAGGGCCTGTTGTGTGAACTCCCTGAAAGGAGCCTTTGTTTCCATAGGCAACAGAGCTGCTGTGGCACTATGGATCAAACACATCCGGATTTACTTTTATGCCTCTGAGGTAAACAGTTGCCTGCTGCACTACATAAATACTGAAAGAAAAAATCTCTTTCAGGAGAAGACCTGACCAGCATGAACTGAGGGTAACTGCAGGCTGCTGAGGAGAGCCTGGCACAGGCAGCTCCTGGGAGAGTGCCACATGTGCTGCCATTTCTGCCTTTTCTGTCTTTTAGTGCTCTTTTTTGTTGTGTATTTCACAGCTTAAAGACTAATAGAAAAAGAAATCTTTAATGTGATAATTTTTCCTTCCCCCACATCCAGGGAGAATATGTTTTGGTTGTCTTGTCACAGTGAGACTGGAGATAAAATTATCAAATATTCCTGCTTTTGACTATTTGAATTGTAGAATTAACTGCACCTTCTGATCTCAGCCAACCCAAACTGTTTGATACAACTAAATGGAGAGTTTTAGAAAATAGTGGAAATCTGGCTGGGTTTTGAAAGCGTAGCCTTCCATTTTAACCAGAGTGAATGAAACTAAAGCAACATATTGTAGAAGAAGGCAGAGGAAAAATTACCTTTAAATAAAAAACCGAGATGCCTTATGATTGTTGTTGCACAAGAAAATTAACCATGAAGATCAAAGAGAAATGTTAGCTACTGATAAGTTATGTCAGGGTTTGATGAGTGTGCTTATTAATCTGATTAAAATGATGTCATTCCATGCAATCTATGTTTATTCTATTTTGTACTTCCTATTTGTCTTGCTAAGGGTTTTGTTCTCTCTAGAAGGTAGGATTCCAGAGGTGCAAGCCACAGAGACCTGGTACACTCTGCTGATTCAGTACAAGTGAAGCCTAATCCTGAGTTAAGTACACAGTTTTACAGATGTTGTGGTGAGAATTTTTTGATTGATTTTAATGGTATCCACTGTCACATTTGTGAAACCACTGTTAACCTGCAAATAATCAAACCCATCAAGTTTCTGTCTCTGTGATATTGAGACTCATAAAATATAGTAGTTCTGCTGCTAAAAATGCTCTCAGGGCTTACTTATACATCTTAATGAAAAGCAGGCAGAAGTTTGTAAGTGTTCAGAGCATGGGAACTCTGCTGCCAGAGGGCTGCCTGCCTCTGACAGGACAGATTTGTCCAATGACCAACTCATGCCCCTGCAGAGGTGGCACTGTGGCATCTCAGGTTCCCTGTGCTGAGCCAGGTTCCTCCCTGCTCACCAAGGGAGCCCCAACCTGTCCCTTACTGACCTTCCACTGGGCATCCTTCAGCATTCTGCCTCTGCTAGGGTCACTTCTCTTCAGAAAGGGGGGATGGAACATGCCTTTTGGTCTGTGACTTTCTCTGTCGTAAGAGGTCAAATGCTGAATATTTTTATCCCAGCTGCTCTTGTCATAGAAATTGAATTCATTTAAGTGCTGTGTTTATTTGTCCTGAATAAGGCTATAAATTAATTATTGAGACCAAAATTAAAAATGTCATTTTAAGGTAGAAATATGTGATAAATCACAAAGTGAACATGTGATAATCCCAAAGTGATCACAGTCTGCATGGCAATGCATATTTTTTGAGTTCTGTGTCCTAAGTTTCTACATCCTCTTTGGTTAACATGAAAGCTTTTCAAGGTCAGCAGTGCCATACAGGTAATGATGAGCCTGGGGAAGGCTTATGTTAAATGTGTCCTCAGTGTTCAGGTTAATCTTTTCATTTGTGATTTTCTTCCCATAAATGGATACATGGAAAGACATTACCTGTGTCACAAAAGTAATTTTTATGTCTTTAAATATTATCGTGGTCTGTTTTTCAAATAAGAGGTTAATTTATTAAAAACTGTGACATTCATTAACAATTTCCTAACTTCAAGCACTTTATTTAGGAAAATGTAAACTCTGGGAACTGCAGGGTTGTGTAGATGTAAAAAGTAAAGGGATAAATAAAAATAGGTCAGCTTATCTGCACTTTTACGTTTAATCCAAAATTGCATGTTATTTTATCTGACCCAAATAGGTGGAAACGGTAAGTTAGTGAGTTGAACAGATTACCAGTGTCTTGAAAGTGGAGATGAGTTTAGGTACTGCTGGGCTGAGCTGTGTAGTCCTTATCTGATCTTGTGAGCTCCGTCTGCTACATCACTTTCCATTTATTTTAGTGAGATGTTGATTTTCATTAGCATGAGTAGCATTTGGCGTTATTTTTGCAAAGATTTGCAAGGGTCATTGTTTGCCAAAACACTTTCAGCTACTAGGAAATTGTGTGTTGTTATTCTTTCCTCTGAGACTCTTGAGTCCCAAACATCAAACCAACTTGTTTTGTAGGATTTCCCTATTACAAGGATCCAGCTGTCATATATTTCCCTGTGCATGAAACTGAACATAAAAAGAGAAAATACTTTTTTGGAAACTACTTTTAGCTTGCATTCTATAGCAATAATATTTTTGCATTTGTTTGTGTATGACTGCCTAAACGTCTTGTCTCATAACTTTCAAACTTACTGACCGGTATCAACCAAACTTGACAGAAGGGAGGCAGTCTCAAGGATGATAGAGTTCTCAGTAGCTTTGGAAAAATAGACCCCATAAGCATTTTGACTGAAGGAAATGCAGCAGTGAAAACTCGTGTTTTGTTAGAGTTTATAAATTCCCATACCAGAAAAAAAGCTCAAATTAGAGCATAAATCATGAGATACAAAGCCACAGAAAACCAAGCTGCATTTATTTCAGTCTTCATTGTTTCACTTTTGTTTCTAATAACATCTTATGGGATTTAGAGATCAAAAAAATTTTAATCTTTTGTATTTGTCATTATTTGCACTGTTTATTTAGTTTCACTGTCTAAACTTATTGAAAAGAGATTATTTTTCTCTTTTTGCATTTTTGTCAACATAAAACGAAGCATCAGTTTATTGGAGGTGCAAATGGTTGTGTTTGCTTTTTAATTACTAACTGCTATCTGTTGTGTGCTTTAACCACATTATTCCATGTTTTATTCTTCTTAATACAATGACTATGTCATGATCTTGCTATGAAAATTGATTTGAAAAACCTGCAACCAGTGAGCTGTGAGACCCTTGTTACCTCTGGGTCTTTGACTTAGACCTGGAGAAATATTTCTGAGGTGTTGTTTGTTTGCTAGAGGCATCTTGCTTCCCCAAAACATGCAATGGGATTTGACATCAGTGCTGTTTCTCCCTACTGGTATTGTGATTAACTTCCAGATTTGAGCAGGTATTTGAACATGCCAAACAAATCCTTCACCTTTTCGAGTCATCCCCAACCAAAGGCCACTTTCATGCCCACTTCCCTGCAACACCTTTCCTCTGCTGAGGAAGGAGGGACTCTGGAGAGAAGATGTGGGAACCTGTGGTTACGCGCATTTTCCGTGACAGCTCACTTTGGTGAAAAATTACCATTATGTTTTTATTTCTCCTAAAATTTCTTTCACGTGTTAGATCCTGTTGAAGAGGTAAGGGGGACTGTGAATTCCTCCTTTCTCCTGTATTTATTCTGGCAGGATGAGCTGTGTAAAAGGGAGCACACTACTTCTGTCAGTAGTGTGCATACTGTCAGTATGACTGGAGGTGGAGACTGTGCTCTCTGAACAGTGCTTATAATTGTGCTAAAAAAAGGAAACCAGATAAATATCCTGAAAGTTTATTGTGTCATTATATATTCGAAGCAGTTTTTAAAAAACATTTTAACTTGGCACAAGCATTTGTTCCAAGTGAGTAGGAACTGAGAGCAAACAAGCAAAGACTTCAGGGCCTTGGAGTAACTTGCATGCCTGTCATCTAAGTGACTGCCATGTCACACATCTGCTTTGTGATATGTCACTGCCTTTCTATAACTTGCCACATCCTAAGCACTGTGCTGAGTGACAGCATGTCACTCACCTCACTGTCATGCACAGTCTTGTAGTACTGAAACCTTCTCAAGAAATGGATAAAAGATTGAAATTTGCTCCATGTTTGCACAGTAAGGAGAAAACTGATTAATGGAAAAATGGGAATAGACTTCCACTTATTGGTTGCTTTCTGTTACCAGTTAATTCTAGTCCAGTAAGCACACATTTTGCACCTGTTTGCTACAATATCCCACCCACTGTCCTTTGGAAAGAAGCTGCCTATATTGGAGGCACTCAGGAGCTGGGCATTTTTTAAATGTAAGTCAGGATTCTGACAGATTAGCTCTGACAGATTTATATGCAGTGACAGAATGCTCATACTTTACACCTTGCTTCTCAGCTGTAAGTAACCACCTGAAGAGCAAAGGCACCAGAATGGATGTGTGATGTAGCTCATAGGCCAGGGGCAGTCCAGCTGAAACTGCCTATGAAGGTAACACTCCCAAACTGGGAACAAGTGTCCCATTTTGTAGTACTGGGATGGAGATGGGTGGAGGGAACACTGTAAATCACATTTCCACCTGAGGGAAATGTTGCTCTTCTGCTGAATGGGCCAGGGGATCTGATAGACGATGTGGGAAAGGCCAAGATGTTCAGCGCCTTTTGGCCTCAGTCTTTCCTGATAAGGCTGGCCTTCAGGAATACTGAGTCAGCTGCTTGCTCAATCCCCTTGCTGAAGTGGCCAATGGGTGAGAGTGCACTCTGTGAAGCTTTGCAGTTGATACAAGACTGGGAGGAGTCTTGGATACAGCAGGTATTGTCATTTAGAGGGACCTGGAGAGGAACTCACAGAAGTCTCATGAAGCTCAATGAAGCAGAGCAAAGTGCTGCACCTTGGTAACAGTAATCCTTTGTAGCAGTAGATGCTGAGGGGCAGCCAGCTGAAAAGGAGTTCTGCTGCAGAACATCTTGGTGTCCTGGTGGACAAGAACATTGCCACCAGGTCCAGGGACATGAAGTTTCCCCTCAAATCAGCAGTGGTGAAATATATCTGGTTGCTGTGTCCAGTTCTGGGCTCCACAGGACAGGAGATATGGCAAGAGGAAATGGGCACAACTGAAATAGGAGACATTCCAGTTAAATGTAGGGGAAAACATTTACAGCAGAAATTATGAAACACAGGAACACGTTTTCAACAGAGCTTGTGAAGTCTCTTTCCTTAGAGGTAGATATTCAAAACTTGTTGGCATCTGGCTCTTGCTGCAGCTAACCCTGCTCTGATCAAAGGGTTGGACTAGACAATCTCCTCCAGAGGTGTGTGGTGCAGCCAGTCTGAAAGTCTGTGATTCTAAACCTTACACATCAGACTCCCCAGTCTCTAGACCTGAAGAGAGTAGTGCTTTAAAATTTGCTTGCTGAGTTGTTTTACTTTTGTTTGATTGTCAAGAGAATTCAATGTACAGAATACCCTACTGGGCAGTGTTTGCTAAAGACTTGTACAGCCTCGGGGTAATAAGGGTAACAAAAGTAGCCAGTGGTGCAAACCATGAGCTGGCAGTTATAAAAGGTGTCTACTGGAAAGAAATTCTTTATAGGTATTTCTTGAGCATTTTCTTGGAATTCTGTGAGATAAGTTTCCTTTCTTCTTATGCCTTTAGACAGATGTACAAACTGCTTTGAAACCAACCATACTGGAATTAGTAGTTTCCTCAAGCCATTACAGACTTGATTTTTTTTTCCGCATTTCTTCTCTTAAAGACCTCTTTAAGAGATTTAACTTTGAAGCCTTTGTCCCTTTGAAAGTTATTGTCTTCAGCAGCAATTTGTAACTTCCAGCATTCCCTTTCTACTACAAATATGAATGTAAGTCTCTACATTATTCATTCTTTCTAAAGTGAGAAGGGAGAGTTGTAAACTGCTGAATTACAACCTACAGTTGCCAAGAGGCAGGAACAACTTAAGAGCAATTTAATTGTAGATGTTTTCCTCCTTTCCTCTTTAACTCTTTCCTCAGGGAAGGATAAACAACTACAGATGGTTGAATAGTAAAGGAGCTGTTTGGAGACAGAGACAAGCAGGCATAGAGAAGGTCAGAATGAACTTTGCAGCTAGGAGAACAAAAGACAGCCAGAGGATCAGACTATCTTTAGAAGGGCAGGTATTTGAAATTAGTACATTGAGTTACTCTGTTCAAGTTTGCTAATATGATGGACTTCACTCATTAAAAATTTTAAATTTTGGTTTAACATTGGGAAGGAGGTAAAACAGCTGCATAATGGTTAATGGGTGAGATTCCATTCAATGCCCTACACTAGCCCAACCAGCTCAAGACAGAGTTTTGTGAAGGAAGGAGATCTGAGGCAAAGGTAAAATGAAGCTAACAGGGGGTCATTATATAATCAAAGGGTATGGTCTTAGGCCAGTTGATGATGTCATAGTTACACTTTTACTGATATTTATGCTAGTCTGAGAATGTCATCATGAAAAGTAAGTGCTATTCTGGAACAGCCTAAAGAGTGTGCTGAATTGGTGCTCCTCATCTTAGGTGTTTTTTTATCCATTCAATTATTTGTTTGTGACCATGGGAATGTCTTGTGTGGTCCCTCACCATCATTTCCACAGTAATAATGTGGATGTAACCTGCCTCCTAACACTGAGTCTCAGCAAGATGTCATCTCAGAAACATTGTGTCACCTGGAGAATTTTAGGCAGATTACATCCACAGTCAACAACAATGCTGCTATCCTGAGCTTTGCATATGCTGCAAACTGCAGTGCCTGACAGCAGGGTGAGCTGTTCCTGTGGACAGAAAATATTCTGCTTTTTATTTAGAGTGAGGAGTGGTTGAAAGGGACTTAGAAAAACACTTATTTTACCGTCTTCCATAAGCTTCAGGTTAAAAGACTGCAACCTTTCTACCTGGGTATCCACTAGTAGAGAGGGACAAGCATTGAAGCCAAGAGTTTTTGTAAAAGGCATGAATAATATTAATGCTATTTCCATGGCTGAAATAGAAGAGGGCATATTCTTCTGTTGTTGGCTTTGTGAAAATGTCTTATTTTCTACTCCCAGCATGAACACTAAGTACTGCCAGCTAAGGGTGACCCTTTTTTGTACACCCATTACACACCATATACATGAAGTTCACAGGCATTGTTGCATGACATTGCATACTGTATTTTTGCAATTCCTGATTGTGGCTGAAAGAGAATGTTTACAAAAAAGTTGTAACGTAGGCACCTGCAAAAATATTTTTCTTAGGTTCTCTGCCTGAAGTGGAAATTCTACAAACCTGCCAACACGTTAATTTGCTATATGAGGTGTCCACCATTTCTAGATAATCTGGTTGTACCTCTGGTCCTCAGGGTCTGGTTATAAAAATCAAAATATGTAAAAATCTAACTATGCACAGAAGTATTTTTAAGAAGCCTTTTTTTCCATTTTGCTTCCTTTGTTTTCTAATTTAATTGGATTCTCATATACCATTCTGTGAACTAAAGAAAGTAGGAAGAAAAAAAAGGGCTTTTTTTTTTTAAAATCCCTCTTAGTTTGATGACAAGTCAAATATGGGGTCATTTTTTTTGTCTGAAATATAAGGCAGTGTTAGCCTTGAGCTTGTTTCCTCTAGAGAAGAGAGATTATGGAACAGCACTAAATGGTATTAGTCTGGACAAATAAATCAACTTGGCTCATTCCTTGAAGGTAGGTAGGGATGAATATATAACAGTAGCAGATAAGGGAGACTTTTCTGTGAGTGGCTGGAATTTACTTGTGAAGTCACACACTCCTGGTGTCACTTTAGCTGCCTTCTCCTTTTCTCATGAAGGAAATCTTCAGAAAGGCTGGATGTTTGCAGCCATTTGACCAAAAGCTGGAATTGTCAATACACTCTACTATAATCAGTTTTGCAGTGTTCAGTGATATGAGTCCTGGTGGCCCTTGCAAGTTGAAAAAGTTTTCTGAGGAGATTTGTCTTTAACCTCCTGAGTCTTATGAGATTTTTCACCACCTTTATCCCCTTGCTATGTGTCTTCCCAGCCCTTCCCAGCCCATAGTTCTGTGGTTCCATGTGTAGTTGCCTCAATATGGCCGACATACAAACCTCTGGGAACTTATTCTCAGTCTGATCTAAATCAAGGCCATGAAACAAAGACTTAGAAACAAAACCTACTCTCATTAACCACTTTAAATAATAAAATCTTGTGGTGTTCCATGGCCATTTATTGAACACAGTCTCCAACCATAAAGAATTTTATACCTTCTAATCCTATTACTAAAGAAACATGTGATATTACTTTAACAGACCATTCAGGGAGAAGAAATATTCTTTGGAATTCACATTTCCATTCTGCAGTGACCTCAAACACAAAAATTTACTTTATTTTCTTTGTACTCCTATGACTTTATATTTTCTCTGCAGTGCCTGGAATAGTCTGTTTTTTAGGCCTCACTCCTTCTGACATGACATTCTTGACACTTTTGGGGTAAAAAGTGCATTGTGCGTGTAAGTTTTTTCTTCCAAGTCTTTTTGTATGATTTAGGTTCTCCTACTCTTACTGGTTAAAGTGAGCAGTTTTCTTAGTGTGTGTGCAGGGACCCTGCGTGAGCACATTACCCCCTACAAAACAGATTGCAGCTGGGACATGCTGCAGCAACAAGTGTGTTGTTGGGGATAAACAAATTACGTCCAAAATCCACATCCTTTTCCAAAAATTATATGTTTAGGTGATTGAACATTCATTGATCATGTGGCCTGTCTTTTTTAAGTACTGGCTGTATTTTAAAACAAGCACAATCTTAATCTGAAACAATACTACGTAACAGTTCTGTTCATAAAAGCCATGTCAGAATTTTTTGATCCCTCTGTACATGCATCAATTTCATTCTGGGATATAAATAATTGTACTCTGAAGGTAAAACACTTCCTATTGATGGCTAAGATTATATGCCATTGCTTGGGAAACAATATTATTGCCTAATTTTTTCCCCAAATGGTATTACACTTCACCTCACTTCCCCTTGTACTTGGTTTATTCATCTTTAGAGCAGTTGTCCCTATCCTGGGGGATTTGAGTAGCCTAACTTGCCTTTCTTTTAATTTCTTTTAATATCCCTATTTCATGTGTGTATAAGGAGGAATAAAGCTCTCAAAAACTTTTGCTAGATTTAAAGCATTTAAAATACTCAAGTAGTATTTCAAACCCAAGTGTTATCCACAAGGACTGGGGGAGGAGGAGTGAATGTGTCTCCATGTGCCTGTTCATTTGGGGAGAAGGTTACTTGAAGCATTTTTCTCAAATGCTAAGTTGAAGACAAAAATTATTTTGAAAGGAGAGCTGCTTGATAATAACCTAGAGTTTTATGGAATAATTGATGATAAATACATGTATGATACAAATAATTTCTTTTCCACAATGTGACAGAATACAGCTCAGTCCTTTTAGCAATATACTGTCACTATGGGTAGGACAGGGGCCTTTACTCATAATATGTGCACCTGGTTTGAATCAGGGTTATTTGGGTTGATGAGCAAAGAAGAAAGAAGAGCCACAGTTTTCTTTCTGATTTTGGGACTGCATAAGGCTCAGATTCTACTCATAGTTATTTTTACAGCAATCCCTGAAATTAGTGGTGCAAGATTGATAATAAGGTAGTAAGCTTGTGCTCAATTACAAATACTTCAGTATTAAAATTTCTAAAAGATGACAAGCATTCTACAATGCATGTTTTATAATTATTTTTTCATCTGGCCACTCTCAGGCTATTAAAATTCACTTTGAAATTATTGAGTAATCACTATTTTTCAGATTGTTCACATAGTCTCTATTATTTGATAATACTGTTTTGTGATCTTTCATTTCAGCTAGACACACCAGGCTGACCTTTGTGACAAATTTGTAGTACATATAATATCAAAATGAAGAACATGTGAGCAGCAAAATACACTCCTCTGAATTAGCCTATGAAAATATTAGAATTAATTGCTCACATGCAGTCTTTTCATAAGCATCCTCAGTGATGCTAAATTGTGAAGCAAATAATTCAGAGGGAGGGCTTTTGTGTAATGGCTGCATCTTAAACCTGCAGGGAACTAAATATGGGGAGCTATTCACCTATCAGATATTTTAAGATAAGCATGCATATAAATGTAAAGGGGACAGAATCCTAAAATAAATTTAGAACATTTATTTTGATTCATTTCTTATAACAACCAGAACTTGATCTTAAAATGAAGAAATATTTCAGGAAATAGTTCTCCTCCCTTAACTTCTGTTTTTCTAGGCAAAACATTGTTATTTGTGGTGTTTATATAATTATATTCCAGTGTAATTCAAGTATGTAATGACATTTCTTAAATGAAAGCATTTAAATAACTCAGGAAATTGTTTTACTGTTCTGTTTCCTGACTTAAAAACCCATTTTGTCATGTTCATTTTATTGTTCAATCTGTCTGAGCTCATGTAGGTCTATTCTTCCCTATACAGACTAAAAAAAAAATTTACTAGCTGGTCATCTCATATATGTTTATATGCAAATATGCATGTTATAGTAAAAACATTAATCTATATCTGCATAAAATTATTATTTTCATCCTTTACTCAATTTTAGTTTCTAGAAAAACCAGAAATCTCACGTGACACCACAATGTGACTAGATTGTCATAAAAAAAAGAGTAGCCTTAAATGATAGAGTATCAAATAATAAATCTATTGAATAGCAAATAAAAATATTTTTTAAAATAAATCACTTTAATTTTTCATGTAGTACCAATCAATTGTAAGAAACAGTGTTTTTCTTTGTATTTGGCAATACAGTAAAACCATTTTCTAAAATGTACAGTCCAAAGGGAAGCTTTGTTTTGTTCAATGAAATAGAATAGTTTAGTACAGAGCTGGTATTTTTCAGCAAAGAAGAGGAAAATTTACCAGGCTTGTAGGAGAACTGAGTCTTCTTTTACCCTAAAGACCCTTCTATGAGACAAGTGATAGGTTAACCTGTCTCATTTTTATCCAGAGCCTTTTTAATTTAGTGGATAAGATTAAAGAGCAAGCTGAATACCACAGGTGTGTAGCTTGGGTTTTTAATCTGCTTGACTCGAGTTAATCTAGTTCCTGAATGGGGCTACTAATAATATAGTTCCCAAAGTAAAATAGGAAACCTAAGTACTGCAATGCTTTTATTCAGCTTTGAATAAATCGGAGGAGCATAAAATGTACTAAAACAGATTAAATTTGATTCCTGCAGGAATCAGAGTTTTAGAAGTTGCAGTGGAGATGGAGAGCAGCTCCACAGTGGAGATCAAACGCTGCCCAAGGCAGGCAGGCTCTGCTGGGGTGCGGTGCCCAGAGAAACCCCCGGGGGCTGCTGCAGGGCCCTGGGCACTTGGCCTGAATAAACACCTTAGCGACAGCTGTGCTCCTGCTTTCCATGCAAAAGATAGACACCAGTGAGATTATGGTGCTTATTTCTGTGTTATCCTGCACGGGAAAATATGTCTCCATGCTCCAGGACAAAAATGGAAGGAAAGGCAGAAAAATGCCCTGAAATAATTGCTGGTATATAGGTAGCATCTAATTCGGCACTACAGCATAAATTCTTGGGTGTCTCTTTTTTTAAAGGCTCTTTAAATTTTATATATTCCAAGCCAAATTCTTTAGCCCTTAGGTGAGCGGAACTCCTGCTGTTCATTCTGAGAGGTCTGCTCAGTTAAAGAGCACAAAAGCTTCATCCTGTGTTACACTGATAGCTTTGATATTTCTGCAAGTTTTCAGATTTTGTTTTTTTGTGAGCTGAGGAGTCACAAACCCCTGTCTGTGCCACCCCGCTACTGGCATGGCACTGTAAAGGGAGCAGAGTGAACCCTGCCCCACAAGAGGGCCTGCAAGGGGCACAGCCTCCAGCTGCACCCACCCATGGATTGGCATCAGCTGAGAGCAACACTGGGTACTTGCTTTAGGGTGAACAGTAATTATTTACAGTTAAAAAGGTAGTGTAGTGTTAATCACTTAGTGTGCTGTGGTTAAACTATCCTGCTCATTTGTTTATGTTTATGCTTAGATAATTTTCATCAAATAAAGGAAACATTCTGGTCCTCTGCTTATGAGTGCAAAATGTGGAGTAGTTTTTAGTTTTCCATAACTTAATCGTCCTCTTAATATTTAGGAAATATAAATTCTACCACTACTCTGTACTTGGCAGGTAGTTGCTAAAATGATCTTTGGAACTAATTTCATATAGATGTATTCCCACAGACTGCAAGGAATGAAGGAAGAAGTTAAGGTGAAGAGATTTCAGATTGTATTTCATATAGAAGAAACTGCATACTCCCACCATTGGAATGATGTTACCTTTTCAAGGCTAACCCACCCCTCCTTAACTGGTATGGAAGATCTTTGTAGATGTTGATTTTTTTGTGATCTCTGTTCCTGTGAGGAATTCAAGCTTAACAAGTGTAAAAATTATTGAGAAGTCTCACATTTTTAAATGCAGATACCATCTATCTAAGAAATACCATATATAGTGGTCTGCAGGGCTTCTCTCAGATGGAGTAACTAGGCCAAGAGGGCTCAGAATGCTTCCCTGTGTGATCAGTTATGATGTATTATGCTTGTATTAATGGTTCCTAACTTAAATCTTGTCAAAGAAAGCCATAGAAATCCCACTTAAGCATCTCAGGAGGTGCTTCTTAGAGAATAAATCTGTTCAAGAAACAGTAGATACTACTAGAGTTACTCATGCTTGAAAAATATTGCATCCTCATTGCATAGAAAGCCCTAAGGGTAAAAAGGGTGACTCCATCCTGGCAGCTCTGGGGAGGGAATATAGGATGCCTTTTCTCCTCACTGGAAGATAAGTTGTGCAGGGTTCAAAACCCTCTGGTTAGTGGCGGAGTCAATGAGAACCTCATCAGTTTCTGCTAAGTGTTCCCTGCTTGTCTTGCAGTGTGGGTAGTTAGACAATACCTGACTGTCTGACAGTAGCAGATGTGATGCAAGCTTCAGTGTGCAAGGAAGCAGAGTTCAAATTCCTTTTGTGTCTATAAATACTGAGCTACAGTGAAAGTCTGTGTGAATAGACCTTGGGCCTAATGCATGAGGACCCTTGAGGCAAGAGATGTGATAGAAATGGGGAGGCATATAAAACACACCTGGGAACAATTGTTTTCACTCATCCATTCTAAGAATGGTTTCAAATCTTTAGTAAATGTAATCTGTCAGCAAAAGCCACACTGTTTGGAATGAAAGGTGAGACATATAGCTGTCAGTATGGTAACTTTACTTTGCTAATGACAAGTTCCACCTGGCTGCAGTTACTTAACTACTTTACCAAACTTTTTAACTTACTCAACACGCCTGTCAGCTTGCCCAGATGCGCAGGAACTGTCATTACAAACTTTCAAGTTCTATTCGAAGTCCATGAGTGCTTTAGAGGATCACCCTTCCAAGATAAGGAACCTCTACAGTGGTTATTGTCCTGACCAAAGGCGCTTATGGGTAGTTACATACTACCTACAATATATTTTTCCTTTTTGCTCTGAATATCTTGGATGGAAAATGTGAAATGCAATTAATGCAGTAAGGACTTCTCAAGTGAGATGAGGTGTAGTGGTTAGAGTTGAATCAGGGATTGATGATCAGCCTAAGCTGGATTCACCTGAATCTGATTTCTCATCTGCTTTATATCCCATCCCACCACCCATTTTTTTCTTTTATCGTCCATCCATTCAGTATCTTACTAAAGTGTTTGGTGTTTTCTTGCTGTTTTCAGCTTTGAGAGCCAATCATGGCAGGCATGTGCTAAAGTCTTTGTAAAAAGTTTTTCAACACTTGATATTTCCTGTGGTCGAAGAACTATAAAGGTTCAAGAAGCCCTGAGGTAAGGCTTTATTTCTGCTTTCTGTTGATCTACCTGGAGCTGTCTTGCATGTGTTCTGTGGCTGCTTCTAGCAAAGTAAAAAAATTCTATCTATATTCTTTTTCTGGATTTTGTATCTTTTGTCATATAGTAGAGTTAAATACTTATTAACAACATCCTACAACAAGAAAAATTTTAAACACACAGTAAAGCTTTGGTACTATGTGCTAGGTAGAAAAGCTATATTTGAAGAAATGCATCTGAGTGTCTCATGAAAGATGATTCTGCTCATTTTGGATAGTGAATTCTCTGCACATGGGGGCAAGTTCTGTTTCTTAGTCTGGAACCTCTAAGATGACTAAATGTCATGAACAAATAACAGTTTAGTTCCCTGGGGCACATGTTTTGGTCATTAGAGTCCTTGCATCAAATTCCCTTATTCCTAATTTTATGTTACCTATTGTGCTATTTAAATATAACAAAACAAAACAGCCTTAATATTCTTCATTAGGGAGGTAGAATTTTAATTTTTGAGAAGATTTTAACTTTTTTTTTGTTATGTTTATTTTTTTTATTCAAAGACATAATGTTTACTGAAGAGATGCCTTTTTGTGGGGGGAAAAAAACATCTATCCATCCATGCATCCTAGTACTGGGTCAAGGAAAGAATTTATGGAAAGGCCTTAGTAACTAATGTTTCTCTAATGACAAATTACCAGTGCTTTTGTTGGAAGGTACTGGAAGGGGAAAACCTCAAGATTTTGAACTACAGAAATAGCCATGCATATAGGTGTACCATTATCTGACAAACAGAAAATGTAATTTTAGCATTATAGCTTTTTCTCTATCATTTTTCAACCTCTGAATTGGGCTGGCCTATATTTAGTACTTGGAATTTGAGACCCTTGAAGCACGGGCAATGTCTTCCATTTGATTTTAGTTTATTTGGCCTAGTGACTGGATTTTACTTTATTTGGACTAGTTCTTAAACTAAAGCTACTAAATCAGTAGCTCTGGATATGATTGTTGTGCATATTTGACTTTAAAGGTTTCTTTTATTCTAGAGTGGGACTACTGCACAACCAGGTGGAATGTTGATTATTTAGCTACCTCTGTACCCAGCACACCTGATTTCTCTGCCATTTTCAAATTGTTATGATGTGGCAATTGTTAATGGCTAAATTATAAAAAAAACCCCCAAACCTGTAATCACTGTCACTTTTTAAAAGAACAAGATTATTTACTTTCCATTTACTTGCCTTCATTTTGTGAGACTGTATTCTGCACAGATGAATCCTATTTTCAGAATAGTGATCTTCCTGCAAGAAAATCTAATACAAGAGAGCAACATCAAACTGACAGGAAGATTGAATGGGTAATATATGCCCTCTTCTTTTTAATATGGGGTATCTTTATGATACTGTGGCCTGTGATCTACAACTTTGACCCACATCTTTCTTTTTTGTTAACCTCCATCAACTATTTAATATAGCTTCACATGTTTGTCATGTGAATCTGTAATTAATGCCATTCTATTCCCCATGTTAATATGCTCACTGAAAATGATATAGAAGGAAGGGCACTTAGATCTACAGAGAATTAATTAGCATGTAATTTTCAGCATATCATCTAGTGTTAATTAGCAGTTAAACCATCTTCTAGTGCATGACCTGCTGATTTAAATACAGCGTTCTGTTACAGGGGCCCGGGGGGATAATGTCTTGAAAGGGTATTCTCTTGAAAATGGAACTTCCTGTTTGTCTCTTTATTTCTTTCTGCCTTAACATCAGATCTTTGTCAGCCCTTTGTGCCACACAAAAGCCCCTTTACTTAAGTGATCAGCAAGCAGCAATTTTGATATTAATCAGAAAAGATAATGATAGATTTCAGCATGCCAAATCATGTTTAAATGTGCAGCCTGATAAAAGTGTGATAACTCTGTTGTTAAAGGAGGGTCACATCCTCTATGATAGATCTCTGACTGCAGTAATTTCAGCTTTGCTGTCTTTTCTTTAAACACATAAAATGTTACCATGAGGAATTGTAATACTGGCTAGCTGAGCCATTCAGGGACTCTCTCTCCTTACATAGTTGTAGTGTATCAGCTTATATTTCTTGTGAAAAAAAACCCAAGTGCTGCATTATATTTTAACTACCTAGCTTAATCTGCTTATGTTTTGCTATTCCTCTTTTCTTAAATTGTGAGTGATCCTTTAAATTTTTTATTTCATCAGTGTAAAAATATCTAAAGCTCTATTTTATTGAGCACTTCCATCACCCTGAATACCTCTATTATACTGCTTTTGAGGTCTTATTTTTCTATGCAATCCAATTCCCTTGACCTCAGAAGAGTATTTATTCCTGGTATCCATGCTTTATATTATAAAGGCTTTACCCTGGTGTGTCATCAAAGCTGTTGCTGTGAAGTGGTGAGTTTTAGTACTGTGAAATTGAACTCTTTCATGGTGATAGAGAACAACTGACCCTAGTTCTTCAACTAGTTGATGATGGATTAGGAGATGAAACTAGGTGAGAAGCTCCTTCTTGTGCTGCCAGTGTTTGTTTTTGTTTTTTGATCTGTGTGTGTTTTTTTGGTTTTGTTGTTTCGTTTTGTTTGGATTCTTTTTTCTTAGTATTTCCAAGGTCAAGTGTGGCAGTGCAGGATGCTATTGGACTGAAAAGAAAATAGTCTCTTGAACAGAACAGATGTCTTACCTAGAAAATGTCCAACATTTGAGTTTCTGGAATGAGAAGTCTCCTAATGACCAAAAAAGCAATCCCCAGAACTGTGCAGATTCTCTTGATAGAAGTTGTCAGATGGGCAACACAAGACAGGTGCCCAGTATATGCTTTAGGAGGCAGATGTCTTAGATGGTTGCAATGAAGTTTTGGCCTAAATCAAAGATGGATTGTAAATCTGTTCATTGCCATTATGAAGTGCTTTTTAGGGCCGGTTAGAAAAGACTGTAGTTTTTAATTAAGTGGTCAGTAACTTGGCAAACTCTTCAGATCAAAAATTTCTTCTTCTTTGCAAATTATTGCATTGCCTAAGAGATATTCATCAATGTATTTATTGTTCAGTTCTCCTAAAATACTGTCTCTATGGATTCATCGAGAATTTAGTGCTAAACATTTATTTATTCTCCATGATCAAAACTGCATTTGATAGAATTAATCAAGCTGAAAGCTACATTAAACCTGTACATCTACTTTTGTGTTACGAAATCACTGCCTAATCAACCAGACCAGTCTAAGCTGTCAGTGGTAGGTTTAAGTACTGATCTTTCCCTAAGCTGTGGCATGTTCAAACACTTTTCCCCCCAGCCATTCTAAAGCAGCATTGGCTGGTGCTAGTGATCTACTGACTACTGAAACTCAGAGTGTGGAAACCATTTCCAAAGCATTGTGCGGCTTGGTCCTTAAACTGTTTCATGTGATGTGTTTCTGGCCTGGCTGCTGGACTCCCTTTAGCTGATATTGGTTGGGCCAGAAAGAGGCATCAGAAGGAGATTATATGTGCTGTGGGGTGGGGGAGCCTTTGAAGGTGAATTGGTGGGAGAGTAGTGTTGTGGTTCTTTGGTTATTTGTTTTTCCTCTGGCAGAATTTGGCATATCACTGTTTTCAGGCATGGCAAAGGAACAGAATAATTTCCTTTTCACTGTGATTATTAAATTTATCAAACTTTGAACATTTCAGATTCTGCATTTGTAATTTTTTCTGATTACTGGAAAAGAAAATTTGGTCCTACCAATTAAAAAAAAATTAAATACACAACCTTTAAAACACTTTTTTGTGTATTGAAAATACTTTAGAATACTTTAAAATTATTGTATGTTCAAGACAGTGAGGGGCAATGTCTGAGACTGAGACCATTCTTACTCTGGTAAGTCTCTTTTTCAAAATCAGAGGTGCAGAGTACCTATTTGCATGTCAGTAAATGAAAATATTAAATGATCAAGCCCAGCTGTATTTTATATACAATGAAGTAACACCAGTGTTAGAAATGTTCCAGTATCTTCAAACAACCTGTGCTACTTCTTCCTCAGCACAAAATTAGCTCTCATTGCCAGACCCTAATGGATTTGTTGAAATCTATTCTGATTACGACACCCATCCAACAAAGTTTAGGCTGAAGCTTACTAAAGTTGTTCCTTCATTGTGGTTCCCACTTTTTTTCTCTGTAAAAATTTCATGTAACTAGTTCTCTCACATAAAATAGCCAGTTGCTCTTTCCCTGGCATTAAGAGCCTATTACAAACCCTCTGATTGCAAAATCTTGAGTTCCCACTGTCAGCACTGTTTCAATTCCCAGTTTCTAGGTCACATTATAATACTAGGGTAGTAGCTTTTATTCATCTTTCCCTGTTTAAATGTCTCATTTTATGGGCTCCTGGCATAGCATTCTCACTGAAAAGTGTTACTGCTTGTATGAGTCAGTGGCACAAACAGACTTTGCAGAAGCCTGTAAGCCGTAATTTGCTGAATGATGAAAAGGGAACACAGGGTAAGGTTGGTCCAATATGTGCTGTTTCTCACTAGAGGCTGAAGGGTTGAGAGGACCAAAAGGAGATTGTTTCTTTGCAACAATCTGACTGCCTTAATGATTCATAAATGTTTTGTTCACTAAAATTGAAGATTGTGTTTTTTACCACTTTGGTGTTCCTTGTGTCAGCAGGGTCCATGATGAATCCTCTTGGCCTAAATAGAAATGAATTAAGTTACTTAAATAGATGGCTGTCATAATTCTACTTCTTGTGCAATGTTTCTGATTCGTTCCTATGTAGATGCCTATAACCAAACTGGAGCTTTCAGAAAGAATTGGAATTTGAGCATTGCATGCAGGCTTATCAAGAATCAGATATTTCCAGCAAATTGCCATGTAACAGTCCTGTGAAGATGGAGCTCAGAAGCTTTGACCATCTTCTTCTAGACTAATAAAAATCTCAATATAAGATTATTCATTTATTGCTGCAAATTTTTGATTATTGTTATACTTATGGCACTATAAAAGTCATTTATGATACTATATAAAGATAAGGCAAATTCTAGAGAACATATGAAAATTAAAAATATTTTTTAATTGTTGTGTAGTAAAATTTAAAATTGTTGTGTAGATTATTTGCCTATAATCACAGAAAACCTAGGCCTTTATAAAGCATGTTTACATATTTTTTTGTTCCAGTAGAAAAAACCACTCGCTGTGTCAGAAGGTGCTATTTCAAATGTTTAGGCAGTGTGGAAAGAGGCAAGAAGGGAGGTATGGCTCTTGAAACTCACTTCAAGACTGAACAATAGTAGCTGGGGTAAGCTGTGCCCAAGAGGTTGCAGGGTAGGACTGGACAATCCCTGCCAGAGACTTGTGATTGGGATGGTCCTTATGAATCAAACACTACTGTTGAAGCCCTGCCATAATGAGCTTGCTTCCAAAGACAGGGCTGGTGCTGTTCTGGAGTGCATGAATGTGGCTTCCCAAAACAGCTGATGTGTTCCTACTCTCTTCCATACCAGAGAACACTAGCTCAGCAGCTGATTGACAAATGTAAAACTCCTAATCTTGATTTGAAGTCTGCACCTTTTAGATTTGTTTGTGATATTTCTGGTTTAAATTGGGATTGGTGTGAGAAGCTGCATCTACAATGAAGAACACACTTCTATTTCTGGTCTGTTTCACACAGACAGCCTGAAAGGCTTCCGCTCCGATGGAAACAGGTCACATTTCATTCCAAAGCAATTGAAATGACAGCCACAAATTCTGTAAAAAGTTTATAACAAGTCTGCTGACAGATACTCAAATAGGGAGTATTGGAGACCAGCAACAGAATGTTCATAATGGCTTTCATTGTACAAATCTTGATCAGGTACAAATTCTACTGAGCTTCCTTACTGGTGCTAGCAAATACTTTAATAAGTAGTCCAATTGCAAAAGTAAGATATCAAAATAAGGGAGGAAGGAAAGCAATGTCTTTCTTGGTCTCTCATCTGTTAAAGTCTCACCTGTTCTTACATCATTAATATATTCCAGGAATGGCATATATTCCACAGTCTTGTTTTTTCCTTAACTGCTCTTAATACCTGCAGATTATTCTTTGAATCTCAATTTAATGTGAGCAGATTTTGGATGTCTGGAGCTGCTATTGGAACCATAGAAGAGAAATTAGGTTGGAGCAAGTAAGATGATTGCCCACATTGCAGGCAATGTTAGTATTAAGGAACAAGTGAAAAGATTGTGTTTTGCTCTCTGGAAAATCCCTGGCTGAGAACAGAAACTGCCAACCTGGTTATGATGCACTCCAAAAACCAAAACACCAGCCTAAAAGTGTTTGAAGTGATCTCCATGTAGTTAAGAAGATTTCTGAATTCAAAACCTTTAAAGAAGATTGATACACTCAGCTGTTTTAGTATGAGCAGAAACATTAGTTGCAATTTAGGTTCTGAGGAAGAAAATTATCTGCTTTCTGATCTCTCTTAAGGTGCCTTGGGTTCTTAATCACTTGGTGTTGGGAGCAGTGCAGTGTTCAATTAGTGCATTCAGTGCCTGTTATTAGTCTGTTTTTCTCAGAGTAGTAATGCTATCACTCCACTTTGGTACATGTGTACTTGGGGTGAATGCACACTGAAGGCAATCAAAACTACATCTGAATTTTTAGGGGCAAAGTTTGGCATTCACAGTTTAACTGGTGACACAACAATGACCAAATGTAGTAAAGTGGGAAAAGCTCTTTTTCCAGAAGACCTTAGATGAGATTAGTGGCACATAAATAATACCATGGAGAATTCATTCTTTTTAGCAAGTTGCAGTCGATTAGGAGGCTGACAATCTGATGGGTTCAATCCTGAGGGTCTAAAATGAGACTGACCAGCTGTGATTTGTGGATCACAAATAGTCCATGGTGGTCCATCTGGTATAAAGGGAGTAGGGAAGAATCAAATTATCTTCAGGCAACTAAGCTTTTCTAGTTGTTTTAAGGACTTTCAGAACCTCCAGAAATAACTCTTTCCTCTTGCCAATGAAAATAAAGATATCAAGCACTTGCCTATGCTGCAATGTCTTTCTTTCTTGCTACAGTTTTGGAGGAAATTTGACATTTTATTCTTCTGAAATGGAAAGAAGGGAAGTGAGGCTGCAAAGGCCAACCTTGAATCTCAAAATGACCAGGGAAGTTTGAAGTTGCTTCTAAGAGAGAGGAAGATATGGGACTCGTAATCCTCAGCAGTCAGGAAAAAGTAAATATTACAGTTTCATAGACAGAACCAAGCACAGTGGAATTCATTATATCTTTTCTCCTTAGAACTGTCCTACTTTGATGCTGCAGTAGGATGGTCACACGAGGGAACACGTTGGCTTGTGGGTGAGTTTGAGAGCACTGCTGGCCAGGAAAGGAGATCTGCTCTAAGAAATGGCCTGAATATGAAGTAGTCTAAGATCTTCTTTTAAATACCATAATCTCCCCAGGGCATTAACACTGACTAGCAAAGAAGTCACTAAGTTATTACAGTTTCCAGCTGTGTTGTTTAAGCACGTGACCTGATTCTCTTTACTCAACACTGAAATTCAGTTCCAGAACTTTGGTCTTAACTTTGCTGATTGGGACTCAGATATTTCTCCCATGAGTTATAATAATGTTTTCTTTGGTTTTGAAAGGTCTTAAATGAAAAAATAATTAATTTCATGCAGAATTTTTTTCTAAACTCTTGCAGTTCTAATAGGAGGTTATTGCAAAATTTCTATGTAAAATTTAAATAGAAGGAAAGAAAAAGGCAGGCAGGAAGCAGTAAGAAAGAAAAGCACAATGGAGGATAAAAAAAAGAGGAGATAATGGTCTATAAGCTCTTTGTGGCAAGGAAGGATTCCTTGTGCAGAACAGCACACCAGTGGGCCTAATTAATGCCTGTTACTTGCCACTTAAGTCTTGTTCTGAAACTGCTGGTAAGAAGCAAAGAGAAAATGAAAGGAAGAAAGAAATTCTGGAAGGGAAATGCAGAAAACACAGTACAAATACCTCCCTTGAAATTCCTGCTTTAGTCTACAGGAACTTGGAAGCAGAGCTACAGCTTCATGATGACAGTGGCTGTAAATTGGGGTACAACAATGTTGGGGTGGGGAAGGGGACAATATCTTTACTTTTTCTTGTGAGATTTGTCCCATGGTAGTCTCGTTGTGTTTATTATAAGTTGATTTAAGCTGTGGGAGTGGTAATAGGCTTCAGGAGGACTTTTCAATATCTGAGTGTTGCTGAGGCCAAGAAGGAAAATAGAATGGAGCTTGGTTTCTCTCACTTGTGAAAGTACAGAATTGAAATAGAATAGGAAGCACCTGAAATAGAGCAGCTGTTCAGCTAAGCATTGTTTTAATGCAAAACGATCCCATTTTTAGGGATTTTTTTCCTAGATGTGTTCTAAATGATTACTCAGATCTTAGCAATATTCATAATAAAAGGAACTTTTCCAGGCGTTGCTTTATAGACAGATTTATTTTTACAGGGTTGTTTATATGCCATCTGAATCGTTGCTGTGATACTATCTAGTATCACATTATCAAGTGTGAGAGAATAGTCTGATCTGTCTGGAAAATTGAGTTGATGTGTAAACTGTGTACATCAAGGGCATTTATCTAGTAAGTGTCATGTCATATACACACAGAGAACCAATTTCAGTAATGGGCTTTTTTTTTCGTAAAATAATATCTAAACACATCTTTTAAAATCATGAGTGATCCCTGTTCAAACTTATAATTCTGTGCTGAGGGAGGTATCTACTAGTGACATCCAGAATGAATTCTGACGCTTCAGTGCTTGTACAGCATTGCAGTTCCTCCCCACAGACACCTGGGAGAAGGAGCTGCTGCTCTGGGAGCTGCAGCAGGGATGAGTAACATGGCACTGCTGCCTTGGGGTCTTCTCATGGTTCACGTGCTGGACTGGAACATGCCTTGTTAACCTTTGGCTTCAAGGCAATCCATGGGTTACACAGGTTAAAATATTTATGACTTTTTTTAGCCTTATTCACATGAAAGACCTATAATTTAGCTCTGATTCAAATGCAATATGTAGTGGTATTAGGGATATATTTTTATTTGTTTTGACAGGGACCTAAGGATACAGGTGTGAGAGAATTGATGATATTCCATACTATGCATTTGGAGATAGAGCCAGTAATATGCTAGTTAGCACTTTTTTTTGGTCTCATTGACTTCAGAGGCTTTATCCTTTTCTTGCAAATGAAAAAGACTCAGTCCATTAACATTTAAATTGGAGATACAGATTCCTGATGTAAACTGTTTGCAATGACATTAATAGTGGGCACAGCCCATTAGTGTGAGCTCGTATTAGCAACATCTTAATAATCATGGCAGAGCTTTTTTTAAAGTTATGGGAATTTCACTGTACCATATAATTAAATGTGTATGGAATTTTTATTGGTAATAATTAAGATACATGATCTTTGTTTATTATAGCATTAGAAAGTACTATAATAGCTCTGAAAAGCACTGCTTGTCATGTGGTACTGCTTAATTATGGAAAAATACTATAACACTTCACGTCAAGCTGATTAAAGCAATTAGCACAAAATTATAATTGGATGCTATTAAAGTATGTAAAAATATTTACAAGCCTTCTCATGACTATGGGAATTGGGCCTTAAATGTTTTTCTTTTTAAGGAGATGCAATTTTATATTTTCCCTATTGCTATACAAGGAAAAAGAAAACCAAATCTATTAGCTACTTATTGGGCAATGTTACCAGGGTCTTATGTGTGTGTGCATGTACTTAAACCTATTTTGAAATCCTTTAAAATCTGAAATTATGCATGTTGGTCTTATCCTCAAAAGCATTCTCATCTCTTTTTTTCTAACCAATACTAAGCAGTGTAGAAATTGGATCCTTCTTTTCTTAACAGATCTTATCTTAGTGTTCCTCTATCTGGACTATAGCTAGACTGTGATAAGATCATTTTCTCCTGTCCCATTGTCTTTACTTAGGAAACATTGATTTTGACTTCAACTGAGTTTTTGGCACAATATTTATACCCACATTAATATTTTCCCCTTGCTTTTTACATGGGCGAATATGGGACATCTCTGTCATCCCGACTTGTTATGATGGTTTGGTTCTGTGTGGATCCCAGAGGTATCCATCATTTTAGGGCAGATGAAACCAGCAACATCAGCAACTAGAATATGCAAATCAAGAGGATAGAGGGAATAAGGCCTTAAATATTTTTAATTGAACTTATTCTGTCGTCTTCTGCATTTTGGATCTTTGGAATGCACTGACGTGAAGCTTCTCTTCACAGTCATTCACAAAAGGAGCTCAAGTACTTAAAAATAATAAATAGAGTAAATTGTTATTGGCAGTACAGGGATAGCTGTTTCTCTCTGAGCTGTTACTTCTTGGGAATAGTTTCTTATTGTTTGCACAGTAATCTCTCCAGTTCCTTCTTGAACCTGCTGTTCCTGGGAAATGGGGAGATTGGATGATAACAGAGTTCTGTAAGCAACAAGTAGTGGAGAAATGTCACCACTTTTAATTAAAATCTAAGTTTTTGGTCTCAATTTTTTTTCTGCTCCTGTACATTCAGTCCATTTGACTTTTCCCTAAAAGCAACTCTGAGACATTTCTGCCTCAAATCTGCCTCAGTAAGGAAAGTGGAAGGATATTGTTTCAGCTGGGAGATGTCCCATTTGTTATGGTAAGAGATTGTGTTCTCAGTGTTTTTGTTTTGTTACTCTCACCAACTTTGACTATTTGTGTAAGTGATGAGAATTCTGTGGGAAATTGTGAGATGTGATATTTCCATCAGCCAGGAATGTGCTCCTTAAAATTATTTTAAAATATATTATGCCTTTCTTTAATATTCTATGCTAGTGTCTTGCTTTTCTCTATATGTGTACTTTATTTTTCTATTAATTTTCTGTTCTCCTCTTAAAATTGGGAAGTCTGAGTTTTCACCACAACAAGTGCCAGCCATCTCCATATGCTACACAAACAATGTAATCTGAATGCAGCTTAGTGGTTCTGGTGAGTTGTTGTAGATGTGTTTGTTTGTTTGTCTGTTTTAATTTAAATAATATAAATCCAAATCATGAGGTTAAACCAAAGTTCTTTCTCTGTTGGTGCATTGTAAAGCAGCATACAGTCTATATAGATGTCATCATTTGTTATAATTTATAGTCATTTATTAATGACAGGTAAAACAAGGGTGATCCCAAGGATTACACTTCAGTTTGCATTCTTAGGACGCTGAAAACTAAATAGTTCCTTTTCCTGCTTAAAAATATTACTCAACTGATGGTATAAATTTTGTCAAATGAGGTACTCTACTCACCAGAACCTTAGTGAGAAACTGCTCTATCCACCCATTTTTGTACTTTGGTATAGAAATTTTAACTTTTCTCCAGACACTGGCTTGATTTCTTTTTCTTTCATTTTTGACAGAAGTTTGGACTACTGCTTTTTTATTAAATAGAATAAAAATTAGAAAAAAATACAGCTATTGTTACAGGTGATAATGAAATAGAGATTCTTTTGCATGTCAAGAAAAGAATGCTATAATGAAATTTTGCTTTGTAGCTGCAGCAGTTATGTGCTGTATTCTCTAGACACTCCTCTCCCTTATTCATAGATGAGTTGTTTAAATTAATGTACAATAAGCCCTGATCAGATTTTAGGACGAAGTACAAGACAGCTGAGACAAATGATGTTCAACCATCTAATTACCTAAATTAATTTTTTGATTCTTACATTCAGTGGCAAATCTGTCAAGACACAAAAACTTGTCCCCTTCTGCCTGTCTCAGATGTTCAGGTTTTAGTCCCAAATACAATAATTAGCAGTATCACAATGAGAGCAGAATTCAGTGACCACTGTTATTTCATGGTTTTAGCAGCTCTGTCGCACTGGGAGTGCTTTGAATTTTTCACTCAACTTAGCAACATAGTCTTTGATACACGTTTCATTATTAAGCTAATAGGGAGGCTCATGGAGGACTTTAAAATGGATTCAAGTGTGAAATCAGTAGGTAATATACATAATGAGGCCACTGCTACAGCTGTGCTGCTTGGTAAAGTTAAGCTGCAAAGAAACTTGAAATTGGCTTTGGCTTGAGTTAGACCTGCCCCTGTGAACAGCAGAGATATTGGGAATGTCAGGCAAACAATCTGAGATTTCTTAATCAGCTAAAGTTATCCATGGGTAAGTGATCTTGCACAGCTGATTTGAGGGAAAGGAAATAACCCTCCCCTTCTTTCCTTGTTTTTCATGAGCAAAATGGCAGCAAAACCTCCTATGTGTATTTCTCCCGTCTATCTCCTCTGAGATTCTGACTACAAACATGCTTTCTTCTCTCCCTTACCTGGTTGTGGGTTTGGGGCTTCCTTTCCCATCTAAATTATCACAAAGCTTCTGATGGAAATACAATGGATCTGTCTGAGAATACTGAGTGGCTCCCATCTTGCAAACACCTGAGTGTTTTCAGATCTTGCTGTGGTTGTCAATCACTCGCTGGTATAACAAGGCAATTAAAATTATTTTTTCAAGTTCTCTAAATCAGTCTGTGCATTTCTATAATTTGGAAGCCATAAAACAGTGCCCAGCCTTGTGAAAACATGGATGTTCTTGTGGCTAAGACTGGTGGGGGGAGAGCAGAGGGAGGAAATAAAGGTTTGGTTCTTACCTCTGTCACATACTTTCCATGCCTTATAGCATGTCACCTAGTCTCTTTGTGTCTCTGTAGGGAGCTGGTAACTACTTGTACCTGTAGGGATAATAGCCCTTCTTCTCTCCTGTTATCCATCCCATTGTTTTGGTATGTGAACTCTTACCAGTAAAAGACTATTTTTACTGTGTGTGTAATGAGATGATATCTATATTATTTCTGTCAAGCTGTGCTATACATATTTTTGAGAATCATCTGTCAAAATATTTTAAAAAACAAAAACGCCATGTTTTTAGGAAAACAATGCTCCTGTGCTTCTGTTGTTGTGGTTAAGGAGTGGGGTTTTTTTGGTGGTTTTGTTTTTTGGTTTTTTTTTAAGCCCACAAAAAAAGCAAGCCCAGCATTTCCTGAAATAGTCTGTGGTTTCCTCTCTGCATGAACTGCTGTACTGTATCTTGGAGTTGTGATCTACAATGAGAGTGAGACAAAACTGGGAATCCACATGATCTGATCTTCAGCATCCTTGTGAGGGGAAGTGCAGAGGCAGATGATGGTCTTGTCATTCTTGTGACCAGTGACAGGACACAAGGAAGTGGTGGAGCTGAGCTGGGAGAGGTTTAGGTCAGATGTCAGGAAAATGCTCATCATCTAGAGGACAGTTGGGCACTGGAACAGGCTCCCCAGAGAAATGGTCACAGCACCAAGGCTACCAGAGTTGAAGAAGTGTGTTGGGACAATGTTCTCGGGCACAGGGTGTGATTGTTGGGGTGACCTGTGCAGGGCCAGAGGTTGGACTCAATGATCCTGGTTAATCCCTTCCAAGTCAGCATATTTTATGATAATGGGATCAAGATTAAGAACAGCAATTCTAGTGACTGTACCTCAATTACTTTCTGAGCAGGAATTAAATGTTTCTAATACTGGCTTCTTGAAGTTTTTCATTTTAATATGTTTTGCTTATTATAAATCTACTGGAACTTTGTCATCTGTGAAACAGGAAAATTGTTAGTGAATTGATAGGTTGAATTTCAACAAGGGGTGATAGAGAGATTTCAAGGGGGACAAAAATTCAGATTTAAGTCCTGAGTTTTTTGTCTTGTTTTTGGTTTGGGAGGTTTTTCTGGCAGGTGCTGTTTGATGTGTTTAGTGCAGTAAGCATGGACAGTGTGGTGCTGTAAGAACACAGCTATTCCACATCACATTTCAATATTTGCAGAACTGACACACATATGATAAAGGGAATCTGTGCCTGAAGAAATGCAAGTGATTGTGCAGTTGTGAAAATTAACATTAGCCTGAATTTACTTGCAAACAACCTGGGAGATCCAGTAAAATGAAATGTAGTTTCTGCAGTGCTGCCTGAGCTCATCCAAAACACTTTGTGGTTGTAGATTTGTGTGTAGTAAAAGCTCATCTCTCAGGGAAATGAAAGGCCTCTAAAGGACAGGAGGAAGACATCCTTAAGAATAAAGATGGAGAGACAGTGGAAGAGGGAGACTCAATATTCTTAAAGTAGCGTTTTTGGATTCGGGGCATCTCACAGTGAAATATACAGTAAAGCCTAAGAGCTAGGAGACTAATCAGTGTTTTCTCAAGCCAGTGAGCTTTTTGCTTATATATTTGTTACTCCAGAAACAACCCAAAAATCTCTAAGCCTTCTTTCTGATGGAAGCAGATGAATTCAGGAAATTCAAATTCTGGAATATTAGCCAGAAATTGGGAAACCAGCTTTTAACAAAGTACAGAAAAAATATATGCTTGAAGCATCAATAAGTAAAAGGGGTTGGAGAAATCTGGAACTAGGACTCCCCTTACCTAGGAGAAATTTTGACAATTGGCCACACAAAATTTTTAGTATTATTTTGAATGGCCTGAAATGTTTAATGAAATGTTTTAGGTTTTAAGGATAGGAACATATCCCAACACTCTTGAACAGAAAGTTGCAATGCCAGAAATCCCCTTAGGAAGTCTGTTCCTGCTATGAGATCCTGGGCAGGGTGACTTGAATAAAACTGTGAATGCTTCAGGGCTCATCTAAATTGAGCGAACTCTGAACCTTAGAGATTCACACCCCAGCAGTTTCTTTGATGTGAAACAGTTTGTGAGGCAAATCCAGGAAAATTTATTGTCTATCAAAGATTTTTGCCACCGCCCAGCTGTGGGACAATGCCTGGCAGTGGTGTGGGAGCAAGGCATGGGGTAGATGCCTTCTGCTCTGATGTGGGGTACAGCCACTGCTGAGCAAAAAGAGTAAGACTGGACCACAGGTCATGACAGTTCAAAGCATTACAGGGTTTGACCTAATTCCTAATTCTCTTTGTTCTTTTTGCTGTAGGAGAAAAGGAGCCAGGACAGACAGGTGATTACCTTTGGTTGTTGTTGCTGTGCCACAGTCAGAAAAACAAATGTGGCTGATTTGTTTAATTTTGTCTTAACTGTTCCCAAACGGGTTGATCAGTGCAGTGTTTCCTAGTGCTCACAGCTGCCCCAGCACAGCAGCTGCCCTCCTGCAGGGAGGCAGCTGGTCTTGCCTTGGTGATTTCCACTGTTACTGCAAACCTCCTCATTGCCATAGACCTCTGAAGGAGCAGCTCCATTCAGTTTTAACCCATTCTCCATCTCCTAGCTTTAGATTGCTAGGAAGATTAGGAACAGAGGAAGGAGGAGACAGAAAACTGCCTTTTTCTTTTTTTTTTTTAAATTCAGCTCCAGATTCTCAGTCATATGTAATGCTTTTCTGATAATTAGGCACCATACAGTCACTTATGATATAGTAAAGTATCTTTTAAAAGGAAAACTGAGGAAATAGCCTCTAATGATTCTTTGCAAAATGTTATTTTTACCTCTGCAATAACTGATTTGAGTCTCAGTGATGGCCAACGGCCAGGAAAAGAGCAAGACAGGGCTTTCTTAATAGAATGTGTGAATCTTCCTTACAATGTTAAAATAAGGAGTATTGGATAATTTCCTTCAGAGGCAGAAAAAACTGTTCTGCTCGGGTGTAGTGCTCATGATCATCTGTGATCCCTCACCCAGGGTTATGGTGACTTGATATCCTGTTTGGTTTGTGTAGGCAAGTCCACGTTCTTGTGTCTCTTTTTTTACACTTATGCAACCACTCTGCTCTGTCAGCTGTCAAGGCAAGAGCTGTGTTGGGACCTTATGCAAAGGCATGCAGGCTGCTTTTCTCCTCTAGTGGAGAAAGACTTGTGAGTGAGCCTGAAGTATGATCCCAAATCCCACCAGATCCTAACTGCTGCTGGGTAAATGTAACATCTGACCCTGCTCAGAGCATCATCTTGCTTCTTGCCCACATAGCTGGTGTTTTGCTGCACATGCACATTGCCCGCCAGATTCCCCCCATTAAAATTCCGTTGAATAGAAAACACTTTCTTGAAGCTTTTGAAGTTCAGACTGTGCTCAATTTTGGCTGTTTTTCTGCTTTTCTTTCTTCTTCTGTGCATCGTATCCTGCCTTATTATATAAATCTCTGTCTGTGTGTGTTTATATATGGAGCAAAGCTGAAAGAGAAATTCCCAATGTTGCTTTTCACTTTGGACTGTTTTTAAGACTTGAAAACCATAGTAGGCTGTCTTTTCAATGGAATAATTATGAGATAAAAATTGTCAGGGATCAAGTTGTAATAAAATTTAATGTTCTTTCTTTTTGTTTTGATTGAAATCATTGAATTGCAGCTGCTGATGTATTGAGTGAGAAGACTGAGAGCCTCATACTCTAGTATGTTGGATCAGGGAACTGCACTAACTGAAAACTAAATTAACATAATAGATAGTAAAGCCCAACCTTCTATTTGTGATCATTCTGTGAATGTTTTTTGGGTTGGTTTTGTTTTTTGTTTTTAGTGAAGAATTACGAGGGCATATTATAAATAGTGGGAGTGATGGAAAATTTTCAAACTTTCAGTTTCCTAAAATTAAAACAATTTAAGAATACAGTATACTAAGAAGTAGTAGCCTAATACCAGTGTCTACTGCTTTCCATGAGGACTAATAAATTTTGGTTATTAATTTTATTGTAAAGGTAGGTGGGATTGTGTGTCATTGCACCTGCCAGTCTCACTTGGTTCAGTGTAGCAGTTGCAATATAAGTAAATTCATATATGACTAAATATTAGAATGGGGAAATTCCATCTGTTCCTACCAACAATTGTTCAAAACCATACAATGCATGTTCAGCCATGAAGCAGAGACACCTCAGTAGAACACTTAAGGAACCCAGAGCTGGTAGCTGCATGTGTGACTCCTTTATCTACTTATTACTGAAAATTTCTATGCTTTGATTTGGGAGAAACTGGTACCTTGCTGCCTCTGAGACAGGCCAGGTGCTAGTGGAGTGAATTAGGCCTTGTACCTGCTGCTGTGTTCTAGTCTGATGAAGAAACTCCTGTGCTGGCACTCCCATGCTTTGGATTGTTCTGAGTTGAGCACTGTGCTATGTATTACTTTTTTTACCTGAGCATCATGATTATTTTTAAATTCAGGAGCTGAGCTAACAAAACACAGTGTTTTCCTTAAGAATTGCCTCTAGTGCAAATGGACAGTATAAATCCTTTTCCAGCTCTCTGATTTTGTATCTCTGTGTGTGTGGGGGAAGAGATAAGTGTCATCATGGTTTAACTGAAGTATATGTGATTCTTGGGTTGGTCTGAGGCTAAGTACAAGGAGGACATCCTAATTCTCTTCATTTTCTGTCATAAGCATTCTGGAAAAGTTGGCTTTTCCAGTAATGAAGCTGACCATGCTAATTATGACATATTTGAAGATTGTATCTTTTGGTTATCCTTAATTCTGTGAAAGCTGGCTTCCAAATGTTATTAGAAATGGGTTTTTGAGGAGAGTTTGTCCAAATCTGACGGAGGTTGCAATTCTAACACTTACTATGTGAATTCAGTGTGATATCTTTGCCCTAGGCAAAATAACAAATTTTGAGCAAATTTATCCCAGTGAGAATTTAATACTATTTCCACAAAGAAATGTTCCTGTTTTCACTGTGAATCATACCTGGGTTATTAACATGTGAAATAACAGTTTTCAAACTTCACAAATAATTTACATTTGTAGGCACGTTAGTGAAAATTCAGTGTAAAAAGTTTTGGTTTTCTATAGAAGTTTCGGATTTTTTTTTTTTTTGGTCAATAAGTTAATCCTAAATGCTGACACAAGAGATTTTATTAGGAAGCTCATCCTATCAGTTGTTGATAGGGCTCACTGTAAGTGCAAGTCCCAGGTCAGGGCATAAGCCAAGATCTGAGCTACAAGCAGTGTAGGCTGTAGTAAGCTTGACTAACTTTTACTTGCCAAGGATTGGTTCTTACTTAGGCAAATGTGGGATAATTTGCATTTATCTTTGTGTTAATTCGCAGTTCAGTATATTTTATATCAAGCTTAAAAGTAATAAACTTCTTTTAATCCTATCACCCTACAGTAATATAGTGCAATGTTTACTAATTGCTCAGAAGCATTTTATTTAAAGATAAATAACCTTTGTACTGGAAATGAGATGTAAAATTGTTTAAGTTTATGCTGATAGGCTAAAAGCAGTACTGCATACAGATGTCTTTATCATCAGTTTTATTAAGGGGCCTACAGCACATACATTTATAACATATTAGCAGGGAATTTGAATATACCCCACAAATAATATAAAGCAGCAAAATAAGACGGTTGCATCCTGTCAAAAGAAGCATATATTTAATAATTAATTTAGTTTGTGAGTGATGTGTATCTGTCATTTCCATTCATGGAATAAGAATTCTCAAAGGTTCTCATCTGCTCCATATTTTCTTTTCCTCGTTCCTGTACATGATTCCCAGTATTTCTAGTTCTTTTTGTGATCTTCCTGAAAGTTTTCTCATCTCTTCTAGTGCATTTGCCTCCCACTTCTTCCCTGCAAGGTGGTAATCTTTCCTGGTGCTTCTATTTCACATAAGGCATTTACATTCTAATTTTCATTTTCCTTGATTTCTTACAATGCTTTTAAAAATCCATATCTTTATGTAGCAATGGCATTCTGAAATTGTCAATACATTTTGTGGTAAAATGCCTTGTAGGAAGCAAAGAAAGCAATAAACTCCTTAAGTGGCTCTGGTTATGGAAATAATGGAAACCACTCTTCTATACTGTGCCTTGAATGTACAAGCAACTGCTGAAGATTTATGAGTACAATGGCCTAATCCTCACCCTTCAACAAACAATATATTAATTATTATAAAAAAGGTTCAATTTGATTCAAATTTAAGTAGTACAGAAAAAAAATGACTTGTATGGAGTATGTGGGGGAAGAGTCTCCCATATCAATCTGCTTGGTTTCTACTAAACTGACTCTTACTGCATTGTGAACTCAGGGTGATGTCTTTGAGACCAATTCCTGTAATCTGGAGGTTTGGTTGTTTTGTTTTTTAATGTGGTGTACTTCATCTGGACCCAAACAGTATTTAATAATGGTTGCAGACTGCAGGAAACAACTCCTACATCCATTGTGTGCAGTTGGACCCATGTCAGGTTTCCGTCCAATGCAGTTACAGTTCTTGCAAGTGATTTCTGGAATACAAGGGGTTGGCTCACTGTTCTTGTGAGCAGCTGGAACCCTGGAGATCAGGGGGCTGCACAGAGGTAAGGGAAGAGAAGACTGAGGTGTGAGGAACTGAGCTTGTTATTTTAAGCCATCAACACAGCTGCTCCCAAACTGCTTTGATATGGACCACTGTGCTTCTTCCATATCCTTGTGGTTGTGTACCTTCAAATCTCAGTTCCTGGCATTAACTCTCATCTGTTGACCTTTGTTTTGCATACTGTGCTGTGCTTTTAAGAAGCAGAGGCTGTGGTGTTGTGGGTTTGTGCTGTACCAAATGCTCTGTGGCACAGTCTGCCTTCACCCTCCAGGCTGAGGCAGGAAGAGCAAGGCCTGGGGCGCCTCAGCACCGCAATTAGTGACAGACCCTCTGGGCTCTGCTGAGCTGCACTCTGAGGTCAGGGCTCTTCTGTGTTTAAAGACAGGTTTATACAAGATCACAGTGTGGCACTTGTGTTACCACAAGTTTTGGTACCACTTGTTCTCAGCCTGCAAGAGGCAGCTGTGAGAACCTGCCTGTGGGGCCTGGCCTGAGGTGGGGGATCCCTGGCTGTGTGCTGCCCTGGCCTTGGGCATCCTGTGAAATCCTGCAGAGGCCACTGGGAATCGTTATTTTTTTCCCTCTGTTTAACTCTCACAGTGGCCTTGTGAGGCTGATGAATTATGGATTACAGACTGGCTCCTCTCACAGGCACTCTGCATTAGCTGAGGTGGTTCCGGAGGAGCCAGCCGTGCCCATGGGAGCTGGCTGAGCCAGTCCTGCCCTGCCTGGGGCTGCCCTGCCTGGTTTGGGGTGCAGACCCTGGCCTGGGCTCCATGGCTCCAGAGCCCAGTGCTCCTGGGAGATGGGACTGCTGTACCAATGGAAAGGTGGTCATCCTTCCTCTCGGGTGTGTTTAATATCCAGTTGTACATCTTCTGTTTTATACCTGGCTCTGTGTGTGTTTCTCTACAGTCAGCTGCCTGTTTAGAAAATGTAAATATTTTAGGTATAAGGCTTTAGAACTTTTTGTGTTGTTGCTCACCAAAGGGTACACACACACACCATAAGGTATGTTTTCAAAGTTTTTGCTAAATGCGTATATAACTTATTTTTCTATGAAGTGAAATATTTTCCCAAAGGAATTAACTAATATCTCTGAAGCATTCTAAGGTTAAGATTTGAAAAGCCTTCAATATATGTCCTTGATTTTCTGATTCGGTTGCTTATTTGTTAAGGCTGATGGGAATAGGCTTTGTCTACTGTGCTTCAAGAAGAAAAGAAGATTTTTGTGCTCCCAGGAGGTGAAGGCAGTTTTCATTGGCATTTCAGTGAAATATTAAAGGCAAAGCAGACTTGGAGGGACACACTGCAAAGGCTGTCACAGTGATCAGCGAGGCACTGGAGTGAGGAAAGGGACAGCTAAATGTGTAGGTGGAGAGTCAGTCCATTTGAGCAAAGGTATGAGTAACTGAGGTTATGAATTGGTTGCAGATGGGAGATGGCAAGCAAGAAAAGTGGAACAAAATTATATTGACATCCCTGTGTTGTCTAAAGACCACTACAAGACCATTAGTATTGCTGCGTAGCCAGCAGGGAGGCCCTGTCAGGGTGAGATTTTACTTAGGCAACTGGTATTGATTTTTGGTCTGCTGCCAGGGTGTAGGAAGGAAAAGATTTTTTCTTTTTTTCTTCCTTTTTTCTCCTGTGTCCATATTCATGGATGCAAAGCAGTGTGTCTGGACCTAGGATGTATGGTTGAAAGGGTCTGTGTGCTGTCATGACTGACTATTTAGGGAAAAATCTTTTGAATTGACCTTCAGACTTCTGGCTTTGCTTTTGCTCACCTTTCCCCCTCATGTCTCCTGTAAGGCCATGCTAAAATGCAAAATTAAGAATCCAACACAGGGTTGGGGCAAACTTTTTTTTTTTTTTGGTCATCTCTGAAGGAATTTTGAGTGAGTTTTTAGTATTTCTGGTTGCAACAGCCAGAGCTGTGAGGGCTCAGCTCACCCCTGAGTTTGCTTAGGGTGCTGTGGGGCTCCTGGTAAGAGCCAGGGGCAAATTTCACAGTAGTGTAGGGAGAAACTTTAAGGAGTCAAGCTGCCTTTAATTTCTGGCCAAAGCCTGATCCCAATACTGCCAAATAAAGCTGTTATTAGTGCTTCTGTGTTAATCTGTTCTGGTGGAAAGAGAGTGGGAGCTTAAAATGGGCCATGAAGCAGCTATCTGGCCAAGGTATATGACCCAGCTCTCGTTCTTAAGTCTCACTTGAAGTGGCAGCCTGGAGGAGGAGTAGCTTAGTACTTAGTGATGCTTCTCTTCTTTTTCCTCCTGCAATGGAGGGGTGCCAGTTTCTCTTCTGTATTTATGAGTGCCCAATTAAACATGTGTGCAATGAGTTTATTTCCCTACTTCCTAAGAGAAAGCTTGGCAAAGAGAAGGTTCTGGCAGGAGAAGAACTTGAGTGGAAAATAGTGAGCTGTGGTCTGCTTGGACAGAGACTGGCCTGGTTTAAATCAAAAAAGGTCCTTCCTCATGACTTACACTAGATCTTAATATACTGTTATTAATACACTTCTTTATCAGAGAAAATTAATCTCATAGAAATATGATTTTCTTCATTCTGTTGCATGCATGATAAACACTTAGCTAAGGGTGCCTTTTCTTTACAATTGATATACCTGCACTCTGAAAATTGAGGCTGCAGAATTGTTAGAGAAACAAACACTAAAACAGAACAATACTGTTCCAGTGCAATAGATGAATTAAATCTTCCATGCTATTTCATCCCTGTTCATCTATGTCTTTAATTTCCTGTCATGTTGTGAATTCTACTTAAATTCGTTCTATAATGTGTTTGACAGATTATTCCTATGGAGGTCTGAACAGTGCTTATTTCCAAGGAGATAAAAAGAAAATATTCTTTTGGGAATTAGGCCCTTTAATTATGGGTAATTTTTAAACCAATTAGTTTTGATCATTGAAACACAAGATTAAATCTCAGCATTGATTGAGGTCAGTTCTGTTAAGTCTTCAATTTTTGTGTTGTCTTGTGGAACAGACAGCTGTTTGTCCTGAAAATTTGTTTCCTGCTGCTTTATTTACACTCTCTCCTGCTTCAGTTCTGGCCACATATCTGATTGGGAAAGCATAATAATCAAGAAAACAAACCCCAGTTCAGGATACTGTCACTTCTAAACTTCCAAATGTTTTTAATTTTACCTTATTCGTAGTGATTAATTAGAATTTTTTGCAGACTCCCCATCAATTTCTGTGTGATAGTGATTAAAGAGTAAAAAGCCATTTTTTTATGAATTCTGTCAAAAGTGCTAAAGCATGTCTGTTCTGAAGCCCAGCAGAAGTCAAATCCTCTGAGCTACATCTTTAGCTCTCTATCCAGAATCTACTGATATTCTCTTTGGCTTGAGACTCTCTTTGGCTCTTTAACCCTGAGATGGAAAATTATCTGCTTTTGGATTGAATCACCAAGAATTGCCCCTGTTTGTCTGTGGAGGGTGTTAGCCTCTTATGGAAAAACAACAAGCACAATTCCAAATTGCAGCTTATGTGATTAGGTCTGTCAAGATCCAGAGTATACAGTATTGTATTTAATTTTACCATTTGATGCTTTAATTCCATCCCCACACCGTGATAAACGAATCTTTATCTGAATTCAGCCCAGTTAGGCTACAAAGTAATCAGGAAAAGGCTTCTGGGTTTTAGCTGCTGCAGAAAAGCTGATGCAATATGAATAGTGGTTTGCAACACTGTGTGCAACAATGGTTTTATAAGATATAAGCATAAGATCTGTTTCCTTGAGAAATTTAGGTGTTTTATGAAGACCTATTTGTGTAATAGAAAACATTTTCATCTGTGCATTTTGCTAGAAAATGCTAGTGGAGGTTTGGCTGTCACTTGGGTGTGTGTTATTTGTGAGCATGGCTGCTTTTTTAATCATGCTTTTGCAAAACATGAACTACAACGGCACCATTCATTCCAGTAATGTCTTCAAGTACAACACCACCCTTTATTCCAGTAACATTTTCGTACAAATAAATAACTTACAAGTGTCTGTTTTAAGTGTAGAATTAATTTTTAAGTCTGCTGGAACATTGCACACCAAAGATCTTTCCTTTTGGTCCTTAACACACATTCATGCAGTCTAGTTGCCCTTCTAAAACCTTGAACTTGAATTTCAGTCTGAAAACCATTAATTCCTTAAGCTGAGCACAGACTCTTGCCTTTATGCAGAAACATTTGCTAAATTTAGAAATATAGACAACAGTTCCAGGAAATGCTACGTAGAATCTTTACTTTACATCATTAGCTGACAAGTAAGAACCAGAACCTTACTTGCAAGGCAGTAAGATGGGGTTGTTTTCCTTGCTGCTGTTTGATAGCAAATGATTACAGATAAGCTGTAGGGATATCCATTTATTCACAAGGACTTTGTCTTGCAGATGAAAAAAACATTACCAATTCAGAAAGCTCTCTATGTATGGCAATCAATTTTAACTCTGCCTTTCTACTGATAATGGAAGCTTCTGTCTCACCCCCTGTCTGGCTCACGCAAACTCTTCAACATGTTCTGAGCTTGACAAAGTTGTATAAATCATTTTATGGTAACAGAAGATATTGTTAGGCTGGTAAACAGAAAGGAATAAACACACAAGTGTCAAGCTGCCTTCAGTTGTATCTATTTATTACCCCACATGAATGCACACAGTGCTTCATAAAACTCCACCAGTATTTTAATCAAGTTACATCTTTTGGGAGAGGGAGAGGCTCTCATAGGGACCATGTTAACTAAACCTTTACGCTCAATAGAGTGCAGAACACCAATTAAGGAGACTTTTGCTCTAAAATGCCCTCGTTTCCCATGTGAGCCAGGAGATTCTTTTATATGAAAGCTTATAGGATTCTGTAGGACTTGGTATGATAGCTAGAGAAAGGTGACATAAACACAGGCAAGTGTATCCACTAGAGGGTATTGGCACACTATATATGGTGGTGCATTATAGATCATATCTAACAGGTCTCATTTATTATGCCTTCATACCAGACCTCTAAAAGTCGTTTCTCTTGTAAAGTCCATATTCCCCAGGACCTTTTCCATTTCCTGGTAGCAAATGCATCCCTAAGATGAGCTCAATTGCCATTAGGAGAACAAAGGGGTGGGAAGCTGCTCACCACCATATTATCAAATGGCTCGTGCCCAGGTGCTGATTGAAATATTGATGTAGTCAGAAGACTTCTAGAGAGTTGGAATGTCAGTCGAGCAATATGAAGACCTGCCCCTGCCTTGCACAACAACTTTCAGGAGAGAGATAAGTGGGTTCAAATTTTGCAATCCAAGCATTTCCAAAAAGCATCTGTCCTGGAGTGGAAAAAGCACAGGAAAAGAGCTCCTATTTTGAATAGCATCCACTCATCCCATTGCTATCAAGACTTTATAACAAATCTAGGATGAGGCCTTTAAGTTTATAGTGCAAGGCTGGTTGGCTTCAGAGAAGAATTTATATTTGTTGTTCAGATAAATGGCCTATCACATTATAATCCTAGGAGTATTACTTTTCAATTTAAAATGTTTACTTGGTTAGGATTTCTATAGAAATTGTTTGGTTTTACTCATAAATGACTATTAAAATGAAGAGAGAAAGGAATTCTGTAGTGTGTGTGAAAATATCAAGTATCTCACATGGGTGTTAGAATCACTGGAAGACTCTGGGTGGCTTTCATTAAAATTTTTTAAAACATCTTTTGTGGAAAATAGTGAGAAAAATGAAGTTATCTGCATTTAAGGACATAGTTTAGTGGTGGACCTGGTAGCTTTAGGTTGGTGGCTGGACTTGATCTCAAGAGGTCTTTTTAAACCTGATGGATTCTATGATTTTATGGGATTACTTGCACTGTTCTGAGGCTGTTCTTTTGGAAATTTTAAGGTCTTGGGGAAAACACCAGGATAAGTGCTGATTCAGCTATGGGCATTTTACATTAAGACGTGTATCTGCATAAATGCCTGCAAATGCCATGTCCTTTGAGAGCCTGGGTCGTGTAAGTCACAAAGGGAATTTTCTGACTGGTATGAAAAAGTCTACCTTGAAGAAGTGCCTGCCTTACTTGTAACAAACCTAATTTGTGGATGTGAACAAGGCTCACCAAAATACACTGATCCCAAAAGCAATGCTGATGACAAAAATGAGTGAAGTGAAACCAACAACAAATATTGCCTTACTTATATTACAAAAGCCATTGACTTTCTTTCCCATGATAACACACTGGCTCAGGGAATTGATGATAATGCATATGGGCATGTCAGAAAAGCATTTTAATGAGAAAGCCCTTTACGTAATATCTATTTTTATTCAAATTGGAGATGGAGGGATCAATTAACAGGATGAGATGTTCAAGGATTGGTCTGAAAGAAATAGTTTCATTGTTGTAGTCATTAATGAAAGTGTTCTCCTTAAATATTCAAACATCTACAACAGTATTAAAAATTAATCTATATACCATGTACAAATACTTGCTAAATTTTTTTTTGTAGAAGGTGAATTTAAAAGAACTGATTATGTGAAGGAAAGTACTTGTTTAGGTAGATTTATTTTTTCTTCTTGTAGCATTGATAGTATGGATTGAATAATTTATTTAAAATTTAGTGAGGTATAAAGACAGCTAAGATTTTCTGATTCTTCTTCCAAAATAGGGTTTTACAGTAATATGCATATTTTAGTGCTCCACCTATATTAATTTGTCCAGGTTCCAGTGCAATAATATAAATATTCCCTAACTGTTTGGAGTTGTTTTCAGATATGTAGGCTTTAACAGTCTCCTTTCAGATATGCATACTTCTGTGATTTTAAAAAAGCTCCACACAATTTTACGTAGGTCTTTGTTACTGTCCTATTTTGTTGTCAGCATGTCTGTTTTCTATTCATTATTTCTTCTGTACATCTTAGAGTAAAATCACTTATATGGACTGATAAGAGACTGAGCAAACTGAGCTACACCCCATGACAATGACTCTCTGAATTTGCCATCTCTTCAGAACAGTGAGAGGTTTTATTGTTTAATATTATTCATTTTTCATGCTTGTTAAATAAACATTTTTTCCACTTTTCTCCAAAAAAACTTTTCCCAAACCAATTTTTAAAAGGCCATTTAAATTTGCTTTTCTAAAAAAAAAAACTCTTTCAGAAGTTTCCTCCCAAAATTTGCCCTAAACCAAGACAATAATCCAAATTCAAATTAATTTTCTTATGTGGAAGCAATTGGCATTTCTAACATAGCCTAGAAATAAAATGCTATTTTTTATATATCTATAATTGAAAAGATATATATTCAACATATTGGTGATACCTCCTTTTTAGAAAGCTTGCAAAATGTGTCAGTTGAAAAATATATTGCTTTAAGCTCTATATTTTTAGAGGTGCTTGAGAGGTTCCTTTTTGTTATGAATTTTGGTTTTTTTCCATGCTCCTGCTCTCAACTCAAGTGCCAATGCCCCACATTGTGGGCAGTCAAGGTTACTTTTGTATAAAAGTGGGTTTTAGCATATAGCCTCATGAAGCTTCTTTAGAAGGTCAAAGCGAATGGAAAAATTTTTGCTCAGACTTAAATGCATACTCTAGTAGCTTAAGTCAAAGCAAGACAGATGTTGGTCAATACATATTTTAGATGTTCTTTTTTTGGATATTCTGCCGCAAGAGCACCTGTCCAGTCAAATGAAGACATCACATAGGAATGAAGTGGCACTTGTGCTGGTTCAAGCATTTTAAAGCAGACATACCCAGACATCACTTAACAAAGCAACATCTGTGGCACAGGGGAAGTTTGAAATTGTGCTGCTTATTGGGTTTGCTTAAACACATGTCTGCTATTCCAGTTTGTCTGCCTGGTGCCACAAAAAGATGTTTCAGTGACTTTGGGAAATGAGGTATAAACAACAGTTTTGTTTCTTGAGCTGACACACCTAACAGAGCACACAGCTCCTCCTTAGGACAAAGTCTTTTCTGTGTATTTTATCTATAGGGGTGAGGGTGTGTTTGCATGCCTAGCTCTGCATGCTTGACTTGGAATTCATAGGAAGTACTTCAGTAGCTCCGTCATACTGCATTTGCTGATCTGTAGGATTGGAAGATGAGCATTTCCAGGTTAAGGAATTATATTTTATTAATAAGAAGGTTTACTTATCAAAGGCACAGGATTCCTCCAGTTGTTGCACACTGTTGCAGGGCAAGCAAAAATTTTTTTATTAACAGTCAGAAGTGCAAGTAGTACTTTTGACTATCTTTGATTCTAGATAAAAGAAATATTCTCCTAGATTCTTAAATCCTAATATTTTCTCCTTGTACCTGAAGAGCATGAGCAAAAGTGCATGTCCCATAACATAGTTTACCTTTCACCTAACAAATGCTTTTGTATATGTGACATATTTCTATAGAGGATACCAAGTCCTCTGAAATCAGCCTTTTAAATTTAGCTGCATACTGTGTAATTCACATCTTTAATTTAAAATCAGTTCATAGTCGTACTTTGAAAATAAGCTGTAGCTTATTTTTTCTTCTCTATGAAATTACTCACATTATACATACTTTGTATAAATTGTCTTAACTGTAGGTGATGAGTGCAATTGTTTTGGGTTTGTTTAATTATGATTGTTTCCAAAACAATAGTGGCATGCTTACGTTTATCAGAGAAACAGTTATCCCACCGACCTGTGGATTACCTAAGCTCTGTAATTAGTTATTGCCAGTAAACAGCTAAAGGTGTAGATGGTACCATCAAATGTTCATGGCTCTGAAGTAGTAGTCAGGACCATAAGTGTTGCAAGACGTACTTTGTTGTCAACTTGTGAGAAGCCTAAAGTTGATTTCTCCGCTAGAGGCATGGGGCAGGATTTGCTTTGTATCAGTGCTGTAAAATATGAATGAGTCTTAAAAGTATCCCAAATAACCCAAGCTTTGCAATATAAAAATACCAGTTGGTGGTGCACTGCTCAGGTGCCAGTCTTCTAATTCCGCTTTGCCCTGAGTGAGCAGCCTTGAATCGTATGAAGTTAGAAATACCCAGTATCTAAAGGGATGTTGAACCCCTCATTTGGCCCTACCCTTTGAGTGGAGCAGGTGACCAGCAGAAACAATCATGTGCAAATGTGTGTCCAAAAGAAATAGCCAAAACATCCAATCTGTGATCCTTGGTAGAAGCAGGTATTGAATGAGAAAAGGGACCTGATCTTGTCTTGTTTGAGATACTCAAGTATTAGAAATGGAGCAAAACCTGACCCCCTTCTTGATTACCTCTGTGATGACATGGAACACCTGGATAGTCAGGGTGACAGTGATATTTAGTAGTCTAGAGGCTATTTTTTTTCTGATTTGCTGGAAAAAGTGTAGTTTAAAAATATTGTTTAAAACATGGTCCTTTAATACCAGAAGATGTTTGCCTTTAATACCAGAACAAGGCAAACATAAGTGTTTCACATTGTCATTTTATTTTTTGCTTCAGACTCTTTTAAATGACATACTTAACTTTTACAATTGATAAACTGAACACTGCAATATTGGGAACCTAAATAAAAACAGTGGAATTAATTTTATTAATTTTCATGTTCTATCTTAAGAAATAGGCAGAAATGGAAGGAAGAAGTTTGTTTCCTTTGACTTTGATTTATTGGAGGAAAATTTAGACCAGCTAATACATTACAAGAGGAGTTTGGTATAATAAATAATGAGGTTACAACTCTGGAACAACAATTTCCTTATTTAATGCTGTTAATGGGAAAAGTTGGAGATATTAATTTGTCAATTGCATTTGAAATGCATTAACTAGACACAAATAACTCAGTCAAAATAGACACTGAATAGCTCATTACCCTTTAAATATTGTACTACAGCTCTAACTAGTCAGCACATGTTAGTAAAAAGTAACAAGCAGCTTAAAATTTGCACATGCAACTCTAACAGCTCTAAGGCCTTCTTAGGTTAGTTACAGATACATTCCTTTATTTTTGCTCTGTTCTTTTTCCCTGATGAAGCTTGTTAAATGAATGAATGCATCTGAAACTGGATGAAGTGTATCTAGCTGCACTACATATATCTACATATTTAGCTGTAATTAGTTTTTAGAAATACTACTATCAAGACAAAAATTCTGAAATCTCAAATAATCATTTCAGGAAAATAATATATTAAAAGTTACAGTTTTCAGTGGAGGTGTTTCCCTGCACACTATGATTTGCAGTTCTTATTGCAATTAGAGGTCTTTTACAAGGGAACCCAGATTTCCCAATTTTTTTCCATATAATATAAATTACATTCTAAAACCTTTAGCATGTAGGTATTAATTATATATACTCAGACATTAGTTATGTTTAATGGTGTTTTTGTTGTGTTTTGTTTGGGGTTTGTTTTTTTTTTCTTTTAATTTTGTAAATGACAAACTGTCTCTGAAGTGGTTCATAAAAGCACCAGCATTGTTTTTGAACAATGCTCTGAATCACCTTCTTGTGACAATGTCTTGAGCCCTTTTTATCCTTGATTTTGCTGTAAGAGCAACTCTGCTAACAGCCTACTGTTTGTAATATCTATATATCATACAACAGCAATGTTTTCAGAAGGATATCAGTGACAAATAGTGATTTTGCATAGAACAAAGTGTTGGTAATTTTAACAAAGGGATGTAATGTAGCGATCCTGGTGGAACAGCCAGGCCCTGAAGGTGAGGATGCAGGATGCCCCATGGAGGAGAACAGACGTGGGATGATGAGTGGTGACACACAAGTGGGCACCAGAGACCTCCTAGTTCAATTGACCCACCAGTGGCAATTAGAAAAAAGTAGACTTAGGAGTTGGGTAAAAATTATTTTGGGACAGGAAAGAGAATAAAGAACAAGTAGCTTGTGTGCAAAATCTAGAATAGTTAATAAGTCTGGATCACTCAAGGAAGAGCAAGGCTAAAAGAGTATTAGAAGACACATACAAATGGCCTTCAAGACATCCTGGAGAAATCACTGTGAACATTATGCTGCTTGCAGTGAAGGAATTGGCATATGGGTGGCATTGACTTGTTTCCCCCTGCCAGGTGGGAGCTGGCAGCCCCCTGTTGGTGTTGGGAGCCCAAGCAGCAGTCCACTCCTTTCTCTGTCAGAGAAGGGAATGGACACTAGGAAGTGCACCTATATCTACCAGCTTTAAACTGTAATACACTGTATTTTTTAATGATAGATTATTGAATTATTGCATGTTCCTTTTCTGTAACTGCTAAACTGGACTGAACCCTTTGCCTATGCCCTGAAGATTCCAACTATTGTAATCAAAGTTTCTTGGCTTTACATCCAATGAATGCTTTCCTCCTTCTGTGTAATAACACTTAGGCATTCTTTATTGTGCTGGGTTAATGTGGAAGAAAAACTGCTGGGGTCTGCAGGCATCCTCTGGCCTGATGTGGCAGTGGGCATTACTGCATTCAGGGCATTATCTCTATGGCTCAGTAGCAGGACAAGTGCTCCTGCTCACTCTTTGCAGGAGTGTGAACTAGTTCTCTGTTGGTACTGGAAGTGTAGGTGAGAGGCAGGTGAGAAGTGGTGTTCTGACCTTTTCCCCATCCAAACAAGTTTGATTTAAAACCTCATGACAACTTAGTGCAAACCCTTGCAACTCTTCATCACATTTTCATAGTGCAGTCTCCCCCCGCTGGCCCCATATCAGGGCTCTGGGGAGACTCGGTAATGTTGGTGTTCAGACTGGAAAAAAGCATCTCTGTTGCATGTTCTATTGTTGCAAATAAAAATCTCTGATGTTAAATATGTTCTTGATAAGAGACTTAAAATTCACAGCTCCTTTTGTCCAGTTCATGTTCTATTTCACTGTGAGAATGATCAGCAGTTGTGCTGTATTTAGCTGTATCCATCAAGTGGAAACAGCTTATATTAATCCTGTAGCAGAGACATAAACCTTCATTCCTTACAGGATTCAGGCGCCTGTCAGGCACTTTAAGTAGCCTTTTGCCTCAGCTTGGCTTATACCCAGACTAGGATATTTCTCAGTTTTCAAAATGAATGTTCATTTGAAGTCTGAGTTTCTGCTCTCCTAAACTCTGAGGAGTGATGGCAAAACCAGGGCACCAGAGAGCTGACTAAGAACGATCCTTCTCCTGCTGCTTGCCGAGGGACATGAGCAGAGAAAGAGTGAGGCTTGTCCGAGGGCCCCCTCCTATAAATAGGTGAGTGATTGCAGAATTCACCTGTGGCTTAGATGCCATCACTCAGCTTCCCTCAAACACCTTTGCTCAGTGATTATTTGAGCTATCAGACAAACAAGCCAGCATGAGGGTTAGAAATGGAAGTGCCAACTGAGAAAGACACAGGAGAGGCAAAAGTAAGGTCCCTCTCAATGCAGTTATTCCAACTGGTGTACTGGGGCACGAACTATTTAATCTTTGAGGTATCTCTAGGAATCAAACCCACCAAGACCAAATCCCAGAGAAGATTAGAATTGGAAATCTATTTATTTTCATGGTATTACTAAGGGGATTTTTTTTCCTTTCATTTTGAATGAAAATTATAGTGACTTCATAGAGACAGTAAATTATACTAATTTGGATGTATTATTTATTTCAAGCATGACTCTTCTTGCTGTTGAGAAAAATAAGACTCCTGCAAGCTTTTATGTGTTTATATATAACAGACAGGTTGGTAATTTTAATTGGTATATATATAGTCCCTAAATGGAGGTTTGTGTAAAAGATAATGCAAATAATGAAATTAACAGGAAATGATAAGAGCTCTGAAAGGGATTTTGAGCCAAAAATCCCATCTACTTTCAAATGGAGCCTGGTAAAAACTGTAATCTCCATCTTCTTTTAAAAGCATTGTTCTGTGCGGGGGAAGGCAGAAAGAGGAGAATAGACCTGGGTAAAAAAAGTGGAAACCTGTAGTTTAAACCCCAAGTTACACATTGTTCCTTGTTAAGTTTTCATTACTCTGGTATTCTGCTTTGATCAATGAGAAAAATTGTGGATTTTCTCTAAGCTGCAGAAAAAATAATTATATTAAAAGAAAATCTTTAGTGGTGATTTTGTGGTCATGAGTTAATTACAGCAAATGTTTACTCATGCATATTTCTGTTTGGAGTACCTACATTTAAATTTCAGCCAGGAATTCTCTCCATCAAGAAAGTGATGTTGTTTAATTATTAAGATAGCGTGCAATGTGACCTGTTTAATAATATAGTATGAACTCTTTTCGTGTTTATCTATCCATATTTGTGTGAAAAGTTAAAGTTTGATCCACATAAAATTTTTGCTTCAAAATCAGTAAGCAACTAAAATACTGTAATCATGGCATTGCCGTGATCTTGACTCTTTCTGAAACATGCAAGAAATCACACATCATCTGGGAAAACCAAGACAAGCTTTCTTTCACCATTCACTGTGTCATCTGATTTCGAGAGGGAGAAGAAATTTAAGCTGTTCTGCTTTGAAAGCTTATTTCATTTTAACCCTGAGCTCAAAAAGAAATCTGATATAAAAGCTTTGTAGCTGCATGTTCCAAGAGATTTCCTCAAGAATTTCCAAGTTTAAAACTTTAATCCTTTGGAGGATGTGGAAATTCTCATAAAGAAATATATTTTGGTTTTTTTCAAGCTGAGTCATTAAATAATACCTTTCTTGTACTGCTGTGATTTAGTGCAGGGATGCATTTTTCTTGAGTCTGTATCATTGGAGCCTTGTTACTATGTCATGGAAAAGGTTTAGGCATGTCATGAACTCTTTCATTGCTGTACTTAGCATTTCCTTGTGCACTACTTATAGGGATTGACATCAAAGAGCAATATGAGTACAGAGGCTTTAAACACAACTTTAAAGAAATCAAGTTTTTTTTGTTTGGTTGTCTTCTGAAATGATGATACCTCTCCAAACAAATCCCAGGTAGCCTCATGCTCTGTGTGTGCATGTCTCTGTATTCCACAGTAACTGGCATTCAACATAGCATCTCTGGAAGCAGACAAGTGCTGGCATTAATGCTGATCAGGAATAGTAAGTAATTCGCTAGAAACAGACAGAAATGTGAGTGGGAAACCCTTCAGAGGAAGCAGGTATTCTACATTCTTGCTTTCTCCTTAGAATTCTGGAAGTCCTTCTGCATCAGTGATTTCTGATCATGGCCTGCAGGGAAACACCCTTTTTGCAATTTGTGCAGTAATACTGTGAAGTGGTGCTGTTAGAGGGAGACAATTTCATCCCTCAGCAAAATGAGACATTCCAGACAATATCCAATTTGTTCCCAGGGCATTTTTTGGGACAATCTGACAAGCTCTCAGATATCAGCAGTGTCTGAGCTGCAGCTAATGGACCTTGCACCTGGAAAAGCAACATTGTCCCCTGAGCTTTTCATATTATATCTGTCCTAAATGCAGGATTTTCTTATTGCACAATTTCTTTTTTATTGAGTAGGAAGAGAATTTTTGCTTGTCTTGTAATGGGATTTTTTGGATTTTATTTATTTATTGATACTTTGACATTACACAGCATAGAAAAAAGCCTTTTGGAATTTGGGACCTGTTGTGTTTATGCACTGATAGCCCTTTGGAGTTGTAGTCTGACAAGTATGTGTCCTGAAGCAAGTTTTTTGTTCTGAAGGGCTGGAACGTGCTGCCAGTCCTTAATTGCTTGTCTGCAGGGTGTCCCTGCTCTGTCCCTGTCCCCCTACCCACAGAGCTCAGCTGCCACCAGCCCACAAAGGGAGCTCAGTTCAGCAGTGGTGAAACCCAGCTGAGGTGTGTAAACCTGTGCTTTTGTCTGCTTTACCAGGCTCTGAATTTGTTGATAGAAGGCTTCCAGAAGCTCTGTGTATTTGAAGGAAAGGGAAGGAAACTGCAGTTCTGCAGCAGAAGTAACACATACCAACCATGGATGCTTTCATTAGGCACACTCTGATCTGCCGAAATTGGTTTTATGATAAAGAGTATTAAGTTATGGGATAATATGGAATGGCAGTGCTTCTGAAGTGTTTGTTCTGTCACTTTTGGAAATAAATTCTTAAATTAATGATGACTTGGAGAAATCACACGAATATAAAATACTGAATTTGCTGTGGCTTTATGCAGTACTTCAGTATTAATTGCTTGGAAAAAATGCTTTGAAAGGTAAACATATTTTTGGGTAAACCTTTCTTCGTATCTTCACATTTCATGCAGTAATTTCCACAAGTGAATAAAAACCTGCATAAAACCAGAAACTTGTGATTAATAAAGTGGACTCTGGTGTATCATGAGAAGGATATGAATTAGGAAAAGTTTTACAGGTTCAGTACTTACAGGTTCAATGCTGCAGTTTGGTCCTCAAAGTCAGTGCAAGAAAAAGAGCTACAGATTTTCTGTTAAAGTAATGATATTTTATAAATTGATTATTGATTAAGTTAGCATGATAGGGGGCTAGTTATGGCTTTGTGATAAATCTTTGCAATTATGAGTGCCTTTGTTGAAGGCATGATGAAGGAATTTAATAATAGAGTTCTAGTAGGTTTACATAAACTTGTAACTTGATTTAAATTATCAGGCTGATCACAAAGAGGTCCATAACACATCAGTTCCTAGACTAATGAGCCATACATCCTTGTCGACTTTGGTAATGTTTTGACAGTTTTTGCCTCAGTGCCTCTGAATTACAAGTGTGTGGAGATGTATTGCTTACTGCTACGATAGGTCTCTCCCTCAGGCTGTGGTAGGTCACGTTTGCTGAATCTGAATTGCTTAACTAAACAATGACAACTTCTGTAATGCTATAAAAGAAGGCTACAATCAGTTATCATAGTTGTAATTGCTTTTTTTTTTTTCCCACAAGGATAGATATTAAAAGAATGACATTTTTCAATTTCATACATTATTTAGCTTTTCTGAAATGGCACTTTTGGTGTTCTTAAAATATAGAGGATTTATATAGCAGTGTGATTAATTCTAAGATGGTAGAAAACTGCTGTTGATCCTTGCTTTACAAACAGAGATGCAAAAATAATTCAGGTTTTAAAATCAGGCTGTCTTTATCTTCTCTCTAATATTCATTATGTGCATGAAACACAAGCAGCCAACTGTCTTATACTATTTACTTGTTTGGGTTTGTCCTATCAGCTAACTTTGTTTAGTATAGACATTTTTCATAAATAAGATGGCTATTTTTTGTCCTTCATTCACTATATGGCTGTTTTTCCTATAGTTGAAAAACAAAGCCTATGTTGCTCTATGCTTGATCTTTTCTATGAATTTCCTATTTTCTTGAGTTCACAGGAAGCAAACCAGATAAATATAGGAAGGCAATTTCTATGAACAACAGATGACATTAGTATGAAATGTCTAGATTTTCTTATATTTGTCTTTCTCCTTTTAGAGATGCAATAAAGTGGGGCTTAAATGCATCTTACACAGAGGTCAGCTCTGTGATGAGGGCTGAATATTATTTAATGTGTTTAAAACATTCCTTTGCTCTATTACGATGTTGCAGAAGGAGAAGTAAGGCAAACTTTATTAAATGTGATCTCGTGAAATGGAGATATGACAAATTTACCTATGGTGTTTCCAAGTACAGAAGTTTTGAGGAATCTGTGTCTTGTGGACAACAGTGAATCTTGTGATTCAGAGGACATTTCTCCAAGCAGGGTTATGTTGGAATGAAGCAGGTCACATGATGCAACATCTTTTAATAACTGGTGAGAAGGTTTGGGAACAATAATCTTGGGCACTGCTGCATTTTGTTCTTATCTGCTGATAGACCTCTGAAAGAGCTGTTGTGGGTGCTGGTAAAAGGAGGACATCTGGGAGGGTGATGATAGTGTCACTTACATCCACTGTGTTGTCTTGCTCTCTTGTGGAAGCTGAATGTAGCATGAACCCATTGTGTTCTTTGTTAAAATCTATTCTATAAATATCAGAATAGGCCTAATAGTCCATATCATGGACCATAATCCCCATTACTGCCCATTATAAATGCGTAGTTATCTGTTTAATAGTACATTATTGTACCCTGGGATCCATTATCATTTCATATTTTAAGACCTTAAAGTTTTAATTTATGGATCATCACCCTTCAAAGCTCACTGACAGTCTAATAAGTAATTGCAAATAATTCAGTCTTAAAAATATGAATTTTTCTTTTCAAAATGACATTATTCTGGGTGGAACATCCCTTACACCTGCCTCTTCTACCTCACTGCACTCAGTAAAAACTTATGTGAAGAAAATTAAGGAAATTGAAACGAGTCTTATCAAATCTCAAGAACAGTAACAAATTTTCAAAATGGAGCAAGGTTCAGGCTGACTTTTTCATGTCCACACAACGAAAGACAGTAGAGAAGAACATTTTCTACAGTTTGTACATGGCCAAAATGACTCTGTTCTTTTTAGAGCCTGTAAATATGAGTCTTACTGAAGCCATACAGGGCCTCCTACAACCCACAACTTTTCTGTGTTTCCCCATTGCACTGTGAGCCTGAAGCAGGTCACTGTCTGAACACTACAGAAGAAAAACAAATAATGTGGTTCTCAAGCTCTCTAGCAGACTTCTGCCACTCAACTTTTCTGCCTTTTGTTTTATTGCTGTAGAGAACTTTAAAAACGTGCAGGATAGAGAGCTTACAAAGAAAACCCTGGTGGGCTGAAGTCTTGTTCTTTGTTCCTCAGCCCTCAGAGATTTCCTGCTCAAAAGCATTTGCAGTTAGATTTAAGACCCCCTAAAACAAAATATTAAGCTATGTAATTTCATTGGTTGTAAAGATGATGCAATATTTGCTTGATTCTTGCACAAAGATATTTTTGTACTTGCTTAGTTTATAGAGATTCAAGATTCTGATGGAGACATTGCTCAGTTCTGGCAAATAGTTGACAAATTATTAAAGTGAGGGTGCAGATTAAATCCAACGTAGATGAATATGCAGTGAATGTGTTGCTGCTCTTGGGCATCCGGTACAATCATTGCCTTCTTTCTTTTTTCCCCATTGTTTCCCAAACCCTCTCTGTCCATCTTTTGATCTGTATATTTGTCATATTTTAAATAAGGATAAATGCCTTTCAGTTATGATAATAGCTGTTAACATGTATTAATTAATTAATTCAGGTACAAATTGGTCTTTACTGTCACTGCTGCCTGCTCTAATGTCATGTAGTTGTTTGGCAGCTCGTGCAATGACTGAGAAGTGTGTTTATTGGCACAGATGGTCCGGGGCAGGTGCTCATCCTCCACTGCAAAGGTCTGTGGTGCTGTGGTTGTGATGGGGCCCCTCCCTGATCCCGTCATGCCACTTGCTTTTGGTAGAGTCTATTTCTCTTTGATGAAATTACAGAAAATATTAGCACTCACACAGCTTTGCCTGTGTTCCTGCTGGAGCAAAGGGAGGATGCAGGCAGGGTGTGTGAGTGACCAAGTTCCACAGAGAGGGGGCTAAAACAGGTGGAGATGCTGAACTGTGGCAGTGGGGTGGGTACCTCTACTCTGAGGGCACAGCTTCCCATTTCAGGGGCTTCTCTGTATTTGGCACCAGTTCTTACTTGTGCTGATAGTTCATTTTAGGTTAGTATGAAAGCAGGGAAAGGTAAATCAGAAACATCAGCTAAAGATAAGATACTTTACTTTTATTGTTGCAGTCTTCCTGTCTTTAAGGGACAGTAACCTGCTTGATTCAGTATTAGCTTTCAGATTGTTTGTGGTGCTTTTCTTTTTTCCCCAGCCTACTATTCTTAAACTGCCGGTTATTTTAAATTTATTGCTTTTATATTGCAGAACATTTAATACTTTTTAGTCATATAGAATTAGCTTGGACAGTATTGAAGGTTACTCTATAGAGAACTAAATTATAATGACACCTGGTTAGTCTTCATGATAGTCTTTTTATCTAGCTCATGTATCTGATTCTGGTCTTATTAACCAGTATTTATTCCTTCCTATACTGGTAATTATATAGCAATACTTCAGCAGTGATGTTTTAAATCTGGCTTTTTTTGCAAAGATTTTTGTTTGAACAAACATCAGATTTATGTGGTTACTCTCATCTAGTCAAATTTAAATGTGTTTCACTCACCATAAATTTTCTTTGAAATTAAGCTTTTCTGTTGTTTTGTTTTGTAACACTGTAATAATCATTGACATGGTGATAGATGAACAAAAGCACTGGAGGTATAGTCTTCATTTATTACATGAAGTTTGGGAGAAGATGGATCTGGACAAAGATGCAACTGATCCTAGTGTTGCAATTGCTTTCGATAAATTGTAGCTTTAAAGACTTCTGACATTGTAGTAGCTTGTTAAAAATAAAGTTGTGCTGTGCTGTTCCTCACGGACTGGGAGCACAGAGGTTGGCAGTGGATCTCTGACTTTCCTGGGAGTTTTTTTGTGCAAAAGACCCCTGTGTCCTCCTGCTCTGTGTAAATAGAATGATAGCTGATGACAGACATGCATGCTCACTCCTTCCTGGTAGGGTCTCACATGGAGTTGTGTCCATTCCCACACAGTATCCTGAACTGTGGCTCCAATTATCACATGCTTGCTTGGAGAAGGACTTAGAATCACAGTTATATTTTCCATCACAAAGTTCTTGAGCATTTTTTTTATTTGTTAATATTTATAATTATTCAATAAGCTGGTTTCAAAGTCTAATTAAAGTCTAAATTTTAAAATTGGCTATATGTCTGTAAATAGCACCTGCAATTGTTCTAGCATTATTCGAAGACCAAGGCAATTGGTATTCCAAACGGGTTTTTTTGTGAAGGTTGAAATCTAGATCCTCTGAGAAATCTGTAGAGAAAAAAACTGCAGAGAGCTGCTTCTCATATGAAAAATTAAAAACAAAGCAGAAAATGATGGCACATAATAACAAATGGATCTATTTCTTTATAAACAATTCTATGGTGAAATTTTGTTATTGGCACTAATAACAACATAAAGATTTGCATTCAGTTGAGACCATGCAGTGATATTCACAATGTGGTGTCCGTGTAGAGTTCCCTGAGAGGAGCATTGCTTTGATTAAAACCAGTCAGGCTTTTGAAGAATGTCATGTTGCTATTGTGTACTTCATTCCTTTTTTTTTTTCTTAAGGCCTATTCCTCTCTAAAATATTTTCCAGTATTAAATTCTCCCACAAAACTGAAAGCTATCTTCCAAACGTATTTTCTAATCTGTATTTTTAAACTGCCTCTTCAGGTACGTAAATGCACATGCTGCAATTTATTTACTTGTTATTCCTAAAACTTTGAGTAGGCTCTTTGAACTGAAGTAGAATAAATTCACTAAAGCATCTGCAAAATGAGAAGTGTTTAGTAAGTGTCTGGCTGCTAATAAATCCCAGGAAAAACATACAGAAATGAAATAAGGTATTGATATAAAAAAGAGGTGTAAGCAGCATCAGTACAATGCAGTAGCTTGATCAATCTGGTTTGAAATTTTTAAAAAAGGGAAGACAGTGGTCCTGCTCCTGAGAAGCAGAGCTGTAGCTGTGCTCTGTGGGTCTGGGGTGGTACACGAGTTTGCCCATAGCAGATCCACCTCCCAGTCTCCAGGAATAACTGGTGTGAAGAGCTGGGAGATGTGATGTCCCTTCATAGCAAAGGACACTCCACCCATGGCACTGTGAATGCAAAGTTGATAACTCTGTATGTGCACCTATTCATTATATAGTATGGGATTCCTTCTACTGAAGCTCTTGCTCTGAAAATATTATGCAGGCTTTGCAGTAGAAACTGTTATATGCCCGAAATTCACTTTTTGGATTTCTCTGTGTCTGAACACCATGGAGATCATATCTGTCACAGTTGTACAGCTGCTGCAAGTGGTAATTTTCTAATCAGATGGGGCATAAGAAAAAAATATTCCTTGTTACATACCTTTAAGCTACTGCATTTAACTTCTTTTCATTACCATGTGATTATCTTTTCATTCTATAGATGGTGCGATAATTTCCAAAGCTGTTCATGTCTTAAAATCAAGTGAGGTTGTGACATGCCTGGAATATTCTTACTTCAGTGATCTAAACTACTTAGCTCTGGTAAGTGTTCACAATGAAAGCTGCCTATCCCATGCCCAGTCATCACAAGTTATCCAAAACAGCTGTGACAGAGACGCTATACTTTAGATAAGAGTCAGTGGCTGTGAATTTTTTCTTTTTTCTAATTGTGATGGTATCTCTTTTCTCTATACAGTGGTGGCATTTGTGATTCTTGTACCCATTATAGAAAGGAAAAGGTGAAGTTATGTTCTAGGCCCGTTGTTTTCAATAATATTTAAGAAGGAGATAGGGAAACTAGCATTTTAGTGTCAGAAGAGCATTTGTTCCTTTGAAGGAGATCTGAACAAACACAAAAGGATCTAGCATAGTAGAAGGAATCAGAAGAGCAGATAAAATGTGGAGAAAACAAAGACAATTTTAGTGGTGTCTGAGAAGTGTTTGAATTGGAGCATTACTAAATATACTGTTTGATAAAAAAATTATAAATTATCAGCAACTGTGCATACATTACAACCATACAGAAGTATTTTTTGGTAAATAGTGCTCATCGAGACCAGTAAAAAGTCTTAAAATAATTTGGGATTATCCGAGTCTGCAAGCAGTGTGTCAAACAGACCACTGATTTACTTTATAGTAAGCCAGCTATTAAGAAATCATTAATCTTTTAATAACTGGTATGGAGTTAATGTAAAACAAATCTGAGTCTTATCATGCTGATGTAAAATAAGATTTACTGTAGTTTGTCAGATGTTTTCTTTCCCACTCCCAAATGTTGAGGAAGATACTTTAATAGAGGAAAGAGATTTTAAGCTTGCACATTTGGCTCTTTTTGTAGTCATTATTATAGATAGATTTAGTACTTTTTTAGGCTCCATCAATTGTCTTACTATACTATGAAAAAATCACGTTTCTTGTTTGAGGAAAAAAACAAGGAAAGAGAGAAGGTGTATCAGTGTATGGGTATGTAAGTCAAGAACAGCTAACAGCCAAAGGGCAGTAACTCAACCAGAAATGGATATTGTAGTGCTCAGAGAGCAATTGCCTTGGCAGTTATTTCCCCTAGGAATGGGATAAAAACACTTCAAAAAGACACTTATCTACGTGTGCTTCTAACCAGTTTGTGTTTTCTCAGCCTTCTTAATTGCAAATAAAACCCAAGTTAAAAGATTAATCTGCTTTATCTGAACCCAACTCTTTTGAGACATGCATGTCAATATTCCTTTTTCTTTCAGAAGTATTTGGCACTGCCTTGAGTCTGTTTCTTTGTTTGCTGCACAGCCTATGGGGTGAAGAAGGTATCACATTTGGGGTAATGTGTCTAGAAATCCAGTAAAATGGAGATGTGGAGTGGGGTGGGGGGTGGGAGGATGGCGAGCCCAGAGGAGCAGCAGCCTCTGTGGGGCTCTGAGTGTCTCTGCTGGGAGTGCAGTGTTGGTGTGCTCTGGTTCCTTGCCTTGCCTTCAATGGAAAATGACCCAACCCGTGAGGGAATGGAGATTTAGCAAAGCTCAAATATCTGCTCAAATGCTGGACTCTGTGTCTGCTTTTATTATTGATTGGCCAGTGGAGAAGGCTACTGTACAGAAATATGGCTCTGAGATGACATTAGATGAAATATTTTTTCAGTTAGGAGTGACCTCGTAATTCCCAAATGACGGTATGAAGTGGTACTCCAAATGAATTATGTGGGTACATCCTAATGAGTAGGAGTTGTTTTGGATCAAGTTCTAGCCACTACAGAATTTCTAACCTTATGAGAAATGTGTTTCCTATCACAATTCACCTCAGAAAGACAAAATTGAGAAAGCTGTGGAGCTGTAGCCTGCTTAATTTATATTTCTATGAGGTAATAATTATGTTTGGCAAGTGGGGTTGAATACAACCATGGCATTCAAATGTTTAGTCAGTGTTCAAGTGCATATTTTGTCCTTGCTGTAACTTTAGATTATAAAGGGCTCTAAAACATTTACTGTTCTGTCAGGTCTCTGCAACATTGTTCTTACCCTGAGATGGATGCAAGTACCTTTGAAACTTCTTATGTAAAAGAAGTAACTTCATAAAATTTGACCTTTATTACAGTTCTCTTCATCAGGGTTGACACAAGGAGGCTTTGTCACCTGTGACTTTTATTAACTCACACAAGTAGTCAGTTTGAGTGATGCTCTAAATTTCTCCTTCAAAAGGCTGTAGGAATGAAAAGGTTAAATATAATTTTCAACATGTCACTTCCTAGCAAAATACTTCCACCATGGAAAGGAAACATAAAGTAAGCAAAACTTGCTTTATTTGAAGCTTATAGTGGACCCTGAGATGACTCTTTCAAATCCCTCCATGCAGACTGGAAGAATTGCAGTATTTTCACAGCAAAATGTTACTTTTACCAGACATGTACCAAGCTATGCAGTGTAAAGGAAAACTGATTTACAAATATTGCTTTCCCTCATGATAAAGATAATGAAAGCTTTTTTGAAATTTAGTCTAGAAATATGCCATGTTTTATTTGAAATTATATGCTGCCTAGGATAATTCATGAGATGCACACTTTTTTCACAAAAACCTCAGTGTAGAGAGCTAGAGGAGCACAAGCATTATTTATAAAGAAAAGAGAACACACTGCCTTCAGGCTGGACATTCCCAATACCATTCATGACTGGAAAAAGAATGACAAAGGCTGTTAACTTTTGACACTGTCTAAGGGATTTTATGATCATTGCAAAAAGAAAAATAAAATTATTAATGCTAAGTGCTAAAGCTAAGTGTAATGGTCCTATTGAATACCTCATACTTTGGTGGCTCTTGAGTATTTGGGATATGCCAATAGAAACACTGGTCCTCAGTCCAGGTTTTCCCAGAACAGAAATATGTCTAGTAGCTTTTCTGCTTGATAAGATCTTGATATCATGTTGCTTTCGATGATTACTTTAACTAAAAACCTCCTAAAATTAGTGTGTTCAGAGAATTTATTCCTATCTGAAGCCTGGTTTGGTTGGCAAACACCTCTAAGAGCATCAATTCTGCCCCTTGATAGGTTAGTGAAAGGTTGTAGGCACCTTGACAGTAGTGGAGAATTGGATCTTTAGCACTTAGATTTGGCAACTTAAAATAGGTTAAGAGGTTTCAACTTGAATAAAATCACACAGAGGGTATGTGACATTTATTGGGTACTACAAACCAGACAAACTATGCAGGACTGCACAAAGTTCATGAAGATAAGTAATATCACAAAAAAAAAAAAAGGAGTCAGCATAGTAATAATTTTTAGCCCCTTTTATATTTATTTAGAGCCTATTTTACGGTGTTAAACAGGTCTGAAGGTGCATAAGGGTTCAGCCTGGGGGCCTAGGAGGGGCGTTTCTGGCTGCCCTGGGCTGTGTGGGCCCTGCCCTGCTGGGAGCGCTGTGCTGTCAGGTGGCTCCTGCTGCCGGGGCCAGCAGGGCACAGAGCAGCGTGCCAAAGTGACACGGGCTGCTGGGCTGCAGCAATCATCACCTGCGACTTTTTAACCACTCTGAGTGTGACCCTGACTGTCACCGCTTGAGAGTGTGCCTTAGATTGTCCTTTCATGGCCCTGAATAATATTTCATTTTACTACCTGAATTTAACTAGGCTATACTGGCATTTATATATCTTATTTGGTCCGAAGAAATGCTGAGGGGGAAAATATAGATGTGTAGAAATATACCTTGAATTTATGATAGACATTTACATTCTCTGCAGGGATAAGATTATCTTGCTGTAATTACATAGTTCATCAACTGGCTACTGCTCGTGGGGCTTGCCTTGCCTACTGCCGAATGTGGGGACCCGTACAATAATTTTAACTCTGATGATGATTGGCTGGAGTGTTCCCTGTTGTCACTGCAGCCGTGGAGATCAGGCCTGATGATATGCCACAAAATCAGTGACAGTTTGCATACAGACCTGGTTTACTCAGGTCTCAGCACTGCCATTCTCAGAAGATGAGGAGGTATTGAACTGTCAAACTGAGACTGAGCAGGTGACAGCTGATGCATTTTAGATCAGCTGCCTTCATGACTGATTTAGTAAACCTAACTGAGAGCAAGCAAGCTTTTTCTCCTTCAATATGATACTCTTTAGAAAAAAATAAGAAGAAAACAAAATTGCGAAAATGTGTACCTTTATTTTTAAACTCTAGCCTTTATTCCTCCTTCTCACTTTGAAACCTTTTAGTGTGAAAATGATAAGGATGCAAGATCTGAGAGGATTTTTTTCTATGGAATGAATTGAGGTAGAAAAGTATTTTTATCCTTTCCACAGCTCTGTGGCAATTTAACATCTGACTCTCAGTCAATCACTCTACCTGCTGTCTTATATATATATATAACTTCTTTAAATGGGTAATGCTGAAAATAACAGAGACAAGCAACAACATGGGGAAACATGCAGTAAATATTACAATGTGTTTCCTTCTCTTCCCTGCTTCCTAATTTGATAACTGATTAAAAAATGAAGGTAATTCATAGTACAGTGAGTTAGCCTAGGATGAAGCCATTTCACATAACATAGCAAGCTTCTAGTAGGCAATGAATACAATGGGGAGGCAGAACAAGTGGCATTGTCATTGCAAGTTGATGCTCATAGAGCTGATTGGTCTGCCACATAAGAATTAAACATTCTCACATATGCAGAGATGTTTTCAGACATTTCTCTTTGATAACACTAAAATTTGAAAGACCTAGCAGGAGTTTTAAGTGAAAAATTCTTTCCTGTCCATTACAGAATGTCCTTTTGGCAAAACAACTGCATAGTCACAGAAGAGAGAGAGAAATTTTGTAGATGTCATTTTGTTGGCAGCATCCAGTTGCTCAGAGCGTTTTTTGTCTCTTGTGTCTACTGGTATGCAAAAGTAAAGGATATGAGAAGGGATCTCTTCTCTACATCTCTCCTTTTCTCTCTTTTTGACTGAAATATTCCCCTCAGAAAAGCTCTGCTGTTGCTTCCTGTGGTCTTGGGAATGCTCTTTTGTCTGATTTGACTAGCAGGGAATACAGTGCATAATATATACCTTGGGCTCAGAAGAAAAAGATTTTTATGTCAAGAGAATTTCCTGCAGTTTTTCCTGAACACTGAAAAATGAAAAGATGAGATGCTAATATGAAGAGTGAGAAGTATATTTCTGAGTTGATAATACATTACATATATTTGTTTTCTGTGTGCTGTATTGTTTTTGAGAAATTGTGTTTGGGCTTTTTTCAATCTGTTAAATATTGGAAAATTGGATCACTGGAGCAGCGAGAAAACTTTGTGCATATAATGGCCAGAGATGTCCAAAACCTTCTGCATTTCTTTTATTTCCTCCACAAAACCACAAGCTGAAAATGAAAGTATTTATGCATAAGTCACATAAATAATATTTTTCCTTCATCACCAGTGCAGCTGGGACTGCATTATTGCTGGTGATGACTGACGTATTCTCTCACCTCTTTGTCCTCTCCTCATGAAAATGCTTTGCCACTCCCGAGGAACGCGAGTGTGGGACAAAGCGCAGTGTCCTGGGCTGTGCCTTTGGGAGGGCTGAGCCAGGCAAGGCGCCATCGAGGGGATGAGCAGGGCTGTGTTGGAGCACATAGGCCAGTCATAGAAGAAAGGTGATGACCCAGGGAGGTGACAGCACCAAATCACTGTGTGGCTTAGTCCCACATAGCCCAGTTCTCTAATGGCTGTTTTCTTGGTGTTACCATTTTCTTGGTATATTAAAAAGGAGACTGGGATGGAAAGTGGTTGCAAATTGCTTTAGAAATAAGACTTTTACATATATATATATGTATAAATTAGTACTAAAGGCAGCCTTTGAAAAGTAATAAACCCCAAAATACTTCACTATTTCCAGGTTAGTAGGTGCAGGGGGAAAGAGAAACATTTTTTAAATCTCTGTTATATCTGCATATTAGAGAAATGCCTTACAGTTCTTGCTGCAGGCTGACTTTCCTATATGCTCAAAATTCACTTCAATATTTATTACAATTTAAGGTTCTATTATTGAGTATAGTAACACAGAACAACATTCCAGCAGAATGTGTGCTCCACAGATTTTGTGCTACCAGTCCTGCAATATCGAAAAAAGAGCCCTATTTGGTTTACAGAGAACAATAATGTTATCAGGGGATACTTGTGAATTGCATTCTATCAGCTTCTGTGATATTTATTTCAACTCTATATGTAATTTGTAGATTCTGCTTCTTTGTAGGCTTCTTGGTTTTCCTTTAAATTATTCTAAAATATTCCATTTTTATTTGTAGGCAGAGTATATTTCCCTATCTCTAATGGATTTATTAAAATCCATACCTGATGCTGCTGTCTCTATAAACTATACACTGGTCCCCAAATGCTGCTTGACTGTCAGTGCCATTTTTGCATGAGTTGTGGGGCCAGATACTACTGTCCTGTCACTTAAATCAGGATGTCAGCCTGGGGCTGGGCTTTAGCCCTCATGGCTTGTCATGATTCAGCATTCCTGCCATCAGGGGAAGGAGATAAACACAGCAGTGAAGTGGGCAGAGGGTGCCTTAATGAGAGTTGTTAATTTTTAGAAGGCATTTTTCACTTTAATGATACAACAGAATTTCCCCCCCAATTCACTTTTTTCCTTTACCACTGTGTATAGTTCATTACACAGAAGTACACACTTGGGATTAAGTTACCTGGAGAGAAGTAGTGCACACCTGGCCTAAAAGTACTTTGTTTCCAGGAACAGACAGAGGCAGAGGTTTATAGAGGGTGTGAGGCTCAGGGAACATGAAATGGTGGGTTGAGCTTCCCCTCTTGATGCATTAATTAGCATAACAATTACAATTAGAGAGAATGGCCTGCAGAGACCTTGCTGGTGGCATCAACAGTCCCGGAAGAGAGAAAACGGTGATTTCAGCTTCTCTTGTGTTATTTATCTTTCTAGACAAAAGCAGCAAGAGAGTGCAAAACCAAAGGTACAGCTGAGGGATGGGGTAACCCATCAGATCAAGGTGTTTCCATGGCACTGCTCCCCAGCCCAAGTCCTTATGGGCACTGTTAGTGGAATATGGGCTGCAGGCAACCCTTTGCTGTAGGGGAGATGTTTGTGGAGCTTGCTGAGGGAAAAGGAGAGAGAAGTTCATTGCATTTGCAGAGTGATATATTTAGACCTTGCTCTAAAATTATCAAGTCACTTCAACCTCCTTGTATTTTGCTCTATAGGCTTGTCGTTTTCAACCTTTTTTTGATCTGTGAACCTCTCAACCTTTTCCACTGAAGATACAGATCTCTGGATAGTGAGTTAAAGCCCCACTGACAATCAGCTTGAATTTTTAATGTTTTCTTTTCAAGTTATCCTTACAGATATCCCCAGACCTTGAGTGCTTGGTGGACTACATTGTGAAAACCATTGCCCTGAGGTACCAGTCATGCTGAACTGAGCCTAAAGCTGCTAAAAAGTTGAAGATTTTGGCTATGAAAAAAATACCTGTTCTGTTGAGGGGAAAGTGGTGATTTTTATATGGAGAGCTCATACTGTTGTCTTTGAAAATATTCACATTTTTCCTTTGCAAATTTTAAACAACCTGAGTCTTGGACTCTGATGTTTGAGAGCCCAGCAGTGAGGACAGAAAGCAAAGACAGAAGTAGCTGGGGGAGAAGAATGTGAGTGATGATTCCCTCAGCAAGGTAGTAGCATGTCATAGCCCCTGAAAGACCAGAAATTCAGGTTTCACTCTATGATCCATTGGAAAACTAAGCAGATTTTCCAAGAGGAGTTAGAAGTTTGTTGAAAGAAGTATATTTCAGTAACCAGTGTTTCTGATTGAACATGCATTTTGTAAGTCAATGTCCCTCAAGCTGAGGTGGGAGCTCAGATGTCCCAGGTATTTTAGCATTGAACCTGGAGCTACTGGCAGAAGGCTGTCTAGAGAAGTAATATGGAAAGGCTAGTGGTGAAAGGGAAATGAAGTCTGATGGGATGGTGCTGAGCAAATAATTCTAATTATTCAATGAACTGACTTTTAAAATTACTGTAGAATTCTATCAGAAATAAGGGGCAAATAAAGTCAGCATAGGAATCAGCCAGCTAGGAGAATACCAGGCTTTTATTTTCATGGTTTAATTTTTTTTGGAGACATGCCTTCCTAGGAGAACTTATCAATGAAGACAGAAATTATTTCTTTTTGCCCACAGCCAAAAAATAATTTCTGTTTGTGCTTATGACTGGATCTCCCTGCTGGCTGTGAGCCTTCCTTTGAGTGTCTAGGTAGGGACAAGTTAGAATTATATGGTGCAGAACACCTGCTTGCTCCAAGATGCTAAACTGCTGCTTAATGGAAAACTTGATGTCTTACTTGTGTAGTTCTCAATATGAATTTACTATTTCTTTGACTCCTGGCTGTGTGTGATGACTTCTGTAATAAGGAGGAATGGCTAAAAATCAATGGAAAGCTGTTTTAAAATTTTCACGCATGATTTGGTATGTGTGCTTGGCATAGATTCTCAAACACACTCAGAGGAAATTAATGGAAAGAAAAGAATGCTGGCAAGGAGGAGGTGCATCAAAGAAGTTGGATTAGATTATGCTAGGAAGAGCCTTTTTAAGCAGCATAGGAAGCCAGCAGTATTTTCTGTTTGTTTGTTTGTTTTTAAGGAGTATTTTCCTGTCTGTACTTAAGCAAATCCTGGGAAACAGAGTAGTGTAAGCACTTTTAAAATTTCGGGATCTTGAAGAAGAAGCTGGCAGTGAACCATGTGCATTTTATCAGCCAGCTTGTTCCAAAACTCTGGGGTCTGCATAGGAAAGCAGATTTGCTTTTTCGTTTTCTGAAAGACAAAGATGAATTGTATCCTTTACATGGCCAAAGGGGGAAGAGAGATTCTGTTTAAGGGGACAATTTATTTGGTTGTCTTTCTTTGACTGCAGCATTGCTTTTAGAAGGGGGAAGCTATGATAACTGACTTAGGCTTCTTGGCAAAACGTTATGTTGGAGCCTGCCAAGATGTAGGGAGTGGAATGAGACTGAGATACACAGTGTCATTGCTGGTTCCATGCCTAGGAAATTTGAAAGTATTAAAGTGTCTACCATTTGCTATTAGAAAACAGCTTTTGGAGGTCTGTGCAATGTAAAAACCTCCATTTTAGTAATGTCAAATTGAAGTTCCTTTTGCCTCAGAGGAACTACTGCTAACAATATTAACACTAATATTTGTACTTCTTAAAGGGAATATTTTGTACCTTGATGCCCAAGTTTATGATGGCTTTTTTTCTCTTTTATGATTCCATAAATTCTGCTCAGGTTTCTTTTAGTTTTTGAAATCTTTTCTTTTAGCGAAGTGGAAATGCTACAGAATAGATTGAAAGGAAATCCCATTCTGCTGCTCCTCTCTCATCTGCCAGAAGTTGGAGGAGGCCAGTGTGCTCACCGAGATGTGTGAGTGCTCAGTGATTGTGCAAGCCAGAGACAGGGGAGAGAGCCCAGCTCAGTGCACGGTGACAGGAGTTATTTGATAGGACAGAGGGTGCAATTGTCCTGTGACAGACAGCTCTGCCCAGTTCCAGTATGCAAAGCAGGCTAAGGAAGTGGCCTGACATGTCATTGGGAGCTGGCACAAGCAGTAGAATGGGGTGTAAGATGGAAATGCTTTGGCCAGGTCTTTGCTCCTCTGTGTGAATGAGCTGTAAATGCACACGGGGCTGGAGCTTCGTTTCCTCTCCCTCCTCACAGCTGTCTATTCCTTATTGCGAGCTCTGGTTTCAAGGCACAGCTGCAAGACAAAAAGAGAATAAGCAGATTTGTGACTTAAGTCCAAAGACTCATTATTTTGAGAATCGTTTCTGAGCAGTACTTGCACAAAGGTACTGTTAATTTATAATATTTTGGGAAAAGACATTAGCTGGAGAGAAGTACTGTCAGTAAATGTATTTTTAACTTGCAGTCTTAGTCCTTTATTTTTCAGCTCTAGTAAGGACTTTCCCCAAATCCCTAGTTACATAGTTCAAAGAGATGAAGCTATTAGGTTATTGTCTCTTTCCTGTCAAGGAGCCTACAGAATTCTTCCTGGAGCCTGAGTGTAGAGGCTATTAAATAGAAAGTTTTGGTGGTGCACTTTGCAGTGCATGTACACAGTACATGTGAATGCAATTGTTTTAAACAATATTTAAGCCAGAAGTTCTTGCCATGGTAGAAAAGTATCTTAGGTTTTAGGCCACATTTGATTTAGTTTGGTTACCTCAGGAGAATTCTTCCACTTCTCTTCATCCCAGCCATCTAACTGATCTTAATGTTAGAAAAAAGAACTTGGCTACCATGCAAACCCTCCTACCATCTTATTGGTGAGATTTCTTCTGCAGACAAGGGAACAGAACCAATAGAAATACCTGTGAGCTGGGGCCATCCAGATCATTGCTCAGCACTGCTTTGCACAGAGCATGGTACAAATGTCTGGCTAGAATAATATCTCCACAGCTTTTATAAATACATAACAATAATGCATATAAGATATATTTATTTTCTAAACCTAAATTCCTGCATTGTGTCTACAGACAAATGAAATGTGTCAGGCAGCCCTTGTAACAAGCAGTAAATCCATGTCCAATTCACAGTATTCTTTGTATCTAATGAGAAATTTTTCAAATCCCTTAACTGGGAAAATAGTCTTACAAATTCAAGTGGTTTATGTAAGAGAAGACACAATACCAATCAAATGTAAAGTTAAAATGTATAAAATGTTTTATTTCATGAATCCATGGAGAAGATTTATTGCTACTAGCATCAGCTAATCATGAGCTCTAAGTGAGGCCTGAAGGTAGGTTTTCATGTTAGTACTAATTGTCAGTCAAATTGGCAAAAATACTTCTAACTGCATAGGCTATTAAAGGAAATTATTAAATTTGGAGTCATGGAACACTGGAGCTTTGATATGACACTTTACTAGCAGGTTCCTGCATTTACTAGGCTTCCAAATTTTCAGTGAGTTTAAATAGAGTTGTTACATTGCAGAGGAAATCATAAAATGCAGGAGTAATAAAATAGTTTTAATTTTTTCTCATTTGATTACTATTTCTTTTCTGTTTGTTCTCCCTCCCCAAATAGCATAAGAAAAACATTTTTCAGGTAACATTTTCCATGGATACAGCATCAAAGATCAGATTCTGTATTAACTCCAGAAAAATTTTAGCACTGGTGTTATTGCTGAAAAGTGACCCAAAGAAATGTGAAGCAGGAATTTTTTCTTGTGATGGCTTGTCTACCATGACAACATATAAAGGAGATGAGAACAATTTTGTTTTTTCATTTCAAAATGAAATATCTCCCTCTGAGAACACAGAGAAAAGATTGGCTATGTCCCCAGACTTTAAATGAGAAACAAGGATGATTAATCTTTTTTTTTTAAAAAAAGTCTGATTCTTTGAATAACATGTTTGATTTTCAGTTAAAGAACCATCGAATAACAGTCTAAGCACTTTCAACAATTTCAACACTATTTTGAAATTTTAACTAATCTCATGTTATGCTGGCTGTTATAATTGGATTGCCTCTCTTGAGTTTTCTAGGAAGAGCATAAGAGACAAGAATAATTTTTCTGATATGATAAAAGATATAATTGCCCTATCACATTGCTTCATCCACTTTTGTCTGCCAGATTAGCTGCAAAAGCAGAAACTACTTTAAAAGAAAAAGCATTTTACAATGTTCGTACTTTCTTCAAGTTTTTCTTTGAGGACAATATACATCTTCAGTAAATTCCTCATCCCATGTTGTGTTGTGCAACCATCTGCTTCTCTGATCAGCTATGATGAATTTGGAATAATGCCACTTATTTAATTGGAATTTTAATTCAAATGATAAGACAATCTTGATTTTTGGGTGTATACCACTCAATTTTTGTATATGTATGTTAGGGACTCATGTGATGGTCTCTTTTTGTGTTTACTGGATATGTGTGTGTGTGACATTTTCATTAATGGTAGAATGTATTATGAATTCCAGCATTATTTTGCAAACTGCCCACTCCTGTGTTGTAAAGGCAAGCTTTAAAGCTCAGAAAATTCAGTAGTAGGTGGAGTGAGAAAGATGAAACTGATAGTAACAATGCACCTGGTGCTCTGAGAGTAGAACAAGAGTGTGCAGAGAAATGGTAACACAGGGCTTGGCAGCTTTGAGATCTCTGTTGGCATCAGTGATCTTTCAGTACAGGACAATCCTTTTCCATCAATGAGCTGCCAGATAGGCTATACATTTACAGAGGGTGGATTTGTTCTGAAGTGATGCCAGCACGAGGTCTTTGTTTTCTTGTTTTGGGGGTTTTTTTAATCAATACAGTTCTGAGGTGGGATGCAATTAAGCCAGTCTAAGAATGCCTTTAGCAGTATGTTTTGCTTTCTAAATGAACATGACTTATAGCCACATTATCATATAGTCTTTCTACTTCAAACTATGCAGAGTTCTTTAGCAAGCCTTGGAAACAGTGTGAACTCCAGTTATCAGCTTCTGTTGCTACCACAAACTTCAGTTTTGGGGCTTTTACAGTTGCACCCAGCATTTTGCCTTCCATCTTACCTCAAGAAGTCGATCACCTGTAGGTACTTTGGGAGAAGAGAACAAATTTGCAAGGAAGAACAGGGCAAGAAAACAGAGGCCTGGTGATGGCCATGGCATTTCCTTTATCAGAGCTCTCTCCCCATCTTCATGGTGTAGCAGAACATTCTTAACTTCTTGCAACAAGGAGCATTGATCTTGCATTTGATCCTTTCTAGACATTCCTCTGAACCCAAGCTTCTGGACCTGTTTATGTGAAAGATGGTTGTAAATACACCACTGCTGTCTTCAGAATCAGATTTTCTACTTACTTTTCCATACCTGAAAAGGGTGAAGATACAAATCACTGCCAGAATCCACATAAGAGCTAACTTTGTAGCAAGTGCACTCCAAATGGGTAAAATATTTAATCCCATCAAGGATTAGATAAAGAAAATGCCTAGAGAATATGAAACTCAAAGCAGAATGTGTATATCAAGTACCAGATGCTTTCTGAAATTGCAATTTCTAAATGGAAGTGTCTAATCAACATGTCTACTTTGGACACTTGTCCTTTTTTTTACATTTGGCATAATACACACAGTGAAAAACTGTTCTCTTCTTCCTAGAGGCCTTAAAAATTTACCAGTGGGACAAGAAAACTAGATAGAAAGAGGTAGATGGAACAGTAGGAAGAAAATGTAGAAGGGCATTCTAGGACAAGGGATATTGTGTCCAATACTTTTGTTATGCTTTGTTTACATAAACTTTTCTTGTTCCAGATTCTGTTCTCAGGAAATTTTAATGCTTAATGTGATTATTTACAGACGACCTTTTATTTCATTTCACACATTTTCTTTCTCTGGAAAGGTTCGTAGTGGAAAGTGCTGCTGTACTCCTTTTGAAATCCTGCTTCTTCAGACTCACTTTCCTCTTCCCATCTTGATGGCAGTATAAATGTATCTCACTGAATGTTACTTAAATAGTAATTGATCTTTATACCTGTGAGCCCCCTTTCTGATAGTGACCACATTTAGGGCCATTGTGAAACCTTTTTGAACCGATTATGTGAGTCCAATCAGTTCTGCACTGAACTGCCCAGAGTGCCAGCTGATGGAGTAGCCATGGTTTAGAGGTCAATTCTCATGTCATTGACAGCAGCTGGTTTGGCCCTTCATGATGAATTTGAGTTATTTCTTATTTTTCTCTTTCAACTTTCATCTTTTTGAGTCTCTACCTGTTCCCAAATGCTTTTTATATTCAGTACAAGTTCTTGTTGCGATCATCTCACTCTGAATGTCTCTTGCTGAATAAGACTTCAGTAACAGCTATATCTTTTTACACTTTAAATGTGAATTTCAGCCTTGGTTAAGCAAGAAATTAATTCTGGCCCGCCTTCTGTACCAAACCTGACAAATGAATGGCTATTAACTCTGGATTATTAAACCCCCAAAAGCTTTTCTGTAGCTTCTGGGAGCTGACCTGGAACTTCCTTTCCAAAAAAGAATGAAAAGAAAATCAGAAGCTGGAGAGGAGTTTTTTGGCTTTTAAATTTTTTTATTTGCAGGAGGCATGTGAGTAGAGGGGAGTGCAGTATGTAAATATGAGAATATCCTTTCTTCTGGTTTATTTTCTGTTTCCTCAGATTTCTGGCAGAAGGATTCGCTGCTGTCTCTGCCAAATCAGTCCACGATATTTGTTGCTGGCTTTTGTTGTCTGTCCTGTTACTGGTGGTGATACTACTGGTAGGTTTTCAAGTTTTCCCTAAAGACAGGTTAGATGAACTGGCAGTTTGCTGATTGTGGGCAGTCTTCTCCTCAGGCTTGTGTTTAACACAGCAAACTTTTTTTCCCAGGGTGGGTTTTTTTGGTTGGTTGGTTGGTTGGTGGTGGGGTTTTTTTCCATGTCACTCTGTAGCTGGAATAATTTTCCATGTATATTTTGGTTTTGAATGTTGGACATATATTTAAGAGAGCAAACAAGCAAACCCTTTTCCAGAGATAAGTAAATAGGTGTTCCACAGCCCCAAGACCTGCAGCTGGACATTCTTGCTTGCTGGACTCAGCACACCTATGGGTGTGAGCACCTTCTCTTCTAACTGGGTGTTCTGGCTGTGTCTGCCTGGAACCAACTCCTTGGCTTTTGTGAACTGGTGGTCTGTCCTGCAGGTCCTTTGCTTCTATCACTTTGCCTCTCCAGTATTGCAATAATTGCTGTGCTATTCTGAGTGTAACTGGAAATACCATTTATTTTGAGGGCATATACCTACATGTAAGGTAGATACATACTCTACAGGCAGTCTAACACAGCAGTGATATTTAACAGATACCAGGATAATTGACTGATGCAATTAGACAGAAATAGGGAGAGACAAATAAAATATACACTTCAAATCTGTCAAGCATGTTTAACATTACTCATCCAAGCAGAGTGGGGATTGTTTTGGGGTGTTTGAGCAGTGCTAATCTGTATTGTCTAGGTGCTGTTCCATCTATTTGCAAAGCCTTTTACACAGATATTCACTTTTCTCTTTATTTATTAAACATTTGGTTATCCCTACCTAGCACTGGTACTCTGTAAAACCTTCTGTATACAAGGTGAGATGGGTGTGCTGATTGAAGGCCTGAAGATTGACTGAGCTGGAGCATTCTCAAGGCTTCAAGAAAGGTTTTTACTTGACGTGCTTTCCCGCAGGAGTTCACATTTGCTGTTTTATCTCTGGGAGTGAGCTTAGTGGCAGACACACTGAGAGTCAGGGAGAAATGCCATGGGAGCTACTTAACAGTATTCAGATGCAGAGATGGCATTTGATTCCCAGGTTTCTTTGCGGTAGTCTCTTTAAAAGAAATCTAAATCAGGAAACTCTATGGGGTATCAGGAATGCAGACCTCTGATCTGTGCACTCGCACCATTAAAAAACATAGTCCTGCTTCTGAAACAATAAACAAATCTAAAGGTTATTTTGGAATAGCTCCTGTTTATTTTGGTGGAGTCTGTGAAGTGGCAGAATTGCAGGTGTGTGGACACACCACCATGCATGGTAGAACACAAGAGTTCTCTGACAAGGTGTTAACAGCTTGCCTGACATACTCATTGTAGCTGCTTTCATTTAATGTGGGAATTGCGTTAGTCTAATTCCTACATGTTGTTCAGGTAAAATGTTCTGGATTTGTTTAAAAGCAAGTGCCAGTCTTTTGAAACAGTTCCCAGTACCTGTATTATAGACATCAAATATTCTTTTAGAGATAGCAGAGCTTGAAATATTTCTTTTGCATTTATTTTTATGCATTCATTTAAATTTATATTTATAAATATCTGGAGGTGAGCAATTGAAATTTGTCAGCAATCCTTTTTTCTTTCCCTTTACATATACAGAGCCTGAAAAATCTAAAATAGCTTGTGAGTAGACATGTTAATGTTGTGTTTTGCATCTCATTCAATGAAAGGTAACATTTTTGTGATTCTTTTGGTGAAATTAAGGAAGTGACCAAAAATAAACATAAAAGCAAATTACTAGATGACAAAAGTGATAAAAATGTAAGCACTGTGGCTGTAAGATAATGCACTCTGTGATGTCAGAACTGTGAAATGATAAAGTTTGAAGTGATTCCATTTTGTATAATATTTTTAAATTCTCATCGAGCACAATTGATTTAAATGTGGAAACTTTGAAATACAAAGAATTAACCTCACCTTCCAGACAAGATGCTTAAGGTTAAAAATAATAGAAACATAAATCTTGTGTAAGTCTTATTAGAAAAGAAATATCTGCACTATCTGAGTTAGATTTCTTTCAACCAAAACTCCTATTCTGAAATGCTACCGTTCTGACAGAGTGACAAATTGCTGGAACAAATGCTAAATAGTTAAATGGACAAGTGATGGATGGCCTCATAAGCCTTGCAGGGCAGCCTGTGTAAGATACTAATTGGTTCTGTGGAACTGGTTTTGGTCAATAAATTCACTCGAGATAGTTTTTTTTTTGTATGTGTGTGTTAGCTATCTTTAAAGAATGCAGTCTTGTAGGTGACAAACCACTTGCAATGTATTAGGCCACCAACAACTTTATTTTGTCTGCTCTACCATCTACCTTCTTTCAAGGATATAACCTACTAAAAATCTATTATTGATGCACTGCTGTCTCTCAAGTGTTTCTGAATTATGAGTTTGTTTGGAAGCCTCCAGAATTTTCTGATGCTAAAAAATGTCCATGTTAAGTTTCCCACAGTGTTTGCAATTGGTTTTTTTTTTCCCCCCTGAAATAGGTTCTGCCACCATTGCTCACTTTGAGCAATATGTTCTGCTGCAGAGAGCCTAAATATTAGTGTACTCCCCTCGTAAAAAAATATTGCCAAGGTGAGGAAAGGCAATCAGAATCTGGACTTGCAGACCTGTGTTCTGAAAGAGCAGAGCCACCAATCCTTGGCCTGAACTTGGACATAAGGAAGTAGCTGCAGAGGGGTTTTCAGGATTCTCACTTTGAGTTTAGGCCCTAACTGCCCCCTTGTTCTGCAAACCCTGCACTTCCCTGAGCTCTGCTGGCTGAGCCGTGGCATGGCCAGGGCCCTTCCTCGTGTCTCTGCTCACCCAGAGCAGCCTGGCCTGGCAGGGGCTGTGGGCTAAGCTTACACCTGAACTCCAGAGGGTTGCAGTGCCACAGGAGGCTTGGCACACTGTGGTGGCTGATCCACAGCCCTCAGGTTGGTGTCCCAGCCTGTCTCTGCATCCCTGCTCGGCTCTGGCCGTGCTGCGGCAAGGCTGGCACGCAGGGTGCTGCCCGAGGCAAGGAGCACAGGCAGAGGTGCTGTCACAGCCACAATACCAGCTCTTCCACCGCTCCAAAGGCTGGAGGAGAAGCTCATTGCTGTTGTTCTGATCCTGGGTAGATCAGCTGAAGGGTTGAAAGAGCTCACCCCGTTGTTTCCCAGGATGAGTGATTGGTTTCTGAGGGCTCCCACCCACAGCCAGGCTGCTGCAAACCCTGTGTGAGATTCCTGCTCTGCTCTTGCTCTGCACAGCCCATCCTGGCACCTGCTGTCTTGACACCATCTCCAGGCATTGAAAAGGCAAGCCCTGAATTGCCTTTCAAGTCCTTCAGTCCTTTGTTGAATTTGGCCCAAAGTGATTTCAGTGGAAATAAGAGATGAAGAGTTTGTTCTTGGTTTCTTTTGTTTTGGGTTCTTGGTTTTTTTATTGCATTTTTTCTTTCCCTCTCAGGTTGATTTTTTTTTTTTTTTGGGGGGGGAGGTGGATTTTCTTCATTTTTAAAAATTTTCATTAGTGCCAAGTAGAATTTGTTTTTCATGGATGCTAAAAAAACCCAAAGAGAACCAATGCCAGCCTCAATAAGCGAGCCAGGGAAGCAGAAGGATTGAGATGGTTTCACAGTTTTTTTCCGGATAGCAATTTCCTGTTTTATAAAGGAGAACAGGTTAATTCTAAAAAATCAGGATTTAGAAGGCTAATTATCTGTATGGTAGCTTCCGTGTGCAGGTTAGTTGATTGAGGTATGCAACAAGCTGAACATAACTGTTGTGGATCCAAATGAGTAAGAGCTGAATTAGAAGAGTTCAGAGCTGTGCTGTTAGGGAAGCCTGCTGGATTCGTAGCCATCTGAGAATCAAGAGATAAATACAATCTATTTTCTTACATTTAATCAGATTGTGTGGCTCCACAGAAAAGGCTCACAGGTCCTTCTGGAGAGAATTTGTAATGAATATTTTACTTTATTAATACAAATGATTGTGACTGTACACAAAACAGAATAAACAAATGTTATGCAATATCTGATATGCTGGCCTCTGTTTATGCTTGTGTAAAAGCCCAAGGCTCACTTAGGATATTGAGCAGTAAAGTTTAACTACTGAATCAGCCAAAGATGATAGACTAGAAATTTTCTGTGTAACCAAGATAATTTTTATTAAATCGTTTAACCTTTTTTTGGTCAAAGTTAATTTTAAACTTAGGACTGTAAATGACATGTTCTGTAATACAGAAAATGCTGCTACAGGTAACCTAACAATCTGCAAGGGAGGCTGTGCCAAGAAAAGAGACCTTGCAGCACAGAGCACTCCTGTTAATGGTCATCAGGCCATAGATTAACTGTTGTGAAGCAGAATTTCAGGTTTAAATACCTACATTGCTTGTAGATAATTGGAAGTGAGGGTCTTATGCCCATTTGGATATTGGAAATTTGTCCTTTGAATTCAGCTGATAAACTTAGATGCTACAAATGTAATGTACACGATTTGGTATAAAGAACTTGTAAATAGTATATGTGTCTAAAAAATCGTGGCACACGTCCCGAAAGGCTTTCAGTTCCTGTAGAAACCTCTTAATCACCTCAGAGAGGAAAGGTAAATTGTACCTTTGGTATAGTTGGCAAGGAAGCTGCTCTAAAGCTTCTCTCATTTTCCAAAGTTTCCCAGCTGGGCTTGGACTTCAAAACTTCAGTGGCTGTAAATTACAAGTTTACTTCCAAATGGCTTATTAAACAAGCACGTGGGTGATGGGCTACTATGTTTGTCACACTTGTATACTTAGGTAGCCATGAGTTTATAAAGTGTTGTGCCACATCTGTGGGAGACACTGCAGCTGTTCATAACTTTGACTGTAAGAAATCTGCTGACCTTAACAGTTTCAAGTTATTGCTTAACCTTTCTGAAAGGTTTTCTTTTTAAATTTATGAAAGTATCTTTTTTCAGAAAACCTGCGTGTGTGATGTAAGAAGAGAAAGTAAAGAGATTGAAAGAATAAAACTGCTGAATGTCAAACTCACAAGGACCTACTGAAATTCAGGACAAAATCCAAATTCAGGTAATTTCTTAAGTTACCATCTGTTCTGTTCACAAGTACCTTATATACTATAAATATACCACACTGTAACAGCTTCCCAGCTGTGAAGAACCCATTTGCCTGACTATTCTTGTAATTCCTCCATAAAACTTTGGTTTTGAAGTTGGCCATCTGCCTAGATGGCAGTGCAGTAGGCATTAATAAAATATAATAAAAGGATAAATTAAAGGATCTGCTAAAATTAATATGGAAATGTTCTATTTGGCATAGCAGGAAGTACACTTGCATGGAGCAACTGGGTAGTCTAAATTGGAAATCATAATTTTGAGGTATGGAGATAATGAAGGAGGCATTTGGGAGCTGGTCCAGTAAGTGCTTGCATTCAGTGTTCAACTCTAAGCCTGTGAGTAACCCCATTCTTGGCTTATGTGCACATAAACCCGACACTAAGTGTGTTATGTGACAGGAAACAGTTTTTACATCCTGTTACAGCTATAGAGTTATGGAAGATTCATTTTACTGCTGAGGATAAGCCCTAGCAGGTGCAGCTTTATTGGAAAGGTAAGGCTGTGTTTCCTTCTTTGTCACCACTGTGCTCTGTGTATGCTGGGCTACAGTTCAGAGTTGTAACCATGCAGCCCCCAAAGCTCAGTCAGGGCTACATCAACTCCTCCTGACAGAGAAGCCACAGGGCAGGATTCCATAAGCACCTGCCTCTCCTGCCAGACCCTAGTGGTGGATTTCCTGCAGGCTGAGGTTTGCAGAAAATGAGTGTACTGTGCTTTTAATACAGGCAGCATATAGTCCCTAGTCGTGGCTTATGCTGATCCAGCAACAGGGACCTCTCTTGGGCTAAGCATGAAGGAAACTAGGGAGTTGATCAGTGCAAGTACACCTTGCTAGTTACAGCTGCTAAAACAAGGGACAGCCTGGGAGCTTCGAGCTGACCATTAGAAAACAGCTTCCCTGTGAGAAGGGTGTACAGCACTAAAAGAGATTGTGGTGTATTTCTTCATCCTTAGAGGTTTTTTGGACTTGTTTAGTCAACACTGGGGCTAGCATCTCCTGGAAATGTGTTCCAGTTGTCTTTCTTTGACAATGCTTTTTCAGAACTAATCTCTCTATCAGCAATGAGGACCAGGCGCTTAGGAAAATGTAAAACATGAGACATACATATTTGTTCTCAATATTCCACTATAGTCTAGCAACAATGGGATGGGCATTTTCCAAAGGTGTTGTCTTTGTATTTTTTAAATAAGTATGATAAAGTTTGGTTGAAACACTTTAAGTTGTTTTTTTTTTTACCTTGAAATTATTTCAGTACTGAGATATAACAGAATTGATCTTGCTTCAGAAAGGGTTTTGATATTTAATGACTGGGTATTTTTATGAGAAAAATATTAAGAATTTAATTACATTTGTCTGTCTCTTATCAGCTCTGCCTTCCTGCTACTTTGTGGGTAGACAGGAAAAGATGTTCAAATTCCTGTTTGTTAGTCACTTGAATTCTTCTGCTGTGTGCTCAGTCTCTTTAATTGTCTGGCTCAGGTAAAACAACCTTCACTTACTTGATCCGCTATATAGTCTGTGCCTCAGTAACTGAAATAAAACCAGCTTGGTGTTATATTTTCTGGCATTAAAAGTGAACAGCTCTGGTTCAGCCTCTTCTGAGGCTTAGCTGGGGTTTTAAGGTTTGTAGCACATTCCCTGAGCACTGTTGCCAGCCCTGGATAGTTTGTTTCTCCTATCCTATACCGTGTGCTTTTTAAACTGGGCACTGGTTCTAGGTTGGTCTTCCGCATGTCTCAATATCAGAGTCTCTTTCTTTACATTATTTTAGAAATCTGCTGTATTTATTGCTTAAGCACTTTGCACTCATTTCTTGGCCTTCTAATGACAGGATTAACGTTCTGTGCATTTTTGATCTAGCTAGCCATGCAATCATTTCTGCTGCTACTAATAGGCTTTGAATTTTGTGAAGTTCACCTTCCTGTGGCAGACCCCAGTCTGTGCCACGCCCAGCTGGGTGTCATTGTCTCCAGCAGGGATTTCCATGGGACAAACACGGTGTCCCATGCAGCAGCAGAGGCTCTGTGACATGCACTGCAGTCCCTTGGGTGCACTTGGCTGGTTGTGCCTTGCCAAGTTAGTGCCTGGGCACCTGCACATCCCACCTCAGCACAGCAGCTGCCTCTGCTGGGCTCTGCCAGCAACTAATTTCACGTGGGGGCTGCTACTAGGCCACCTCCTGGAGCATCCTGCCCAGGAGCAGCGCTGTGACACTGTGGGAGAGGGCCCTGCTTATGCTTTTCTTTGTTTGCTGGCTGCTCATTCTCAGAACTCTGGCTGTTCCTCTTACGCAGCTGCATGTGAAAAGTATCCCAAGGGTTTCTCTGTGTGTATCAAATCTGAAAAGAGTACATCATGACTCTAATTACGATCTGAAGGTTTCTTTTCATTTGCTTTTATCTGTCCATTTTCTTACTGTCTCCTTATCCCTTGAAAACAAATGGTCCCTCTGAGATGAACAGAATATTTCATGTAGGAAACATCAGTTGTGTAGATTTAGTTCTGATTCTAAATATTCAGAACTTAATGGGTTCTTGTCAAAAGGCATCTGGGAACTTGGTGAATACTCTGCTTACACATTTACAATTAGAAGCATACCTGAGGAGCTATCAGATACCTTGGTACATGTGTACATGCATATACACACACGTACTTACTGTTTTTAATCCTTCCCTTTTCAGCAGCCTACTTATGTACTTGATATCATCATGGTGAAAGGTTCATAGAGAAATCTTGATGGAGACCAAGGATGGAGAGAGATAGTGGGGGGAAAAAAAAACCCAAACCAAAATAGTAAAAAAAAAAACTGATTGAGGAAGCTGAAGGCTCATATGTAAAATAGGAAAGACCACTGTGAAGAGCAGCTATTTTTTATAATTTTTTAACGTTATGGATAACTTTAAAAGTTATTAGGAGAGTATTCAAGTGTGTGCAGGGAGTCTTTTACCTCAGATAACATAACTTTTACTATCATTGTATATTGCAGTGGCACTCAGTACCACTGCACTAGTTAAGGGTCTGTGAGGAGTATTTCTGTTATAAATCTGGAAGATTATATCTCTGTCGTCTCATATTGCATCATCCTGAAACCTGACAAGTTGTCAGTGGAGAGGCAATTATTTCTACCAAAACATGGAGAACATAACATACATTTCTAAGGTGTGTGGAAAATATGAAATCCATTAAAATATATAGATTTAGGAGAAAGTGATAAAGTTTATTGGGATTCTTTGGCTTAGTTTGCCCCAACTGTAAAATTTGCATGTAGAAGCTATAAAAGTGATCTTTTTCTTGGTGGTAGTTGACAACAAGGTTTAATTGTGTTTTCAGTTTTCAAGGGTGAGGGAGAGGGAATGACATAATTGAAGCCTTAAGAGAGATGGAAAAAAAATAACAAACCACTGGGGCTGGCCAGAAAATACTGTTCTGTCCTATAAAAGAGAGAAGATATTATTTGCAGTTTGTTGTTGATTTTGAGAGCAGCTGGTGTTGGAGGAAGAGGCTGTGTTTCCCAGCAATGACTCACTGGATCTCAGGAGCAGCAGGGAGAGCGGGTGTGAGCAGAGCCAGGAGCGGCTGTCAAGGCTGGGACACCACGGCTCTTAGCAGGATGTAGCTTGTTATTTTTACTTTGCAAACTCCCCAAAACCTGAACGTTTTGGAAGGGTAAGGCAAAGACTAGGGAACCAGTGGAGTAGAGACAATGTTTGGAGGGGCAAAAGGAGTCTGTGAAGGAGAGTGAAGGTACCTACCCTTCAAGTTATCTGATAATATGCCAACTTAAAGCAGCACCATCCGTGAAACATGGAGAATTAGTTGTGTGAACACATAACCAATGGATAGTAAGTGAACTGCAAATTCAGATTGCCCTGTATTTCAGGATACTTTTTGTGTAAAGAAAGCCAAGTGGCCTTGGAAAAGTTAGCAACTTTTAGTTCCTTATTGTGAATTAGCTTAAGCAATGCTGATTACTGCAAATGGATGAAACAGTTTTCTTATTAAAAATCTTTAAGGTAAAAAAATTATTTTTCTCTGCCTTGCTGTGAAATTGAATTTTAACCTTTCCTATCTGCTTCCATAAAAAATGGAGGAAATGAACCTGTATTATGTCCCAGCAGTGCACATATTTGGCAAGATGTGGGAGTTTGATTCACATTACCACAGGAGAAGTGTCTCATTTTTACTGGCTTGGAGCTACAGTGCTTTATTCACAGGCCTCTGCTGAGTGACTAAGTCTAATTCCTAGGACATGGAAGAACCATGTTCAGTTCTCTGCTCTATTATCTTCAATCTCTCCTATGGCCTTGTACAGCTTGCCTTAACATTGGGCTCTGTCTCAGTAATCCTCTTTTAATATTTTTGCTTAATGTTGGTCAACAAAACAGAAATTTGACTGAGAATTGGAGACAGAAACTAAATTGTTCGTGTCTTGTATAACTGCAGAGGGCCCCAGAGCTGCTGACCAACATGGCAAGTAATTCCTAGTGCTCTGAGAAATATTCTGGTCTTAATCAGAAATCTGTATACTTGCCCAATCTATACTGTGATTTTGGTAGTTTTCAGACATACATTAAGGCCCCAAGTACCTCAATCAATTTCTTTTTTAGGACCCTAAATTGAAAATGCAATACTAAAATACGATTCAGAGAATTTTCAAATGAATTTGTAAAATTTGTTTTCTTTCTTAAATCAGATGAATTAAACAGAAACATGAATCAGTATGAAAGTCTTCATTATTTATGGATAGAGCCTTTATTTCTCACAGTCATCTATGACTTACAATTTACATCATTGTACTGCTGAAGTGTGTAAGACAGGGAAAGCAGACACCACGCGGTCTGTGCTGAGTGGATGGGAAGCAGAAGCAGTTTTGTGGTGACAGATTGCAGAGCCATGGTGCTGAGGTCAGGATTATCCCTGCTGCACTGGCTATTGCAGATGTGTGCTCATTGAAATCATGAAACCATTTTGTCTGGTTCCTCTACCTTGTTCCATCAGCGTTATGTCCCTGAAGAAGAGTGGTCAGCAGCTGAACAGAACGAGGGGACAAAGCGTGCAGTTATGAAGTCACATCTCAGGGCAGCCCCTGGGGTTTGTGGGCACCTGGGGAAGGTGCACGAGGACATTCATCCAAGGAGGTGCAGACACTTTCAGGGGGTTGCTGAATATGACAGCTGATACTTGTTTGCTTAACAGCTGGGACCTTCTTTGCTAGCTTCATCACTTGTGGAGAAGTGTTTCATACATGTGCCATGTAGTATAAACACCAGATTGCCTCCCTGCCTGCCAAATTCCCAGGACACTGGTGCCTGTGAAGTTGCTCTGAGTGCACTGAGCAATCATGATGGCATTTGCTATGTTAGCATTTTTTCATGGGCTGTGAACATGCTGAAACAGGAGTAGGGCGTTAACAGCTCAGTGTCACAGCGAGGTGGCCACTGTTAGCATGATCTCACACCCTGCAGAAAGGAACACTGATATCAATAGCACTTAAAAGAGTGCCTGTCATAGTTAACGAGGCTGTTAACCTCCTCCTTGGAGGATGGCTGATGGCCACAGACTCCTTCTCATGAGGTGACCACAGCTAGTAGGAAGGAAAGAGAAATAATTGCTAAATTACGATTTTTGTGGCTATTAAGAGCTTTTGTATACTTGGCAGTTAAGCAGCTCATATCATGGATTTGCTTCATGTTTTCCATTGATTCATTTCCTCCAATTCCCAGACCAGTAGGCTATGGCTACTGAAATCTTCTGACTACATAAACTATTTTTTGATGTACAATTTTTTGTAATTAGCTCCTTAACCTCAGTGGCCTTCCAAGATTGCCTCTTGCCATTCCTGTATTAGTTTCCAAAAACCTTGCTTTTGCACATCTTTTCTGGCATTTTCTCCAAGGTTAGTATTTGTCATCAGTTCTTACTTTTCTAGAGAGTTATTTTGTGTTATATACCTTTGCACTCTTGTAGGTAGAATTACCTCCCCTTTCACTTCAACATTGCTTTATACTCCTGGGCTACCTGGCAATCCAAAAGAAATCAGTATCAGAATTAAGATCTCATCCACAAATCCTTTTGTATTTTCTCTTTTGTGAAATGCCTCTTGACAATAAAGTTGAATTCATATAACAATTTGGGTTTAAAATTCAGTTGCCAAATAGATGTTCCGAGAAATAAAATGGCTGTTGGAAAACACATTCTCTTCCTATAATTCTTAGCAGTGAAAATCTGAAAGTCAGAAAAATTGGAAGTGGGAAAGCTGGAATTCTGTAGCAGTAGAAACAAAGGATGCACAGCAGAAGTTAAACTCTTTCTATTTTGGTGTGCTAACACTTCTGATTTGAACAGTTAATTGTTCTTGGACATTTAACCCTTTGGCAACCATTGCTTTTAGGTGCCTATTAGAATGGGGAAAATCCATTGCTTAGTATAAAAGGAGTGAGGGAAATACTTTATTGTATTTTATTAGTGGTCTCTTTCCATGCATAAAAAAGTTGTACCTCACTTAAACACCTTTCTCACAGGGGCTTTTCAGTTAGGTTGAGCAGCAACTTCGAATAAGTGACAATGGCCCTGTGATACCTGCTTTCTAAACAAGGCTCATGCAGTATAGACATCAAATTATTGACTTTGAGGGGAAACTGCTAAGATGGGAAAATTTTCCTTCTCTTATTCCTGTATAGCTAGAAAAAAACCAGAACAAGAGATAGATGTCGGTCAGAGATGTTAATTTAAAAAATAAAGAGTAGTTCTCTAACTTACACCCAGTGAAATCATACAGTCTTGTCTTGAGATGCACAAAGTTTTCCCACAGAATATTTTAGGTCCAGGAATCTTAATATATTTTCAGGCCAGATTTAATGGTTTTACATGGCGATGGTGATGGTGAATGTAAATATGGCCCCAGGTATCAGTCTTTATCTTATAAATATAGTAATCCGGAAAAAAAAAAAAGTAAAAATAAATCCCCAGAACAAATCAGAAAAAAGCCCCACCTATTTCCTATTGCCTTCTCCTGGATTTCTGTTTTATAGCAAATCACTAAATAGGCAATATATCTGACAGTTTTCCATAGAGATTTCAGTGGCTGCATGTGTGAGTGATCTGTAAGAGAAATCCATGTTTAGTGCTTGGTTGAACTCTTAGATCTTGGTAAGTTGTCTTCAATTTGTGAACTTGTCTTCCATCTGTGTAGTGCATGGAGACAGACAGCAGCCTACGGAGCCAAATGGGAATTTCACTGCTCTGAGGAGTCCCTGACATGCTGATTCTGCACTGCCTCGTTGGCAAGACTGTGAAGGTACATGACCAGTGTAAGAAAAAACAGATTATGACATGCATTAGGCTTTCAAGTGACATAGTTTGTGTAAGTTCTGAGTAACTTTAAAAAAAAATTCCCAAAATAGGAAGACATAGCTGACTCTTACATAGCTTCTTATTTTATGATGCACATTTAGCTCAGCTGAGGAATAGACATATAGCAGTGAAACTTCTCACTGTAGACCTAGTTTATCATCTCAGACTCTCCACAAAGGACAATTTGGAAGTAGAGACATTTGTGCATAGGTTTACAGGTCACAGACTGCTTTTTCCTCAGGTATGTTTTGCAGGAATGATGGCACAATTAACAGAATTGGTATGTTTTCCTCTTGGACATTTCATGTTCTTAATTGAATGTGGTACTTTTAGAGTAACAAAAATTGCTTCTTTAGCGTATTTGTGATGTTTAGGGATAGAGGTTCTGAATGCAAAAATACCCGTTTTGTTGACTGTTTTTCTTTTACTAATGTGATGGGTTGGTTCTGACATTATGGGACAGAAGGTATTACACAATTTTGTCTGACAACTGATGTCAAATCTGGGGTTTGTGAAAGTTCTTTTCCGTGTGTGCTTAGGAAAGCAGTGGGGAAAGAGGGAATGATGGGGGGATCACAAACCTGTTTGCACCCATTTTTATACCTTATTTAACCACAAAAAGTTTTCTACTGCCTTGGGAAATCAAATTATTTTACTGGGTTTGAACACATAAAGTGTCCATTGCAGCACATATAGAGATTACCTGTGAGCAGGGCACACCAGGTGGCTAAGAAAAGCAAACCTGTGTAAGCTGACACAAATTCAGTTAACAATGGTTCATATTTTGAATGAAAAATTTCAGAGGTCTACAGACTCCCTGGACTAGTCTGTTGCCTGGGAAACTGCACTTCATAAATTAGGGTGAGGGGAAACCATGGTTATTAAATATGTACTTTTAAAATAATTATTGCTGTAATTTTTACAATAAGCATCTAAGCCAGGGCTATGCAATGGACTTGATCAGCCTTTTCATGTTTGTACAGCACTGATAAAAAGGTTGGGACATTTTTTGTAAGGAGTGCATGGTTGCATAGAAGGTTAAACATTAAGCAAAAAATAGTTATTTTCTGAGTCTATCAGTGTATGTGTTATAGATATAAAATCTCTTCCTCTTGTTATTGATGACTTGCTGTGTCTGCCTTATATGCAGAATGGACTGCTGGAGGAATGGTTGACTCCCTTCCTCCCAAACCTGGAATAATTGAAAAAGCCAAGAGAGAATAAGGATTGCCTGAACTCTTATAGCCCTAATAATTTCTTATCCTGTAGGTGTCCCCTCTTTTCTTAGCACTTGTACTTTTCAAGAGTGTGAGCTTTAATTTTTATAAAGGATATAGAGAAAGATTTACTTAATATGTAGTAAAGCACAGAGCACCGACTTTTGAAATTGATACAATAGACTTGAAATTGGTACAACACACTTGGATTGGCCACTCCAGACACTGAAGCTTAATTTGCATATCTTTTCAAATGGGAGTTTGAAATATACCAAGAGCAGCATAAGAGCGTAAGTGCATCATTTTTAACCTCCTCTGGAAAGAAGAAGAAAGCAAGATCATACTGAATTGCTAAACAGTGCCTCCTGTTTTGGCTAACCAATTCAACAAAGCCAAATTGTTTTTGCAACCCCCATCTCCCTGGGAGACGCTAAGAGTGACACAGTTTGCATTGAGTAGAATGGAGAAAATGAAGAGGAATGTTCATTTTGCTTGAAACTAGATACTCATAGAGAGATGTTGAAAGCTCAAATCAGAATGAGTTTCTGACAACTTCTTCCTTCTGCAAGTGCCTCATGAGGTAGTTATTCCAAAATATAACTACAAGAATGTCTTTTACAAGAGCAGCCATGCTGCTGTCTGGACAACAACTGGAGCACATGCTCCCAGTGACCATTTCCAGTCTGGAAAGTGCTGTGCATGGTCAGATCAGCTTTTTGTATCTGCTATCCCTTCCTTGGCTTTGGCACATGGCTGCTGGCACTCTGGGTTTCCTTGCAGCAGGGATAGGTCCCTCAGAGGCCACACCTACCTGCTTGGATGTGATGTCCTGACTTGTGCTGAGCACTGGATTTTCTCTTTGCCCTCTCAAGAAAGCTGCAGGTTGCCCAAAAGCTATTTTTTTGGTCTTTTCTCTCTACATTTCTTCTTGCTGGGCTTTTGCTTTTAGAGGCAAAATGAACTCTTTGGGTCAAAAGAAATTAGCTTTAAAACTGAGTTTTGACATTTGGTCTGGAACAGCAGGAAGAGAAACTGCAATTTTTATATTACTGCATATGCAGTAGGAGTTCCAGACTCCTCACTTCAACAAGTTTCTATGAAGAAACTCCCTGAAAAACTAATGGCTTTCATGGTAGTAAATCCATTCTTTCCCTGGGGTTAAGCCATTCAGTAACTGGTGGGCGCTGATCTCTCTGTCAGGGTTTTCCAGATGTGCTCTCTCCCTCAGCATCAACCTACAATTGGAGAATGAATACTTCAGTCCATAGTAAAGATTATTTTCCAAGTCAAATGAAATTGTGGAATTGAGGAGTTGACATTGGCATAGTCTCCAAACTGTCACACTTGTGTACAAAAATTAATAATATAGGACACATTGCAGTTTTCTGGACTGGCAGAGTTTATTTTTAACTCTGTAACTGAGGTAAGTTAGGGAAATTTGATATTCATTGACACTCAGCATCCTCCTCAACTCCCTGGTGGTAAAGATCTACTTCTCTTGGTTGTCAATGTACTATATTTACTTGCATTCTCTCATTATTTTTTTCTAAAACCGATTTTTTCCCCATTCAGTAAAAATATGTTGTAAAAATCATGAGACCCTATTTTGTTATGTAAGTGTTGAACCTGGACTGTTCCTTCTAGTTTACCAGAGGCTTAGAGTGTTCTCCTCAAGAACATCTAGTAACATGACTAATCTATTACATGTAGTTTGTTCTGTCATGTTTTCTCTGTGGAAAAATTGGATAAACATTGCAGTGTTTCTCTGTGACAAGATGTTGCTTATGTTTGTGAAGGTTTGTTATTTACAGGGGTGTTAGGGAAGGTGGCCTGGAGAAGAGAGCTTGCTTGCTTCCTGTTTTTCTGGATTTCATTTCATTCCAGGACTATTATCCTCTGAGGAACCTCATTGCTACCCAGTAACCTTTGTTACTGAGCATCATTGCTGCCATGACCGAATACACTTTGTTCTTTTAGAGGTACTTTCAGAATGTGTTTTAAGATGATGGTCCAATGGTGTTTTAAGATAAAATCTGACAACTTTTGGATAGTTGTTTCTGTACATCTTTGCTGTAACACCATCCATAATAGCTTGGGGACAATGCAAGGTAAGTTACTCCACAGAAGTGGCTTCAGCAAACTCAAGATAGATCAGTGTAATCCTTTGAATATGTCAAAACCATTAGTGAGAAGTTCCGTATCAAATTTGGCTTCAGGTGTCATGTGTGGTTTTCAAATCTGTATTCTCACTTTTGAGTTAGTTATGTTACAAATTTTCCTTATCTTTGATAACAACACATAAAATTGTTTCTTGCTTTTACAAAAAAAAATGGTGCTTTAGAAATAAATGTGGCAGTTTCATAAACTAGGGTTGTAGGCAGCTTTCTTGTTCACAGTATCATTACTTTTAAACATAATCTCGATTTATGATGGAGAATTTCAGAACTGCTTTACAACTTCATTTTCTAGTACTATGATGTTTTCTCTTAAGCCTTTGTTTCTGTGCATCTCTGGGCTGGAATAGAAATTATTCCAGCTTGTTTAATCTCTTTATATTGAACTACTAATTCTATCAAATGTTTATGATGGGGCTGATGTCTCTAGGAATTTTTTTTCTCTGAAAAAATGCAATATATTTTGTTTCTAAAGAACAAGATTCAGAGGCCTGAGGAAAAAAACACCTCATAAATGATTACTAGGAGCACATGTAGAGCAGCCATAATGTTGTGAGCTGGCCATGCTTTTGGGGAAATGAAAAAATTTAACAAGAAAATATGCTGAAGAAGAATACAGGAATATGTTGTGCCTCCTAAATTCTGAATGAAAAAGGTAAACACCTTATTAAAAAAAACAGTATATCTATCGGCCAACTGAATTGCTTTCTGGAAACACATTAATTCTAGGCTATGTAAGCAGCAGTTATTAGTGTTCATAGTCAGTTTTATCCAAGAGATGTGTCCTCCAGCAGGTCTATACTAATAAAACTCTGCCTTAACTAGGTTTTACATTTTGCTTATACATGTCCCGTCTGCTTGGAGTGTCTCAGCCCTTGTTCCTAAAATGATTATCAGAATACCCTGTTTGTCACCTCTGTTTTTTTGGAGGATGATTATTTATTCCTCAAAGAAGCATGGGTTGAATCTGCCTCGATCTCAATCAGGGTCAAACACTGGCATGTACTTAACTGAAAGCTCATTTGTTATCTTGATTTAATTGTAGAAATGGAACAATGGAATAATACATTCTATACACTATTCTAAATAATTCAAGTGACTTTATTCAGATTCCTAAGAAGGAACTGTCAGCAGTGTGGGATTTGAAATAGCAAGTATTGCTTTATGCTTAACAAAACACGGATAACTGACAGCCCCTTCAAATGGGGAATGGTTCATTTTGTGATGCAAAACAGATAGCTTGGTTGGGAATAATATTATGTAGCTATATGCAGGATTAAATCCGAGGCAGAAAGCACAGTGGGATGAAAAAAATTGTATTGCTAGTCTCCTTTTTTCCCCGCAGTAAAACTGAATATTTCACAGCCCTCAGGAGAGTAAGGCGAGTGGCTGGTTAATGCATCAGCTGTGTTTGACGTACCTTATGACTATTTTTGAACTTTCAGCTCCCTTTTTTAAACATGAGCAGATTGTTGCTGTGATTGAATAGCTTTCTCCAGTAAGAATCTTGTAATAGGAGATTTACATGTTAGAGAACAGTGTACCTTCAATATAGGTAAGCAATATTTCTGACATCATTGCCAACCAAAGTGCTCAAGAGCTAGGCAGTCTTCTTCAGCAAGGACTGCCTTCATTGCTTTCATCATTTCAGGAAAAGCTTGGTTTCAGGGGGTTTGTTTTTTAATTCTTTTAAAGTAGTTTGTCACGCACATTTTGAGAAGCTGAAATTTGCATTCTTAGAACTTGTGGTTCACAGAGCTAACTCTGGTAGCCAAAGCAGTCAGATGGTGCTTAGGAGCCCATTAGTCCAGCTCTTTGCTATCGCTCTGTGTCACAGTGGTGAGTCCTTCAGTATCTGCCACTTACAAACCTGGCACCATCTTTGTGCATGAAACGTCAGGAAAACATTTCTGGGCATGCTGCCAAAAGGGAACGGCTCCCTGCACTTGGCCCTTTTCCTCCTCTCTGGACGGCGCTTTCTGGGATGGCTGCTGGAGATCAGCCCAAGTGATGCACACAGATCTGTGCCAGCCGTGGATGGAGGCACACATGGAGGGCACATGGGTGTGTTAGCAGCATTTTGCTCATCATCTTCTGGGCTGCCATGCTCATTATCCAACTGATCCAGCAACCACTTAACATATGAACCCTCCGAAAAGGAACTGTTAAACTGATAGATTGAGTGAACTCCCACTGACATTACACAGAAAATCCTTTGAAAAATATTTCAGAGCCCAAATGAGTTAAAAAGCAATTTATGCATTTTGAAAGCTGCATTGAAGGGGAATATAATATTTTTTTATTCTTCCAGTGATAACTTATGCTTAAAGAGATGTTTCAACCTGAAACAGGCAGGAGGAGAACAGCTTTGGGTGCCTGGGCACAGCTCCTCTGGGGGGTGGGAGCTCTTTTGTTGGCAGGTGAAGGAGCTGCTGCCTTGAGCTGTCCCAGAGGTGCTCCTGGTTCACTGTGGTTGGTCACAGTCAGGTTTGCTTGGTTTAAAGTGTAATTGTTCAAAGCTACAGTCAAATACAAACCCTTCAATCAACTGCTTTATTAGATTGCAAAAACCCAAAGTTCATAGAACCACAGAATAATTTATGATGGAAGGGTCTCTGGAGGTCACCTGATTCATTTTCCAGTCAGATTTTGAATATCTCCAAAGACTGATATTTCACAATGCCTCAGGTCTTTTCCATTGCTTACCTTATTGTGAAAATTTTATTTAAACCACAGCTGCATAACCACAAAAGTGCAACATTCCCATATTTATCTGTTCTAGTGGCCTTCTCTGTCAGGCAAAAAAGAAAAGCTACTAGGAAGAAAAGGAGCCTTGAAATGTGACTGTAACCTGGACTCAGGAGGATATCAGCATTTATATCAGTACAGATTATTTCTTATTTCATATAGTTCCCCAATACGCTTTTGAATTTTCCTGTTTAAACCTCTGAAAATGAATCTCTAATAGGTGCATCAAGGTTCCTAAATACTCCACAAAAAAATCAAAATCCACTTTTCACTGGAAAGGAAAAAAGAAAGGCTGTTTTCAGGGGGTCATGCCCTTTAGGAAAAAAATTAACAAAATCCTTCAAGGCTCTAGCTTGTGGGTGGGTTTTGCCTGTTTTGGCTGGTGGTCTTAACTTATTTTCCTATTTTTCTGTCTAGTTCTTGAAGAAAGCTCACTGTAACTGTGGTCCTGGACATTTTGTGCTCAGGGGCTAGTGTAAAATCCTGATGAGAATGTAGAGTAAAACCTGTGTAATCACTCATACAAAGGACACTTTTGTGAACTGCATCTCTGTGATGACAGAAAATCCAAAGAGGAGCTTGAATGTGCTTTTTGTGTTCAGAGGAAGAAAAACTTGCTTCTTGCAAGTCCTCTCATTGATGCTGCTCCCCTCCTCTCTTATGTTTAAGGGTTCTTCCATCTTCCCCTGTCCACATTGTCTGTTCTGCCTCCTGTCCCTGCCTGTGTTATTTGGGCAGCAGCAAGGAGGAGTTCCAACTTGTGTGTGTATGCCCCTGATGAAGCACCATGTTCAAATGCTGCCATTTGTGACACAGGTTTATGATCATTACATCGATTGGTGTCTCAATTTAAGTGATTTATCTTTGCTCTTGGCTTGCTGTGAGCTTTTCCATGAGCTGCAAGGAAAACTGATCTTATCTGTGTGTTTTTTAGCAAGTTACCCAGCTTGTTACTCATGTTATCTGAAGGAAATGGGACAAGAACTGAGAAGTAGCTTGGTGAGTACCAGGGTATGTGCAGGACCTGGAGCTGTCCCCAAGGATGGCACAATGGTGGTGGCTGGAGACCTCACACCCTCTGCCCTGTGGCACCAGAGCCACACCTGGCTCTGAGATCCATGAGCAGGCTGCTGAGAAGTACTCTGTTGGGAAGGATCAGTTGCTGCAGGTTTAACAAAGCACAGAATTTGAAGTATTTAGAAGTCTGTCATGGAATCAAATCCTCAGGGAACAATCCATTTTTGATATATCAAAATAAATATATTTTACTATGTAATCAATCCTAGGATGATAAATACTTTGTCATCCACTCCAGGCAGTTTACTTCAGTGATTGGCATCAAACAGATATTATATGGTCAATATAATTTTCATACCACACATTTAGCTGCAACTTTACCTACGTTTTTTAAAAATTTATTAAAAACTATGGCTCAGTTTTCCTTTTTATTTGAACGCAGAAGCCTCATTTTCTTTTTCTTTTTTTCCTGATTGTCTTTTTTTTTCCTGATTAAAAAGTGTGTTGTCGAGACTAACCTGGAGTTGTGTAAATCAATAATGCTACACAGAAAACGAGAACAAATTGTACCTCTTATTTGCATAATGGACAAGATCTAAAATGAATTCCTCAGGTTAATGAGTGTCCTCAGGGTTGTTTGTGAGAATATACAGCCTTCTGTGACACCAGTGTGTTACTGATTGAAAAGTACTGCTCAGAGTCAAAGAAAAGAAGTGAAAAAAAATCAGGAGCAAGCAGGTTGGGGGACTCCATACTAAGCTTTTAGCTTTAGTGCATTGATTTTTGGATGCCTGTATTGAGCTTCACCATAAGCTGAGGATACAAATTCAGATTTAGCCTTGCTTTGAGGTTCAAACTCAGCCTAATCTCACCTGGGTTTTGGCTGAAATGCAGCTGAGTCCCCAAGTTTCTGTCACACTGACATAAGGTTGTCTTTGTCTCTCTCAGAAAGAGAACAGTGCTCCTCAGAGGGAAAGGAACGCGAGCACCCTGTGCTGGGTTATGCAGCTCGGTTAACTGAGAAGAGTCTGAACCTTAGATGAGACAATCACGGGCCCAAAAATTGCTAGAAGCAGGCAGTTCCAACAGCATTAAAATGTCTCATATTTCCTATTCTGTTTCTGCTCCATTACCTTTATCCTCTTATTCCAGGCAGTTAGCTTCCTCTTGCTCCTATTAGCTTGCTGTGAAATGGTAACATGGATGGAGGAGCACAGGATACTGCCACAGGTGGCCATTCCTGCATGGAGAGGAAAAAGGATGGGAGGAACCTTGCTTTGGCTGGAGTGCTCTGCAAATGGAATTGCTTTTGGACGTGTAATGTGACTGCAGTTGGATGTGCATTTATGTAGATGGCAAGAGGGGATTCAAGGCAGAAGGGAGGGCCTATTACCTCCCCACCCAGTATAACATTGTTCTATTCCAAAAGGAGCAAGCTGGTGCTACTCAAAGTTCAATTGAGGATAAACAAAACAAGTGTTTTGTTCTTAACCCTTACAGATAATGAACTATAGTAACTTAATTTTACCTTATCTATGCACTGTGGAAAGGTTGTAAACTACTGAAGGAGGGCTTCTACAAAAATTAAATTACACATTAGTACATATCATGTAATGTGAGAGAATTGACTCTGCAGATCAAGCACTGCACAATGACTATTGCTTTTTTCCCCTGTTTAATATGTACCTTGAATATTGCAGCATAAGAAATGATCTACTTTTAGAGGATTGTTCTCAAGAAGGGAATGTTCAATGGTCTAGTGAAGAAGGTGTTTCCCAGTTTACCTTGTGGAGTTTGGGGCCACTCTTGCTTCTTTGTGCTTCAGGACTCGAGTTGGAAAGGCACCTGTTTGCAGCAGGACTGCTGCAGCCTGGTTCCTGTCACTGGTGCCCTGACAGCACCTCTCACTGGTGCAGCAAGTCTGGGAGTTCAAAACCAGACAGGCTTTTTCATCTGCTGAAACATTTCCTTGTTTGGGAAATAGGCCTTGCTGTACTGGGAGTCAGCAGGTGTATTATGCTGGTTTATGAGTTCTACTCCGTTTTTCTATGTTGGCAGAATATTAAATAAGCATCTTTTTCGTATGTAAAGAATGTTTGTTTATTTAATTTACACAGACACAGAGTTACATCTTTGGGTTTCTTTCGTGATTTTTATATGGGCTTTTTTGCTGTGTAACAGCCTTCTTCCAACTCTATTGCATCTTGCCTATGATCTATAAAGCTAAGAATTATGGAAAATTCCCAGGGATTTGTAGACTTCTGAAAACTGAATCCTACTGTAGAAACTTAGTGAATTAAATTACCCCAATGCCCGTGGGTCTGAGAGTTTTTAAGCCTTCTACCCAGGGAAAAAAAAAGGAAGACATTAAGTATTGAGAAATTGTGCAAGCTGAACCCAGCAGAGCTGTTATGCTTTACCTATCATTCTTCAAAAGGTGTTTGATCCTTAGATAAAACATTTGTTAATACTTTCAAGATTTCAACATAACATCTTTAAAGATTTTCTCTTTTTCTACAGTAAAAACCTAATAATATGTCATAATTTTACTTAAGTGTTAAACTTCCTTCAATATCTGGAACTATTCACCCTAGGCATTCAATAACAGTGTAACACAGGAGTCCTGAATCAGAGAGTAAGAGGATGAAATAAGGCTGGGGTAAATGAGCTGAAGGTTTAGAATAATTTCAGATTGATTTATTTCTTTGGCTCTCTGCTAGCAACATGAAAAAGATAATCTTTTTATGTCATTGATAGGCAAATTTTGGGAAATGCTGAATGCAGGGCACAGAAAATAATTAGAAAAAGAATTAAAAGATAAAAAATATTCTTTCAGACATAAAATCATGTTATTAGATAAACGAAGGTTTGGAAGCCTTATTCTCTCTTGCTCTCTCTCTTTTTTTTTAATCAGTTTGCAGGAAATAGAGCAAAGCAGAGCAAACAGAAAAGACTGGCAGGGTGTTAATTGCAACCTGATAATTAAAGTGAAGCATAGTCAAGGAACAGATATCCTCCCAGCTTTCAGCATGAAAATGATGATGGGCAACATCTCTGGACTCTCAGCACTGTTTTGATATCCATGGGAAGCTGCTGCAGGGAGAGCCTCAGTGACACACAAGTCTGTGTCTGAGAACACACATTACCAGGTGGGAAATTTCATAAAACTGATAGGTTTTAATTGATCTTCTTTTTTTCCATCTCTGCCTTGGTGTCTGGGCTGTTGGTGGGTAGGAAATGGAAAGGATGAGCTCCCTTAGTGATAAAAAGTGTGGGTGAGCAGGTGACGGTAGCAGGGTAATGGCAACAGTGCCTTGTGTCAGTCACATGAGTACTGAGGGATTAAATAGATTAAATTAAAATAAATGTAAGCTAATTGAATTCAATGATATAGAAGAAGAAATGAGAAGAGTATAAAATTAAGCTTGAGATGGACATTATTATTTTACTTTTTGTCAGCTGTCTTCGTGCCTTGCCAGAATCAGGAGCTTTTTGAGTCAGCATTGAAAACAAAACAAGGGCACACTCTGAAAGAAAACAAACTACCTGTTTTGTTCTTAGAACAATTTTGCAGAAGATTTACATTGTTTTAGAAAGATTATAGTTTGACACCATCTTAAACTGAAGTTGCTTGGATTTTCTCCATTTTTGTGAGTACGATGACCTAAAATTTGAGTATCTAAGTGGCTGTTAGAAGTCTGTCTTAAGTTAAAATGTTCAGAAATGTGATGACCTGTGACAATACAATTATGATTAATTTTTTAGAGTTTGTTGTGGGCTCACAGAGGTAGTGGTTAAACTCCCCTTCTTTTGACATGACCTCCCCCACTTCAAGCATGTGTGTTTTATGGAAGAACATAAATCTGTGAACTCATGAGTTCATATCCAGTCAGCAAGATGGACCACTAAGCTTAGGGACAGTACAGAAAGTAAAACAGACATGAAAGTCTGAAGAGTATAACGGGGAGAAGGGAAGTTTTAAAACAATCAAAGCAAATTGAAAGCCAAGCTGAAAGTATGTGTTGTGTTTTTCTGGGCCTTATATTAAAGAGAAGAACTGTGAACTTGAAGCAGAGAATGAAGGGTTTGATTTGAATATGAATGTCTTGTAGGGTCTTAGCAGCATGAAAGGGATAATTTTAGCAGCAGCTTTTGAATAGGGTGGTTGGGTACAAGCTGAGATAGAAGTAGGCTGCATAGGCCATAGCTAAGATCAAGGATGAGGTAAGAAAAAACCACAAAAGACAGTTGAAATACACCAGCGTGCAAAAAAATCTTGCAGAAGCATGCATGGCTTTCACTCATACCTGCATCCTGGTTTGTAAATTTTATTGGAATAGCAAGGGTTTGGGTGGCAAATATAAATTTCCCTCAGGCATGCAGGCTGTATTTTACAGTTACAGTACCTGAGGGAGTTTGGTGAGCATCTGAAACACAGGAAAGGTTATTAGGGTAGGGGCTCTGTGAACTTTACCATGTGGAATCAGAGATTATGGCAGGGTACCCAAGAGAAGATGAAGATACAGCCAACATTGTCTAGATCCAATGACAGGCTTAAAAGAAGATTTTTACACACCTGAAAGCTTGTGGTGTTGAAGCAAAATATTGAAACAAATGCAATGCTTAGTGAACAAACCAAAACAATATGAAGTGTCCAGCACTTTCCTCTTTTTTCTATCAAATGTTTTTTCAACTCCTCAGTGATTAAATTTTTGCTGAGGAAAATACCATACAATTCAAGTTGAGTAGGCATAGATGAACATTGAAATAGGCATGCACTGTAAAAGACTTCAATAATGTTTCCAGCCAACCCATTTGGCAGATAAAATACTTTTCTCTACTGCTTCAAAATTTTCTGTCAGAGGCACTTCACTTTTCTTGGTACACAGAAATGTTTGTTATCTTTGATTTGAAAACAAACAAACAAAAGCCTTTTTCCTATTCATATTCAGGTCTTTCTTTTATTGCAGCCTATTTAAAAATCTGGCATTGGCTTTAGCAGAGGAAGGAATGAACCCTTTGCAACTTCAGCTGGAACACTTTCAAGTTTAATAGTTGCTATAGCTATTTCCAGGACCTGAGGCCTTGCTTTACAGGTAATGGAATCCATAAAATCCCACCATATGTCATAGAATGGTTTCCACATTTATTAACAAAGTAATCAAGGATAATTGGATTTTCTTCTGACTGATGAGACTCAGGTATTAAACTGATCAAAAATCAGAGAGGTTAAGTTCATTTATAATGTAATGCAGTGAAATTAACTTTTTTTATTTAGGATGGTATTCTGTGTATTTAAGAACATTCCCAGTAAATATCAGTGATCATAAATGATTCTTTTTCTCACCTCTTCATTATTCCAGCCAATGTTACTTAATTTTTTTTCATGAAGCTCTTGGAAATGGAATATATTGAGTGTTCCTCTACCTTGTAATATTACTTTATTGTCTATGATGCCATACATTTATACATGTTTATAATCTCATAAAATGGTTTAGGTTGGAAGGGGCCGTAAAGATCGTCTGGTTCCAGTCCCTTTGCCATGGGCAGGGACACCTCCCACTAGACCAGGTTGTTCAAACCTACATCCAACCTGACCTTGAACACTGCAAGGGATGGGGCATCCACAACTTCTCTGGACTACTTCTTCCAGTGCCTCACAATCCTCAGAGCAAAGAATTTCTTCCCAATATCTAATCTAAACCTCCTCTCTTTCAGTTTAAAGCCATTCTCTCTTGTCCTAGCACTGCACACTTTTGTAACAGGTCCCTCTTATAGGCCCCCCTTTAGGTACTCAAAAGGTCTCTAAGGTCTCTCCAGAGCCTCCTCTTCTCCAGGCTGAACAGCCCCAGCTCTCTGAGCCTGTTTTACCAGGAGAGATGTTCCTGCCCTCTGATCATCTCTGTGGCTTCCTCTGGACTTGCTGTAACAGGTCCATGCTCTTCTCTGCCCTGGGGACCCCAGGGCTGGACACAGCACTGCAGGTTGGGTCTCAGCAGAGCAGAGGGGCAGAGTCCCCTCCCTGCCCTGCTGCCCACACTGCTTTGGATGCTGCCCAGGGTGAAGCTGGCTTTCTGCAAGCTCACATTGCTGGGGCATGTTCAGCATCTCAACACCCAGGTTGTCCTCCACAGGGAGAAACGTGAAATGTCCACACATTTAAATACATTGTGGCAACGTATTTCATTCTTAAAGTTAGATATGCTTTCAGTGTAAAGTAAAATAAATGGGAAGATAATTTAGAATCAGCAGTCCTATCAGAATGTGCTGCCAATGACTATACCTGAAACTCAGTAGAATAGTGTTACATTTTTCTTCACTAAAAATAATGAGATCTGCTCTGAAATTTCTGGCTAAAATTAAATTTCAGTAAATAACCAGGGAACAAAAATTGAGTCTAGCTTGCAACTTTCCTCCCCCATTGTTTTTTGAATAGCACAAATAAATTTTTCATTCAAAATTCTGGTAATTTTTAGGATCAGAAATTTGGAGAGCTTTCACTGATGAACAAATATGTGAGCTATTCTATTTCGAAACCTGAAAATGTGTTTGTAAGTTCTGTAAATAGGAACAATTGAATACTGAGCTCTCACAAAAATCTGGCCAGGATTTTATGTGCCAAGTGTTCAAGAATCTTTCCCTTAGAGTGTAAAAATATAGCCTTAACAAAGCCAAAAATTTTGAAAATTATTGAGAATATTCTCCCCTCCCCCTTCATGTTTTTGCTGTCTTCCAGTGTGAGGCATCCAAAACCACAGACAAGGCAAATCACCATTTCTTGAAATGTAATGCCATTACTACATGGCATGTTGTAATGGGGGTACTGCCATGTTCCACAATCAAGCAGTGGAGCTTCCAAAATCTCAAATGGCTATTAAAACGTATAATAAAAATTATAAACTTAATTAATAAGTTATATTATAATTAATAATTAATAAACTTGGAGAAGCAGAGCTATCACATTCAGATGCAGGTTAGAGATTTCTTTATCCTTGAGGTGGCTACTAATTCTTGGCTTGCATTAGGAAACAGTTAACTCTTTTATGCTCTTATTTTCATTAGAAATCATTTAGATAGACAAAATGTATATTCTTGTTCTTTCATGTGGTCCTGCAGAAAAAGAAAATATGACTGTTTTTTCATTATATTTTCACTGGGAAGCATATGACTTTTATGCTGTGTGTCAAGTATTAGTGGAGGAGAGATAGAGCTGAGGTGATCTTTGCTGTATGTCAGCAGCAGAAGTTTTGATTTCACTGATAAAGGAACTGTAGTGTCAGCTAAATGGGCTTAGAGCAAGTTGGTCCAGGTCAAGTGCACTGTAACTATCAGCAGTCTGAATCCCAAAGAGGAAAGTAAAGCCTTAAAGCATCAGTAGTCTGTGGCTGAAGCACCTTTTCTCTAGTTTTAGTCTTTAACTGTAAGCACATATATAGGAAACTGATGGATACAGAGGCTTCCCTGAACTTCTGGAATAGTGCAGCCTGAAGAGGAGATTATTCAAGTTGATTGAAGAATCAACTTGATTGAAGATAGAACATGGCTCAATTTTTCTAGAAGTTTTGCTGATTGAACACTGTTGTTAATTATACATGAATGAAAACTGAGAGTAGGTTTTTCTAGATTTGCATCATCACAGATAAAAGAAAAACTTAATCTTTTGTCTAACTTGTCCTTTAAACCTTTTATTGCCAAGTTCAATAGGCAGTTTTCTATATACATGAATTTTTGACTCTTAGAGAAAACCATGAAAACTTGAAATTTCCTTGGAAGAGTGTAGTGTCTGATTCTGATGATAGAACCAAACTCCTCCCATATCTAAGGTTAAACAAGGATAGCTGAAAATATCTGCAAGGGTGTTAATTGTCCTTTGAGGATCTACAAGGAGAGAGACTGAAAAAGAGCATTGAAACATAGGAAGAATTAAGTTAGTTTCTGGAGTTGAACATGTATTAAATATACTTTTATTTTGTTTTATTTCTTAAAATGTTTGGATTATCTATTTAATCTGTTGTAACTACAGTATAACCACTTCTAGATTTTTTGTAGCAAAAGTAATAAGGAGGAAACAATAAAGACAAGAAATAAGGGATCTTGTAGGCAGAGTAAAGAGATGGAATTAGAGCCACTTGCTTTCCTGATGTGCATTTGTTCCCATAGTTCTTCCTTTCAGAAAGTGCTTGTATGCAGACATCAGGACAGTAAGACTCATGTGAGTCAGATCTGGTTACAGTTTCCCATACTTGGCTTCAGTCTGTCAAGTGTCCTTGACATCTTTTAGAAACTTCGAATAATTGCAAAGGAAAACTGAACCATCAGTTATCAGTATCAAACAAGAATGCTTCATTTTTTGCTGCACACGTTGGCCTATAGGTTTTGGAGCTGTGTTTCTTCTGTGTGCTTTGTTTGACTTATGGAGATATTCAACTGACTAAGGAAAATCCATACCACAACCTAGAAAAAAGTTTTCCTCTTTGTTTTGCAATTAGCTTTCATAGATTTTTGTTGCAGGAAGCTCGCTCCTGCAGCCTAGTTTAGATTTCACATGCTTGTCATGTTTAGACAGCAAGGTTTAAGTTATTACAGAGATGGGCAGTAGTATAAATCTTTGGCAATGACCTGCTGTGGTATATTCTGTATCTACTATATATATTTGCATTGTAATAGCTCTTTATTAATATCTGGGGAAAACAAAACTAAATCAGCATGAGATCTGTTTAAAAAAAAGAGTAAGATTATTTCCTTCAAGGGTCTTTCATCACGTTTTTAACAGCTAGAGATACTATGCAAGATGTGGATAGTATGTGTGGGAACAAAGGATACTTCATCTCTTACTTAAATCTTCTCAGCTTTGGTAACTGCAAAACTGAACAGGAGCTTTGTAGCTGTATTGTTTGATGATATTTCCATAACATTTGTGTCTGTCCAACTTTGTTGTGAAATGAAAGTCAGGAAATCTGACTGAATGCATTGTTAACTTTTAAGAGCCTATATTTTACTTCTGCAAAAGCCCTGTGACATTTCCATCTTTAGGCGTCCTTGTCCTTAAACTGGGGCAGAAAAAGAGGAACAGGAAAGGAACCTAAAGGGTGACTGTAATTTAAAGATTTCCCTGGAGAAGATGAGCAAGGTGCTGTTTGGTCTGCCAGAAGCTGAAATCAAACAAATGACTGTTTTAACATGTTGAGCATGATTTCATTCTGTCGTCATCAGCCAGGTGGAAAATGTGCTGACAGGCTTTGAGTGACCAGTGACAGGACCAAAGGGCAGTGTGGTCACAGTATGGTTAGCACAACAAGGGCACCTTAGATAACTAGTCATGCTACTAGTGTGCTGCATTAATTTGTGAAGAATTAACATTGGTATTAATTATGATTTTTTAATTAATTTTTTTAAAGTCTGGCCTTTCTAGAATGCTGGTTTTAGTATTGTATATTAGCTTTGCTCTTTTCATTACTGTATTTTAGAGTCCCATTTTGTTGTGTGACTATCCAGGTGGGTGGAACTACAGGCAGAGTTACTTGGCTTTTAATGCATAAAGAAAAGGCTACCAGAAAAATGACTGCATTTATGAAGTGTTTCTCAATGATTAAATATTGAAGGAAAAAAAGAAATAATATATTAAAAATTATTGTATTCTTTGTACTTTTACATTTTAGAGCAGAAGATGATTTGTTTTCTGATGGTATTTCAGAGATTCTTGTAATTATTTTGTGGTCCTTTCCAGCTGCCCTAATACCAAGCTCCTTTTCATTTTCCTTATTCCTGGGTGCTCTAGGGAATACTCTGTTTCACAGCAAGCATGTGCCTCCCTGTCTGTACTGTGGAAAGAAACATGCATTGTGATTTCTTTTGTAAAGTCCATTTGGTCCTGTAATGAGGTCAAGGTGTTCTTCATGATGTTTTTGTAGTGTGATGCCCATGACCTGCTATGCCCTAGAAGAGAGAAAGAGGCAGTTAACTATTTATTGGCTCTCTATATGTATGCAGCAAGAGATTACAAGCAGGCACCACATTTTTAAAGCAGTCTCAGCTGATCATTCAAGCCTTTTATTTGTACATAAAAGTAAGACTGGAACATTTGTAGTTATCCTTTCCTAGGCATTCTTCTAGGAGACAGAAGCAGTGTGGGTTTTGGCCCTTGGCTTAGACCTGTGATATTTCTGGCCAAGTTATCTCACCTTTTCTTGTGGTGTTGTTTAAAAGCTGGTTCAACCATTTTTGCTACTGCTGTTTGTTTGCTTCACTAATCCTTTAATCCTATTCATAGCTTCTGTTAGAGGATGAGGTCCTCATAATCCTTTTGGGCAAAGTTGTTTTCCTTTCATTGTCTTGGCTGGTGTTCATTCAGGGGTAGTTACTAACCATAAATATATGACAATTTTTAAGCTAAATACGTAATGCTAAGAGGCAATAATTGGAGAACTTCTGACTTCGAATTTTAATTTTCTGGTAGTAAGCATGAGCTCAAGAAATCGTGCTGCCTGGCTTTGTTGTGCCTGGTCCCATAACCTCACACTTACATCTCCAGTTAAAGGAGGGTGCCATATATTTTCCCATGAGGGCTTGGAAATCTCTTTGTAGACAGAAAGCAAAACATTAGAGGATTTTAGAAGAGCCCATGTTTACATATCACATTTCTACTTTGCTGAGAGTAGAGCCAAACTAAGTATAAGTTCCCAGCTTCTTAGAAAATGTAATATGTTTTCTAAGAGTGCCTGAATTAAGAATGTAAAGCTTTGCCTCCCTGCCAGACAAGGAGGAGGCCCTGAGCAGTGTCATTTTCTGCCAAAAGGGAGGAAGTGGAGGTGTCAGGAGCTCTCCTGACAGAGCTGCTGACCACCAGGACATGGGCTGTTGGCCTCTCTAAATGTAGTATTTCTTTTGCAGGGAATGCATTGTGAATGTCAAGCTTTGCTCTTTTTCCTGTTTCTAGCATGCAGGCTGTTGGCAGTGTTATATTTATTGCAATTTTGTTGTCTTGGCAAAGAATTCAAAAGTGTTTGCATGCCTCAGTGGACCAGTGATAAACTAATGCTATGTAGCAACAGTAAATGTTTTTTTTTCCTGCACTGCAGTCATGTTTCATAGGTGCCATGCTGGAAAATGAGATGGATGTTTGAATCCACTCTGGTGGTTCAGTTGTGGATATGCTGCTCTCAGGGGAGGTGGCTCATGAGTACAGTGAGAGAGCCCAGGGACAGCCTGGCAGCTTCAGCATCACCTTTTTCCCAATGGAGTTTTTCTTTTGCCTGGAGAAATACCTTGAGCTGTAACTGTGATTATGGATTGCATAGGCCTTGAGTGCCTGTGTGTGTCCCAAATTATGGACAGCTCATCTTCAGATGATCTGATGAAATGGTGCAGCAATAGTGCTGCATGAGTCGCACAATTTTATACTACTGATGGTCTGCAGATGCTCAATCAGCACAGAAACCTGAGGTCCTTCAGCTGACTACACCCTGCAATCAGTCTGAGTTTTCTGGATAGCACTGTAGGAAGAAAAACCCCAGAAAAGCCAGGAAAATCTATCTTGCCAAAAGCTATACATGTGCAGGAACACTTTGTACACGTCTGGCACAGTGCATTTCCTGACAGTAAAACTTCTCTTACTAGAATGAATGGCTGGTTAATGGAGACATGCATTTTTCCAACTGAACTTTAATGCCAATTAAAATCAGCACTTGTTTATTAAGAACAAAACTGCTACTTTTTCTAGACAATTGTTTGTTAGTCTATGGATCAGAAGCATCAAGGAGAGAAGATAGTAAATGTGTAAAGCTGGCAAGTTACAAAAATTAGATAATGAAACATACTTTTCAAAAACTATGAAGGATTATAATTCCCAAACTGTCTAAATTGCTTGATTTTTAACCTACTTTTTTATAATATATCTCAATTTTTTTGGGGTGGCCTCCCTTTTATAAAGAACTGAAAACCTGGTAAATGCTGCTGAAGCTATGTAAAAATATTCCTCCTCAGAACATGAAAATCTTAAATTGCATGTTATGTTCAACTAAGAATTTTTAAAAATTAATTTCACATAATGCTTTATGAGATTTTTCATTTAAAAACTTATGATTATTTGACCAAAAAGTCCCCCAAAATATGGAACCATCTTGGTGCATTACTCCTGGCAGAGAATAGAGCCTAAGGCACTGATGCATTACAAATGATTTCACACCAAAGTCTGCACTGGATGTCCAAAAGCAGGAATTATTTCAATTGCCTTATCCAGATTGAGATCCCTGGGCACCAAAAAAACCATCAGATCAAGGAACTGAGGCTGAACTTTTCACAAATGAGTAAAAGTTCCTTTTTTTCCACTACTGTCTTGTAGATCACAGAGACCGAGTGAATATCTGTGCACATTTTTTGAGTTGTTGAGTTGTAGTATTGTAAAACGATCCAAAAATGTACACAATGAAATTTCCCATTTTTGGGGACAGAATAATGAATGTTCTTTGAGTTTACTGCATCTGAGTGCTTTGTGAGAAGGCATGTACATATGACATGGAGGAGACCTGAAAGTCTGTGGGATTTGATCTCTGTCACCCTCAGGTAATGCTGAGGGGAGATCAGGTGCATGGTATGAATTTTGTTGTTAACCCTCTAAGCTTGTGTAAATATTAATTTAACCAGATTAAGCATATGATTGACTTAAGCAGCGGGCAAAACCAGATCACATTCCAGGCTAGCCCTGTTTTATCCCTGCTGCAGGTCTGGCATTGAAGGTGATCTGGGGTTGAGGATGGGATTGAGTTCTGTTCATCTATCAGGATTAGTCTGCAACCTTAAATATGTACAGCAGGATAATATTGCAAGGGCACGTGACCCCTCCATTGGAACCCTGCTGAGGATGTGGCAAAGTGAGTATCACACAGTGTTACCAGGAATAACACACTGTCCTGGTCACTTTGGGTTATGTTCTTCCAGGTTTGTGTTTCAAGTCATGGAGATAATTGGAAAACTTCAGCTGCACAGTATGGAGCATGCTGTGTAAGCAGAGATCTAAACACTGTCTATAGAGACACCTAGATACCAGGGTGTGTGTAAGAAAAACTGCTTCATTATGGGCACAATAACAAACACATCTGCAGGGAAACACAGAATTCACTGCAAGGAAGTGTCACTGTGATATAATCTACATACATTAATTGCTAGGTAATATTTTTACATTATGCAAATAACTAAACAAGATACAAACATGCTGTAGCCTTTTAATGAGGAGCTAAAGGCCTAGGACACCTCGTAAAAAATTCTGACAAACACCATTTAAAAGTGATTATACCTCTATGCTATAATTTTTAAGATCCTTTGTATTATTAGGAAAATTTCAAAGGAACTGCCGTCTTTGTTCTCTGATGTCTACTTTTCAGGAGCCTGCATATAGCTTTCCACATGACAAATCCAAAATGCATGAGAGCTGTGATTATTCAGATAAACTGTTACATATGCTGACTTTCAAAACTTTGACTGATAAGCTATTTGATTTTTCTGTATTTTTCTTTTTCTTTTCAATATTCTCCTCTGATACACTAATCTTCACTACACTTATGTTATATCCCAACCACAGACATTTTATGTTCTAGCAGACACAGCTCCTCTGGCACTAGGCAGCATTTCCACCAGCTTCTGGATGCCTCTCAAATCTCACTTGAACAACATATGGAAATCTTACTACAACTAGTTATATTTTTTGGATATGATTTTGTAAAGAAAATGTGTTCTATTTGAAACTTGGGGTGAGGGGAGATAAGGAAAACAGAATATAGCCAGAAACACACTTCTGAAAAAAGTCATATGATCTGACTTCTATGTTCACCTACTCTAATTCAGCTCTACTTTTTTTACATGCGGCAAATCCTTTTATTGGTTATTTCTTGTTCTTTAATGACTTCACTACAGGGTTGCATGGGTCGATAGGAATGCCTTCTCCAAAATCCATTAACATGGTTCTTGACTGAATGCAGTCCAGGCATGTTAATCACCATTATTCTTCAAGAATGTCAGACCTCTCAAGTTTTCTATATGTGAATTTCCTGTCTAAGAATCGATGTGTTCCTTATTTATACACAGGACTGAGTACCTTGCTGGAAATCATGGTACCATGTTGGTTTAAAAATCTGCTATAGAAAATATAATCAAGATAAAGAAATTTCTTTAATGCTGGGAAAGACTTATAAACTGAAATTAAAATTATTCTATCATCTGTGCATTTCTGATCTGGAGGGTAGTACAACTCAAAGAAATTTGAGTTATATGTCTCTTTTTTTACTCCAACACATGCATATTAAAGGGAAACTTTTTTTGATGTGATTGCATCAGGAGAAAAGATATAGCATGATTGATGCCAGTGGGGTTTGACAAATAGCAAGTCTACAGAAATTATACAAAAATTTCCTTCCATATTTCCTCTCAACTGTTCTGCCACTTTGATGAAATGGTAATCTCTCTAATCCATTTCTCCAGCTAGAAAAGCTGTTTCAGAAACATACCCTTCCCTGCAGTTATTACCATGATGGAACATTTATTATCCAGCAAATGAGGCATCACACTCTCTGATAATTCTCCTAAAAAAAATCTTGGGGATAACTACCTTCTATTGTGCATCTCAATGATCAATTAAAATGTGAAAAAAGCACTGTATACTCTGCACAAGGCAGAATACAGACCGTTTCACTGATCAATATCCAGTGCAGAAAGATTAAATCTTGTGTGGACAAATTTCTGCCTTGTGCTGAGGCATGGTTGGACACCCCACTCACGCCCTAAACCAGCAAGGCTGGAGAATGAGGAGTTGTGAATTATTATTTCCACGTACAGGAGCCCTGGTCAATTTTGTCTTGAAAAATGTGTCTGTAATGTGCTAAATGACTGTGGCTTTTGGGCCTGTGTGTTGCTGGGCTGTTAGGGAAGAGTGAGAAACACTGCTGTAAAAAAAAATGTACTACCAAAAAAACCAATCAACCAACCAGAGAAACCCTTCTACAAAAACCCCAGCAAAAATCACCAGTGGGCTTTGTACAAAGCCAGTCCCTGCTTAACTATTTGCTTTATTTTACAAAAAGGTAAATCACATAGGACCTCTAAACCCACCATACTACTTTAATAATAAAATTTTTTGTTCACTCACTTATATTTTTGTTTACTCAGCTTAAAAGCATGCAGGTGAAATGAAAGGTATTCACAAGAGAGTTAATGTTAATGTTAGGGGGTTTTATGTATGAAAATAGTGATTTTTATAAGATAGCCTAAGACTAATGTGAGAAAATATTTGCTGAGTGATATGGGTTTTTTGTCTGTCTTCAATCCCATTTTATTTTATGTGTACACACACACACATATATATGTGTGTACCTGCTATATGCAAACGCATTCAGCTATAGAGCAGGTACTGTTTGTTAATTTTGACCAATTTCTTTATTGCTTTCTTCAGAATATTCTGTTATTTCTGCCCTCTGCAAGTAGCTTCAGAAATGTTTTTGTGGCATTGTGTAACTAAAACATCACTGAATTACTGCTCTGTCCAAGAGAAGTTTTCAAACACAGTTGAATATTACCTTGAAAATGCAATTTTTGGATAGTAATGATTCTTAAAAGTCTTTGTTGTGGATCCTCTTCCTTCCTATGTCTGATCTTTAAAAATAAATTTCAATTATATGGAGCATAACAAAGCCATAATTACATAATGAGAAAATTTAGGTTATTCATTTTTTTTAACATTTACTGCTGCTTTTTCTTTTATTAAACTAAAACAAAATAGCAAATCTTTGCTTTTTTTTTCTTTAGCTAAAGCTGTAGGTGACATGATGTTTGTTTTTTGCCCAGTTGCAGATTGCTGTTTGAACATTTGTGTATCACCTCTTCAACTGCTACATTTGGGACCCCCTCGCATTTCATTCTTGCACAGATGTAATGTTTTTACAGAATTTGAAAGAATGTACCATGGATGGAAACAAGACACGTTCCTGAAAAAATGTTTTATTCAACAAAACTTGTCCAAGCTGAGCATTCTCCAGGTAAAGGTTCTGCTTGCTTTTTTTTTCTTTTTTTTTTTTTTCCTCTAAATGTCACTTGTTTGTTTAAACGTTGTGGAGTAAGTGACCTAAGAAAAGCTTGCTGAGTCAAAAATGCTTTCTCCCAGAGTCATTTGTGAGAAGGGTGCAATACCTGAAATAGTAAGCTGCTTGGAATCAAACCTACCTGATAATGCCATGAATATGTGGATATTTTTTTCTTACGTAGTAGAAAAAAAAAAAAACCCAAGTCAATGATCTCAAATCCAAATAGTTACCATAGTAACTCATATTATGGCATATTATTTATGGACATATTGCAACATAGTATTCATAATGTGTTACTTTTTTCAGACCTTATGCTTCTGGTTTTTCATGTAACATTTGCACAGCTGAGTGAAAATGCCAGATCTTTTCACTTGTAGAAAGCTAACATTTCTCTATACTATCAAGAAGTACACAATGATGTATTTTTGAGAGCACTAGAAAAAAAACATAGGTTTTTAAAATTGTATTTAGATAATCAGTGTAATACAGCAGAGCACTGCTGCTGATTTTTTTTTTAACACTGCCATGTTTTATTGGCTGAAGGGCGGGGTGGGTAACACTGCAGCCACAACAAGAGGTACTTTCCTGTTCTGCTGATGAAAGGGAATAACACTTCATCAAAAACTCAATTGAAACTGCTGAAAAGAAAGCAAACAAAAGTATCACATGACTGGTTCTACCATAGTTTTTCATAAATGCTCTTTAATAGTATTACTTATGATGTGAACACATAAATCAGTCTGTAAAAGGCAGACTAATTTGTTAAGCTTGTGTTGATGACATTTCAAACGGTTTTATTGTTCAAGGATTATCTTCAGACATGTATTTACTAAAGTAAGTACCTATGCTCTTGGTAAAAGTAAGTCTAAACTTTGGTTTTGCTCCTTCTGCTTACATTTTTGAGGCACAAAGAGCAGCTGGATACTCTACTGCTAAGGAATAGTCATGAAACTTGGTCACCTGGCTTTGCCATTCCCAGCCAGGGGCCAGAGTAGGTGCTCTCTTGCTCTCTCTCTCGCTCTCTCTCTCTCTCTCCTCCTTTTTATACAAATACTGTCTCAAAAAAATTAAGCTAGATGCTGCTATGACTGACTGCAAAAGAATGCTATTGAATCAAAGGGAATAGTGTGGGAATCTGCACATCCAGGTCACTCTGAAATGCTTTGTCTTTGAAGCTGATCTCATGTGTGCATATTGAATATTTGTATACAAACATTTAGACACTTGAGCAAGTGCCACTCCCTCCCAGACAGGAGCTTAGCTATCAGTTGATATTCCCTTTTCTGCTTGTCATTTTCATCAGTTGGCACCTGTAATTATTTTGAGCATACCTGAAGTGTGTGACCCCTAGATGCCACAAATTATGCATATGCATCATTGCTGGTGCAAATTTACATCTGTAATTATCGTAACAATAGTCATTGTTATGAGGCCTGGTTGGAAACTGGCTGAAGAACATGACATAATTCACTCATCCTCTACACACAAATTGCATCCTGTTCCATAATTTTTTTCTGTTTGAAAAGTTATTAAAATGTTTTAAAATAAGAATTAGTTAACAATTGACATGGATGAAAGAGAAATATTCTGTAGGAAAGCATTTCTCAGGTCCTCTCTGTGCTGCATTTTATTACAAGTGTGACTAGACTTTTCTGAAAATCTATTAATATTTTATTGAGAACAGGCCTGTACCATTATTACTCTGCCCATGCAATTATCCCACTAATGAGCAAAAAAAAGGGTGTTTCCCCACGAAGTTTTCTCTTCCACCAACACTTACATGAATTCTAGTACATCCTGTTGAGAAATACTCTTGGCTGTTCCTGGTTTACATTGGAAAATGAAGCAGTAATCAATCACTAGCAACAATCACTCTAGTTGTAAAGCATCCAGATCTGGTGATTGGGGTTGTACACATCTGAGATTTTCCTGCTATGGTCATTTTTGTAGGAAGACAGGAAGTTCACTCAGACGTAGGGAGGTTTTTTTGCCCATTCACTGATTATTGATGCAGCTTCTCTGCTACAAACACTGATAAATGCTGAGAGGGAGGGGAAAAACTTCTTCATGTGTAATCCACAAATCTTGTGTTAAATTGTTACTATGGAATAATTGAATTGTAAAATATTTGAGAGTGGTAAGTACAGTCTCCTCACAATGGCAACATGTTTTTTTCAATCAAAAATGCTGATGTTTAAATAAATCCAGTTTGGATGCTGTTTATGCCATTGGAACTGTGATCTAAGAGGTCATGCACATGTCACAGGCTTTTAGTCCAAGTACTTTGAAATATTCTCAACTAGGATCCTTGAAGTGAAATTTTTGTGTTCTGTGCTGTTTGTATCACTACTTTTTTTTAATGCTTGCTCTTCCTCCTCCCACTCCAGTCTTTGAAGTACTGTGTCTCTGTAGCCAGCTGATAGAGCTCATAGTGATTTTGAGGTTGGGAGTATCTGCATTTATTTGGAATATGTAGTTGGCAATGACGACTCTTAACAGCCATTTTAGAGCCGTTGTTTGAGAGCTGGCTGTTACCAGCTGGTGTGGTTTTCTCATGTGCTGATGGCTGCTACTTATTCTTAACACCACTATTTTCTAAATTATAAGAGCAAGACAAAAGAATTGGTGAGGGTAAACATCACTGCCTTCCTAGAAATTTGCTACTAATAGAATATTAAATGTTAAGGAAGGAAAGGCTAAGGGAAGGATTAAAAGTAAAAAAAAGGGACAAGTAAAATATTTGCATTGAAAGGAAATTTAATCGCTCACTGCCTTATTATAATATCAGTGCTTCACACACTCCAAAAAGAAAAAACAGAAAAGGAAACACCAGGATTGCAGTTGCACAAATGAAAATAAAGGCCATAAAGAAGTCAGAAATTAAAACAATACATAGGTATTTATTTCCAGCTGACTTCTGACACCTGATGTTTGCCTGTGCATTCCCAAATAAACCATCTGCCAAGACCTGCTTTTAAACCTGGTGAACTTGTGTGGGACTTGTGTTTTTAAGCCATTGATGGGGACACATTTTGAGAGGTAGGATTTTGTTGGGGGTTTTTGGTATAATAATTCTGCTTCTTGGGGTGACCAATGCTTCAGTCTGCATAAAGAACTGCTGAGCTTCACTGACAAGGAGTGCTTTCCCTCCTCACCACAAGAGGAGTTCTGCTTCAATGTGAAATTGGAGAAGCCTTAGTAGAGTAGAGATCATCAGCATGACTCTTTGAAAGTGTTGTTTTGTTGTGTTAAAATAACTTTCATGCAAAAAAAAAAAAAAAAAAAAAAAAAAAAAAAAANCAGAAAACATTGAAGAAAGCACATTACTTCTCAAATGAAACTTTGTAGAAATGCTTAGCAGCTGGTGTACAATCTGAAAAAGGTTCTTTCTTTTATTAGAAACACATAACGTTGGCATTCCCACTACTGCCAGAAAAGGTTATGCCAATATGAAGCAAAGAGAAGGAAGGGAAGAAGATTAACAAGTTTCCCAGCTTTCCATTTCTATGTAATAATGTGATTGGAAGAAAAACGAAACTAATATCCATTATATAAAGGAAAACACCTTTTGCATTTTGGTTAATCTAGTTCCAAGACAGACTGGAAGGTTTTTGCTCTTGTGAGGGAGTTTATTGTTGCATTTTGGAAAATTGAGCTGTTCATTGAAGTCAAGTAGTTGAATGTGTTTGTAAGTTTGGGAGAGCAGGACACAACAAACAAACCAAAACCCCAAACCTTGAAGGTTCTATGTTTACCTTCAATGTTAATAATTTGTGTGGTTCTGCATTTGTGGTTATCCTGACCAATATGGTAAACACCAGTAGAGCTTCATTGACCTCAACTTTGCCACCTATGAATCTGTTACAAAGTCTAAAATTTGGAATTGCAACAGGAAAGCATGCCAGTAAAAACTAGGCCTTTTAAATTCTAAATATTCAGATATACATTTAATTTCATTTTCTAATTTCTGCTTTTCTTTACACTTTTCTTTCCTTGTGGCACAACTGATGAAAGCTGAAGTGTAGGTTTTTACCTCAATTAATTCCCTGATCTTAACAGGTTATCTACACTAATCTGATTTTTGTGATCTAAGTCTAGTTATGCCATTATATAAATCATGGAGAGCATTTCCACATTGCTATTTCCTATGATGTGGAAAACAGCTCTTTTTCTGATCTAGTACCTAAATGAGCAAAACTCAATATAGATAAAGGCATGTGTATCTCACAAAGCCTCATTTTCATCTGAGTTAATGAATCTCATTAGCCTGGTCACATAGTTCCTTACGTCAGTTGATTACAAACCACCACAAAGAAAGATTGGAAACTACCACTATTCTTGGGGCTAAATTGTATTTACATAGGAAACTCCTTTGTTTTTCCTTTGTTTCCCTGCACATGAAGACATGCAGCCTTGCAACCTGGGGACCCTGAATGTGCTGCACCACAAGGGCTTGGGGAGAGAGACAAGGATGAGGAGAGCTGTGAGCCTGACTGGCTTTATTCCAGGGAAGCTGTGATCAGTATTGGAGAGAAGAGAGGGGCATCCTTCCTTTAGGGTTGTCAGGCTCTTTCTGTGCTGCAGATCAGGTAGGATTACCCAAACTCCTGACTAGTGTTATGTGGTCTCAGGACCCATAATTCAACTCTGAAAGTTCAATTTTATCTGCATGTATTGTGAAGACAACTTGAATTGCTAGCACTATTTTAATTTTGTTGCAGAAAAGTTCTTTAGTTGCAGCTACCTTCCACTCTGTTGTCAATTACTTTGTAGTTAGATTTGGGCCTAATCAGTCCAAATAGCAATGCCTTCACTTAGTCACTTAGATCCAATTTAGCTACCTACAGAAGTGACTATTAACATTAATCACTTAACTAATCAGCACCTTTTCAGAATGGCTGAGTACAGATAGGAGATCGAATCTTCCTGAAGGCAAATGAGTTAGAAATTTTTGGCCAAGCAGATAAAATCCTAACGTTACATTGTCTTCATTGGTTGCTATGTTAAGTGAGACGGGAGATGAAACTCTGTGACCTTTTAAAAACGGGCAATTACGGTTGCTGAGAAATTAGCATACATGAAATCTGTGTAGAATTGCATGACTGAAGTTGTATGAATGATTTAACATCGATACTACCATTGCCCTGCACATACATTTAGCACAGATTAAATTTACTGTAGATCTGAAATGTTTTTACAAATCTGCATGTTAATCTGAGTATTTTTTATATTATACCTTCAGTGGATAAAATGAAGTATAGGTTAAATAAAGCAATAAAATATTTATTCTGAGCTGTTGATGACAACATCAACAATGTAATAAAAAGACAGCCCCAGGAAGCACTGACTTCTCTCTCATCTACTTTAATGTGACTCTGAAATAAGCCATTTAAAGGTAAGGGATATGTTAATAGAGTTAAGTCGGTGTAAAATTGGCATGAAAAGAGGATGAAGATGTAATACTGAGTCATTGGTTCAGAACAAAATACAGACCCTGTTAAATGTAAAAATTTTCATGACTGATGAATGGCATCTGCTTCCAGATGCAAGTTGTTCCTCTGATCCTTTTTAAACCAACCATTGGGACATCCTTATATTTTGTGTATCTTAAATATCCATGCCAGGGAACTGAAAATACTTAAGTGCTAGATATTCAAAAGAGCTGTTTTTGGGAGTTATCCCAGAAGTTCTGAATTACTGTTTAAACTTGTCATGGTGTTCCCTAGTTTGGATATTTCCTTAGTCAACCATGCTTGGTAACTTAATATGACTGTGCTCTATTGTCTTCTGCATGACATGGCATGGACAAGTGTTCAATATTTCAGGTTGTTCTGGATGGATATAGAAAGTCACAAAACTGGCAAATGCATCTCAATATAGTATGACATGAATGATTAGAATTTTAATATGAGAAAACACAAACTCCTGCATATCCAGCAGCATCATCAGTGCTGTTTGACCCTGGCTATCTCAAAATGACTATAGCTATGTATCTGGTCAAGTCAGAGAAGTAAAACCCCCATTGCAAGGCGCTGCCTTCCTGCAGGCCCCTCCTGCTTCAGGGAAGTCCCATGTACCTCCTCTACACGTGTGCCTGGCTGTAGGTTGTCCTCACCTCTGGCTCCTGGCCTGAGGGTGACAGGGAGGCCGTGGCTGTGTACATGTCTCCTGTAGCCCTGCAGGAAGGCTACAGGTGGAATCCACTTTCTACACCTTCAAATGGCTCTTGTAGCTTCCCTGGAAGTGAAGCCCAAATCAAGGTCTTAATGTAGCATCTATGTGCAGCTGCTAAGAGGGGAGGACTGTATATCCAGACTTCTGTTTGACATTTCTATAGCCTGATGCAAAATGTACTGCTTGTGTAATTGGCTGATAAGTGGAGAAGATAGAAAGTGGTCTGGCTTGATGGCTAGAAAACACTTCATGATTATGTTGCATTGCTCACCTCTTTGTTTCCTGTATCACTGCATCATGATTATGATTCTAATTAGTTTATTTTAATCACGATCAATACACCAAGGAGAAGCATCAGACAGCTAATATGATTTATTACATATTCTAAGAGCATTTGTCTCACATTTGGCATTTCTGCTATCTGTCTCCAGAATGCCCCTGCCTGCTTGACAGGAGCCTGTCAGTGCTGCTATGATTGCTCTATGCAGTGACTTTAACTGCCAGCTTTTCCTGCAGCCTTGGAGAGTGATCGATCAGCACTACAATCACAGCTACACAGAATATTTTAACACTTGCCTATGGCCCTGTCAATTATGAAAAGATGGAGTATCAATGCACATTGCAATCTGGTGCTGTGCCACTTAAGCATCAGACAGAAGACAAAAAGTAAACAGTGGTGACCATCTTTGTGAATATCTTTCTCTTTTGAAGCTTTTTTCCTTATAAATGATGTTTTACTCATAGCTCTGGAGGAAGATCAAGAGCTGTCTTTGTAACATTAAGGATTCTTGAAGGTACTGGAAGTACTGAAGTAGTGGTAAAGAAATGCAGTAATGCTAAAGATTTTCATAAACTGTCTTTCAAACCTTGGAAGCAAAGGTTAGGTGAGGTGTGGTTTATTATTATTAATGAATATAGGAGCAAGGGGAGATATTAAGGTTTTCTTCAAAACATACAATATTTTACAGCTGAGTTTCAAGGCATCTTCTTTTCCTGAACCTCTAGTATGGATGACTTGACCCTGGTTTTATTGATTAAACTTTTATTCTTCCCCAATGAATAATTTAAATTATGAGCTGTAGTCTGGCATGATTAGCAGGAGTGTAGGAGATATCTTAAAGTAATACACTGTATCACTGTATGCTTCTCCTACTGCCTTGGATTTCTTCTGCATCATGGAACTCTGGGCTGAAAACTTTACATGCAACTTTGTAACTTGATTACCAGTTCTCGTGGGTGAGGGACCTAATAACAGATTTTTTACTCTTTGGTTCCCCAATCCTCCAGTCAGTCTCCAACTTTGCTGGAGTTTCTAATTTACACCCACAGTTCAGCTGATCTAACTCAGATTTATCAGCTGTGCTGCAGTAAAGCATCCCCATGACCTCTACATTTCCTAAATGCAACATGTGTCAGTCTGGTTGGGTGGGGAGAAGGGCATGGCCCCCTCTTTGCCCCAAACACTCTTGCAGTAAGTTCTGCTATATCACAGGGAATTTTTATATAGGGGAGTAGGAAAACTCAATAACATATAAATCTGTATTGTCATAAAACTATGCAGCACAAAAGGCCAAGATTTGGACTGTGAACAGGTATTTTAATGTTGTACATAATGGTCATTATACTCTCACTAAGGGTTTTTATCCTCAGGTGCTCTTGCAGGTCCCACTGATATGCCCCAGCATTAGTTTGAGAGTCCTGAAATCAAGTGTCACTCAATGTAGTGACTGCATGACTATCTTATATGTAAGAGACAGAAAGATATGTGCAGGTGGCACTGAAAAACAACCTCAGATTGTAAATGGTATTAGAGATATGACTTTTAAAATGTTAAGGGAAAAAAAAAAAGGAATGACAACAACAGAAGAAGAAACACAAAGAGCTTCCCTTCTACTAAGCCATAAACTGCGGCAAAACCTGGGGAAAGGGCCAAAAATAATTACATCAGTTCCCCAGAAAACAGGTATTTTTTAATTACAAAGCTGTATTAGCTGGCTAATAATCCCCATGGTGAAGTTGTACACAGGAAATTGCCTGTTGCCGTTGCCAGGCTGCTGCTGCAGAGTCTGTTGTACCCCTGCAGCAACGTGCCCAGAGCGTCAATCCAAATGCTGGTGTCAAAACACTCCTTGGAGTCCTGAAAGCAGCCAGGGCTGTACTCACAGCCTCTTTCCATGTCCTCTTTTATAATGTGCCTTGGTGTGGCAGGGAGGATCCTCCTTGTTCTCCTCAGGACAGGCAGATCCCTACGTGGTGCTCCCAGTCCCTGAGACGATGTGGAGCAGAAAGTGGTGCTGCCATGAGTTACATGGGAATGGAGCACATTTCTGGAGGTCATGGGATGTGTGCACAGGCACTCAGGCCATGGAGCAAGGAAAGGAGGGAGCACAGCCTGCTGCCTCAGACATGCTTAGTTTCCCAGTCACAAGCAGGAGAAATAATTTCTTGGGACCTAAGTGCTGTTAGTAGAGGGAGTGCTGCCATATCTTTTTAATTTTCTTTATTTCAAATGATGACTGCATTGGGGTGGGTTATTTACATATATATTACAGTCTCTGCCCTATTACAAATTCTGTATTTCTGAAGTAGTTTATAGAATATATCCTTTAGAAAAACTTTTGAATTTTTTTATTAGGCTGTTTTTCTAATAAAATAGAAAATTATATTTAATGAAAGTATATATTTAATGAAAATCTAGTACATTTTTCCTGCAAGCTGCTTAATGTACAGGCATATTTCAACCATTAGAACTTGGCAGTTTCCATATGGATTCAGTTTTTACTCAGTCTTAAACGGCATCTTGTTAAATATTTTAGGCATTTTTAGAACTTGTTGTTTTGAAATAAAATCTGCCAGAGCAGCAAACCCATTTCAAAGGACAGTTATGAGAGTAATCCAAATCCTAAAATTTTAGAATTGATCTGATGATGACATTAGACAATATGCTTCGATAAAGTCTTTTCTGGGGAGACGAAATGTTTTAAAGAAAAATTGTATCACACAAAAGTTAAGATAGGACAATTCCACCTCCATAAATCTAAAGTTTTGGAGCCTAGAAAAACCAAAGGAATGGCATCTTCATGTCTGTTCACCTTCATATCACCTACAGTATTGCAGTATTCTATTTGCAGGGTTGTTGCTTTAGAACAGATTTCAGAGAATGACATGCATCCATATTTTCGTCAAATTGTTGGTCTAATATAAAATCAATTGTGACCTCAGAGGCTTTTATTTTTTATTCATTGGAGGATTGGATACCCTTACCAGGTATTCTAGTGTGTGTATATGTGGAAGAGGATTATGTCTTAAGTGGGTCACAATCCCAGCTGATGCTGGGCATTAAAAATGCAGCACTGAGGAGATCCAAGGTTATGGTTTTCCAGAAGTGTTCTTCTGGCCACACTGCTGCTGCTGGTCCTTCAAAGAATCTTTAGCAGTGCCTGTCAGCTCAGTCTTTCTACCAGCTGCTTTCTACAAATTACAAGTTTGCAATACTCAGGTCTTAAATCTTTTCTGGTGTCTCAGGCTTAGTGGTTTAAAACTTTCTGACAACCATTATCCTTCAGTAATTTTCATAGAAGAGTCTCCCTCCTAAATTTCAGAGCAGGCCAATCCCACATCTCAGTTGTGCTGGATAGGTTTTACACAGCTATGAACTTGTAACAGTACACATTTTAAATACACATTCCTACACCTTGGCAGACCTATAGGACAATTTATTAACCATCTAGGAAAATAGCAGGAGACCTTCTTTCATTTGGAGCTTGGAAGCTGTGTATTGATGTTAATTTTTTCCAATGACCTCTATTCACTGAGAAAATACGTAAAGAATAGAAAATCAAATACCATGCAAAGATAAAAATGTGATTTATGGATTGAATTTAAACTTGTGATATTGGTTGTTATGTATATATAGATTTTTTTTTAAATATTTTGTGCTGTAGTAGGCTATAAGTGCATTTTAACTTTGAAGCTGTAAAAAACAAATTGATCTCTTCTTAAAATGATTTGGTAGTATTTTAATATATCCACATCCATTTAGACTATGGAAAAGACAAAGAAACCAATTTTGTGCTGCTTTTAGTGTATTTTAGTATATGAAGCTGAAGAGCCAAATGCAGCTCTCAAGTGCAAGATGTTGGAATATTTTACAAGGAATAACATGGAATTGGACTTAAAATTATAACTTCATCTGTAATTAACTAATTTTTTCTGTATATTTGATCATTTGGATGCAAAGCAAAAAATGCTTGGATTATAGAAATGAAATTCAAATTAAGGCAGCTAAATTTAAAGGATGAGTGTTAATAACTAAATGTGCTTATTTTTAAGGAGGAAATATTTCTGGTGCAATGCTTAGATATATTTATGGTAAAGACACCACTTTCTAATTAAAATGCTTTATGTTAAAAACTGAGCAATGCCTGTGGGTTTCCTGTTTTCCCTGAAGACTTGTACCCCTTTCACTGAACATGTGAATTTCTCCTGGTGTCATCTGAGCTTAATAATCCTTCTGCACTTTAGACAGTGTTAATTGGCATTAATTTATCTGCCTTGTTCCTTCATGTTAACTCTACTTGTTCCTTGCAAGAAGTGACTTTCACGGATTTCAAGGTAGAAATGACGAGTTTGCATTGTTCTGCATCTGAAGTGTAATTTTGCATTGCTGTTATACATTTTATTGGGTCTTTTTTTCTGGTATGAATTCCATTCAGAAAAGTTGTGGATCAACTGCCAAGTTTGTTTCACCCAAAATCTGTCACCTAAGACTTACTGTTTTCAGTCATCCTCAGGTAGTAGATTAAAGGTCTGGAATTAGTTTGGACATTCTTTTGTCTTGCCATGATTGGTTTTTTTTCCTTTCTCCTGCAAAATACTAGAAAAGAATAACAGAATAATTCTTATGTGAATAATTATTGTATTTAGATGGAAATGTTCTCTACCACAAAGTGTTGTTTAGACAGAACTGAAATATTTCAAGGAAAATGATAAATTTTTAAAGTGTGCTACAGGTTAGATAGAAGTTCACCTGTTTTGATTTAAAAGTAAAATTTAAAAATCAGAGCATCAAATTAGTTCTCATCATTGCACGTGGTTGTTAATACTAAAACTATGTCTCTTGGTAGCCCCAGACAAAGGTAGAGCTCACAACGTTCTTGATAATTACAGACATTTTATAGATACAGAGCTGTGAGTCTCTTTAGTCCAAAAATTCTCTTTGCTCTTGAGTATCTTTGCTTTTATTACTGGTGGTTCTTTTCACATGATGAACGGAGGAAAAAAACCCACAAATTAAAAGAGTGGAGTTTTTTTCCCCATTCATTAATGAATGAACTCTATTGCCCATTTTAGGTGCTTTATATCCTTAAAAATCCCTGGGAATTCTTTCTGTTCCTATCTCTGAACTTTTTATGTTCATGTCTGACAGGGAGAATCCACATTGTCCAAACTCAGAACTGAAACCAAAGTACTATGATGGAGCATTTCTTACCTTTAGGAGCAAGGTATAACAATTATATTAGCTGTTGACTCTCAGAAAGGAAAATAGGAATGCATCACCATTTGTAGTCTATAGATGCTACTGGCTGAAATGACAGCGAGCTCCATGTAGAAATAAATTATGAAGAGCTAGAAATAATAAAGTTTTTAGAATCATGGATTTTTAACATTTTTTAAAGTCTAGGTTTTTAAATTAAAAAGTTGTGATGTACTGTTTTAATATATATAATTTTAAAAATAATTTTCAATGTAATAGGTAGGTATAAAAGATATATCAATATTGTACGGTTTCTTTTGGACCTTATGTGTAAGGCAAGTGATTGCATCAGAAGTTAAGCTGATTAAATGATGCAATACCCATAAAAATAAAGGGGGGTTGGGATCTTGATTTATTGTTTCACTGTAACAATTTAATTTCCCAAGCTACTCAAAGGTGGGGGGGAAGAGCTGGGTAACTTTCTAATTTCTGTCTATGATAACTTTGCACTTCAGTCTGAAAAAGGGCTGCATGTTAAGGCATTGCTGGGGTGAGTTACTGAAGTTACTCCACATTCCCACCTGCTTGCCATGGCTCCTGCAGGTCTCCAGAAGACTGGCACTGGTTAGTGAGTCTCAGTCCAGTGCATGGGAGACTGTAGATTCTAACTTCTTGTAGAGCATAATTCCTTTGGGAAAAGACTTAGGGAATATTCTTGTGGGAGTTTTCTGGCCAAATGGTTTCAGCAGGCTACAGGCTTTTACATGACTGATGATGCCCTTTGGGAGTGTAGTTTTCAGCATTGTTTGTATCTGCCTTGAGGAATAAAGAGGACAAGCATAAGGAGAGGCAGGGATTTCAGAGCTTTCTTGTGTGACCTTTAAACTTTCTGTGAACATTTCAGGAAGATTTGGTCTCCAATCACTGAGTATCAGCTTCAAGGGCAATTGTGCAAATTTGCTTTATCATCTGAGAGATTAATTGCTAGATCTGGTTCCCATGAGCTGTGCAATCCTACTGCATGAGCCTCTTTTCTCTTCTTCTCTGCCTTACTTCCCTTCCTGTAAAATCTAAATAGGAACAGCCAGTTGTTTCATATAAGATCAGTAAGGAAAGCTAACTCTCCTTAAATTAAGATTTCTAGCATTCTAATAAAGGACAAGCAGTTGTTATGTGCTGATATTTGAGTAAATGTAGAGTATCGTTGGAGGAAAGCAGTGAATATAGCATTGCAGAGTCAAGGATCAGCAAGAAAACTGTGATGGCATTTGCAATTAGTGCACTTGGAATTCATGATCAGCTTTTGTGGTCCTCTCTATTGCTCTGTCTAAATATTTCTAAAGGGAAGGGATGATGAACTTTAGTATTTTTGAGTGTGTACCATAAAAAAAAAAAAAGAGGAGGCCCATGGCAGGGATTGCTTTCTTAACCAATTATGTGAGAAAATATTCATGATGCATTCAAGAAATCTCAGTAATATAATTCCTTGTTTTCTGTGTTGCTTAGATATTTAGAGCTTTCTAAATATTAGCATATTTCCTGTCACACAGGGCTGAGTATTGTCTTTGGGAGAAAGAAAAGCTCTTCTCTTTTCAACAGGATAAGCAGGTTCATGTTTATCCAAATTCAGGATGTAAATGTTGTCTTCAATTAGATTTAAAGTGCTCTCTTAGTGAATGATTTTTTTAGCTACAAGCCCACAGGACATTGTGCCTGAGTGGTATTATGTGATATGAGACACCACTTTTGTGGAGCAAGGAAGAGCCACCCACAAACATCTCTGGAGCCAGCCATGACTGTGGCCCCATGGTTTTTGAACCATCTTTAGCTGGTAAATCATTTTGATTGCTGCTGCTAGTAGTAACTTTGGTAGGGTTTATAGTCCTAAAGTCTAATCTGAACAAAGTTATACTTTCCACAGTTGCAAGTAAGAAAAATAGTGAATACATTAGTAAATTCAAATGTTTTATTACCTAAAAGTGTACCCTCACAATTTCATTACTATAAATGATGCCTAAAGTTTTAGCTCTATGTTCTTCAGATTCTCTGCTGCCTAGGTGTGTAGTTCTGAGCCTCATATTAAGTGTTAGTAACCTCTTTCCACGGAGTAGATAGACCAAAACTTATGAAAGTGTGAGAACTTGAAACCAATTGTCCATTTTTGTAACCATCTTGGGTATAACCCTGGCCAGGCTCTTGTACTGCCCAAAGTATATCCTTTAAAGCCTTTTAATAAATACCTGCTTTATTCTCTTAGCTCTATCTAGTCTCTGTTTCAAGTCAGACTTCCCAAGGCATATTCTATGTGTAAACTGCATGGTGTTATAGGAATGAAGTGGTTAGCAATCATTCTTTTTATGGTAAGAGAGGGACACAGATAATTTGTATTCATGTTTTCAGGACCATTTTCAGGGTTTTCCTCAAAGCAGTAGCAATGAGTGTGCCTGCCGCGTGTTGTGTAAAGATCTAATATGCTTTCATATGGTCACTTGTTTTGATTGAAAAGGAATTGCTAGAGCTGAGCAGGCAAAATGAATGCTATTACAGGGAGCGTTACCAGCACAGAGAAAAGAACAACCTTAGTGAGCCCTGGGTACGTGAGGGCTGCCTGTTACCTCTGCACAGTCACTGAGCATCCATGAGAGCCATTTATCAAGTGTGGCTGCGTGGCGGCTCTGATGGCACCCTCTGATGATGAGTTAATTGAACGGTGTCAGCAAGGGCAGTCCTGGCCCTGGGAACAGACTGACAGGATGATGGCAGCAGTCACTACTTCATTACTTAGAAACAAAATCAGAGATTCTTCATTTTAAAGGCAAGAGCTGCCAAGCAGTTCAAGAGTAAACGGTTTAATGTGTGGGGGTGGATGAGGTAAGGAGCTTTTATGTGTAAAGAGCTTCACTTAACCCTGTGGCAGCATTCCTGATCTGTCTGTGGCATTAGAGCAGACAGGCCAGTCCTACTGTTTTAACTCTGGTCTTTGATTCTCACCAGCCAAATGTATTTCAATTGTTTAATTAAAATTATTTTCCTCAAGTCTGTTTTGCCCATAACAGTAATTGGCAAGAGATCTCCCTGTATCTTGACCCATAAGATTTTTCATCTCATTTTCTCCCTGTCCTACTGAGAAGGGGCAGTGATAGAGACTGGGTGGCTGTGTGGCAGCTAGAGAAGGCTGACAGACCACCCTATGCATTGTAGCTGCCTCAGCCATACCAGTGCTGCTATTCACTGTTCCATTTTCTCAAATCTTTACTGAGATCTGTCTGTAAGCATGAGGAGGTAACAAATAGAACGGGCTGCTGCTTTATTGCTTGAAAATTCTGCCTTCTTTAGTGGTCATCTTATAAATGGGACTTATTTCTAGTGTTGGCTCTGGGGTTTTTCCTACTCTTTGCCTCCCTGTCCCCCACACCATCCACTAGAAAAAAGAAAGAAGTGTTGAGAAGTGTCACTGCTTTGTTCAATAGGACAATTTGGGATGTGGGCCTCTCACTTGTACATTGAGTATGCTAGCTGAGGAGTATTTTCTGTAGTGCTTCTCAAAGGAGAACTGTTTTGTAAGAAAAGTAAGAATCACACATACTACAAGGTTCCAAAGTAAATTCCACTCTCTCACACACCCCCCAAATTAGTGCATTTCAGATATACTCACTTTACAGGTATTTCATCCCTTTGGTGAAAACAGTTGGTGCGCTACAGGAAATTTCAGGGAGCTGTATATGCTGGGAAGTGCCAGGTAAGGTGAAGAACATCCTGTCAGGTCTGGAATGGCTGCTGCCACACTTGATACCTGTGTCCTTAGCCCTTCCACCTCAGATGTACCCGTGCCCACAAGGGGAAAATGTCTCCCTTCCTGATCCTCACTGTCACAGCAGGTGTGGCTGTGAGCTAAGGTCCCAAACAGGCTGGGGTGCAGGGAACAGGCCATGGGCAGCAGCCCACACCCCCCCTGCCCCTGACTGCTAGCCAGGTGCAGACCATCCTACCCAGCCTGTCAGGGGTCACAGTTCTGTCTCTGTGCCCCTCTGAACTACTGTCAGCTGTTATTGTGTGTAAGCACAATGGCAGGAAGAGAGGTCATAGGATACTTTCATATTTTTAATGAGAGAGAACATTGGATGTACAGACTGCAGTCATGTCAGAGGATTTGGCACTGATGTTAATGTAAGTAAAACACTGAGAAAGGATAAATGTCTCAAACTGAAAGATTTCAATGTTCAACCAAGTAAACTGCAAAAAGTTTTCAGAAGCAATGTCCCATAATTCCAGTCAATAAATGGAAGGTTGGATTTCAAGACATGCTTCATCCCCTGTAACTGAGGTATTTTACATATTTTACTACTTATTTCACTGCTTTCCTACATGTTAAATTCTTCTGAAATGATGGTTTTAATGGTCTTTGGAGCATCCTCTATAATCTATAGATGGTGAAATAGGAAACTTCTAGATTAAAAGTTTGAAAAGACTGCTTTTACTGTCATTTTCAGCAGTAGTGACTGTCAGTGTTCAATCTTGGTTTCCTCCAGCTGGCCAATAATAGTTTAGTTTCTTATCAGCTTTTCTATTTTTATAACTTATTGGATTTGGATGTATATTTAAGATTACATGTGAATTTTTCCATTTTACCTTGCATTCAAGAAGCCGTGCAATTTTTGTTACTTGTCAGTTTTTAGGGATTGTTCATTGAATTAGACTTTAGGAAATTACAGCTCATGTAGTAACAAAAGGATGGCAAAATTCAAATAAGCAGCAGCATGAGAGATTTTGAAAAAGTTTTAACTCCCAAATCTGGTGGTTGTTGGTGATGATTTCTGCTTGCTGGTTCATTTGTTTACTTGAGATTAGATTTAATTTTAGATTTGAGGCCCAGATCCAAATGATTCCTCCCACAGCAGCCTCAAAATGTTCAGTCTGAAGAGGATGAAGTATAATAAGAACAAACTTCTAGTGGTATTTGCTTAGGCTGCTTTTCTGTCATCTACCACTTACCAAATTTTACCAGAATTTACACTGTTTAATTTCATTGAATGAGTGGCTTCGGGGAGGCCTGAAGTTATCTAAGGATTACAGAAGTTATCTAAGTTTCTTTAAGAAACTTGTGCACTATTGCTCTCTCTGCTTCCTTTGGCTTTTATAGGAAATAATTTCAAATACTTAATGTCTTGCTATGTTAATGTCTTTTCAAACCTTTGATTATTTTTGGAGCTCCTTCAGTCTTTTGTTTACCTTCCTTAGATAAAATGACTGGAATGGTGATTGAAGAAACAAAATCAGTGATGTATGAAAAGATATTAATGTTTTGATATTACATTCTGTTGTATTCTCGGGATAACCTAACATTTCTTCCATGATTTCTTTACCTGTTGAGGGAAACTCTCACTAAGCTGTCCACAGTGATAGACGTCCACATCCCTTTCTTGTGGTGCTTTTGTGATAAGAGAATTCTAATTGCTGTAATGTAGGTTTAAATTTTTCTCCCCATCTGCATTTCTGGACTTGCAGCTTTCACACCATTGTGTGGTCTTTTCCTGGAAAATGAAGGTTCTGTGATATCAAAACATTTCTCAAGATTACAGAGATTACATTAAAACATTTTGTAGAAACCAGGTCTGGCAGGAGAGCTGGTCAGATTGCAGAGTTTGTAGCCAGCCTTTCCAGCAGCAACCCTGCCAGGCTAGGGCGCTGCCATGCAGCTCTTCCCAGACTTTCCAGGCTGTTCTGATCCTGTGAACCTTTCCTTTATGAGACTCCATGTTGCAAGCTCCACACCCCCAGGCTGCCCAGTTTGTCTGACCCACTGCAGGCTGAGCTGCCAGCTCCCTGAGGGACTTGCACCTGATGTTGGCACACAGGAGAGGGCTCACACTGTGCCCATTGCCACTTCACCTTGCAGCATGTCCAGCAAGCTGTACTGCAGGAACTCACTCGTCCTTTCTCAGCCCTCTCCACAGCAAACTGCTCACAGGTATCTAAAAGATACTTTGAAGCAAAATAAATCAGCCACTTCAAAGTGATAAACAATTGGCTCTTGGAGAAAAGCAGGTCTTCAGCATCCCTGCTGCACACATCTTCAGCTGGTGGGAGGATGTGCCAAATGGGCAGGTTGTCATTGGCTGTTTTGGGTCCGAAGTCAAAAACTATTTTCAGGAAGTTTAAATCACTGCTTGTGATCCTCTTGGTAGTTTTGTAAGGAAATTTCTGTTTTTTCTTGGCTAATGAAAACTAGCTTTCTCATGAAACCAATGGTTTCTTGGAAGCTTCAGTCTGGGAGATCACATGGTTCTGTTTCATGTTGTTTTTCATGCCCTGAGAAATATAAAGTTACAGAAACTATTTTACTATTTTACTAGCTGTACCTTATTTGATCATGATATGGCAGATACTTTGTTTCTCCTAATCAGCCTTGTAAGTGTTCGCTAAGATCACATGTAATACTCTCTCTCATATGTCAATATTGACATGTGTTATATGTGACATTTAATTCCATAATTCTGTGGATTATTCGGACAGTTTTCAAAAACTAGAACACAGTATTCATTGCTCCCCAGTCCTCTGAAACAGTGGCAATTCACTACAGCTGTTGATTGAATTCTGAAGTTACTACACCTATATGAGGAGCTGATGAAGGAGCATCTTGCAGATTTAAGAATGAAAAAGAGATTTGCACAAAAAATTTTGGAAGGCAAAGGACTGCTGAGGCTCTTGAGACATAATTCACCAAATAGGGCTCTCAACACAATGACAGTGAGGAAAAGGTTTGCTTAGGGAGAATGCTGCGAGAAATATTTGAGAGCCTTATGGGAATAAATGAACAGAACCTTAAATACTTGTGAATAAATATTCTCAGGGGTTTCTTGCCTGTTGCAAAGGTATTTTATGTATTTTGTTGTGTAAAAGCCGATGATATTTCTGGAAAACAGCCATTGAGGGAGGGGAGGTCAGGGGGAGTCATCTACCAAAAAAAGGAGACAAAATGGGCCAGTGTCTGATTTCTCTCTTGCTAAGGCAGGCAGGTATCATAGAGATTCATCAGTCCCAACAGACTTGTGAAAATATCTCAGAAATAATCACATATCCCTTAGAGTTATTTGATGCTTATCTTACTTGAATTCTAGAACTGTAGGCTCTGTGTAGAATTTTTGTAGTTTTCAAGTGATTGGGATAATGTGGAAGGTTATATACATATTTGAGGAAAATGGTGGCATTTTAATCCCAGGAATGGAGTTGTTACTTAAGTGAATTATTTTTTACCTCCTTTCTCCCTGCTTTGACTTTATACTGTCAAGTTAAAAAACTCAGCATGGTACATCATGCTAGCAGCAGTGCTTAATATAACAATGAAGAAACCTATTGAATATAAGTATTTATATATTTAATATATTTTGGTGGTCACTTCAAGGAAACCAGAGAAAATTGCTGTACACTGGTGTGTGAGCTGGCTGGTTCTAAACTAGCTTCAGGTGAATGCAATTCACTACCGTATTTTTTGTGATTGATTTTCTAAGGTTTTGAACTAAAAAATAAAAAGAGAAGGAACATTCTAGTACATTTCATATTACCTTGAAAATCAAGTCCAACAGTTTGCAAGTCAAATAGTTGTATGATTAGGTCTTATTATCCTCCAAGCATCTCATATTTTAATTGATTTGACTTTTTGGAGATAAATGTCTTGTGTCACCTATCTAGCACAGAGCATAACACAATATAATGCAATTTCATCAGGGATCTTTTGTAATTGCTTATCACACGTGGCTCTGCATGACAGATAGAAACAATAAAAAAAATAAATGAAAAATATTCAAGCCAAACAATGTTAGCTTCCAAAATGTTGATTTTTTTTTTCAATATTTCCAGATCTGAACTCTCAGAAAACATCAGTCTCTTCAGGAATGCATTAAGAACTGTGGGATAGAATTGATAAAGAGCTTACTTTCCACAGATTTAAAATCAATAGTGGGGACTTTAAGGAAGACAACTGCTGGCTGCTGCATGGGGTGTAAGGTCCACTTCTGAGTGCCTGGAGCAAGGTCATAATATTAATCAAGTCAATTCTTGCTTTCCATTTTGGTTGTTTAATTGAGGTGGTGTTAGGAGTGCAGTTACAAAGCATCTCTTAAAATTAGTGAAAATACATTCTCTTAAAATGGTATAGTTTAGAATCAGTAAGTCTTAAGAACTAATTAAAAAATTAATTTACATATAAGAATTTGGGGTTTTTGTTTCAGAACCAAACTCCACCTGTACTGCTGGATAGCTGCCAGGTGTGCTTGGATGTGATTGGACTGTTGCAAGACTTGGTTCGTTCACAAAACTAAAGTCATACAAATATAATTTAAAAATCTACCTGTTATCCCTTTGTAACCTGGGCTTCCTTGCTGCAGTAGTTCACAAAATATTGTTGTGTACAGGTGAACAACCAGTTCCTCACTTTCTGCAGTCTCTGGCAACCCTCAAATAAACTGGATTGGTTTTGGTTACTATGCTTTCATCTCATCTGGTCCCACCTAGGGCTGGGGAACTCTTTCTTTCTCCTTGGACAGAACCAGGAAATACCTGGGAAAATCTTAAATGAGGAAACAGATGCTAAAAACTGATACTTTTCACATTCCTGTACAGCTCTGTCCTTTATCACTGAACCATGCAGGCTGCTAAGCATCTTCAGACGTCTCTAGGCCACCACCCTGCACAAAGCAGGTCCAAGCTTTGTCCAGCCAGGCCTTTGGTACTTGCTGGATGGGAGCTGCACTGCCTTTCTGAGAGAAGTGTTCCCAGAATCTAACCATCCTCCTTGTGAGAATGTCTTCTTATAAATCCTTTCCTGTGTTCCTGTGTTGTACCTGATGTCTGTTGTTGTTCATCCTAATGATGTGCACTTCTGTTCCTTCTGTGTCCCTTGACAGCACTGAGGCAATTAATTCTCTTACCATTTCCTCCTCTGTAATTTAGCTCATTTTTGCGTTTTTTTCCAGTAACAATAAGAAAAAATATTTTGTATTTAAAAACTCTTACTCCTTCTAGTGCTTTACATGGGTTCTTTGCATTGACAGATATTTAATTATCACAGGTCAAAATGGCAAAGCAGTTGCCAATTCTGACTCCAGGATGCAAGGTAACTTTTAACAAATTTTCAGTATAAGTGGAAAACTCCAGCAAATATTCTCTATGGCAGCCATATATACACACCCCTTGTAACTACTTGTAGCAGCACATTTTTTATAGCTTAGTGGGATTTTAAAATTTATTTTTCTTTTTCTGGCATTGTAAGATGTCTGGCTTACTATCTGGCTTTTACTATTACTTAGGACTGGCTTACTAGGACAGTATCAGGCACGGGCTGTGGTTTGTGCTGCTTTTAGGTCTGCCAGCACTTAGACACCATTAGCAAAGCCCCCAGCCTGGTGGCCAAATACAGTCCCGTGAGTGACAGATGAGATTCAAACAGGACCCAAGTCAGTTTACAAATTCTTACAACTCTTACTCTGGACAGCAGCTAAAACCTAAGAGTGCCTGAAGGAACTTTGTGCAATAAGAACTTTTTTGCATGCAAAACTTAATATATGGCTTCCTTGTTGATCCAAAATTAATGATGAAATATTGTTTGTTGTAAGGCTGTGACTCAGGATGCCCTGGTTCTGGCCAGGACAGGGTTAATTTTTTGCAGTAGCCAGGAGGGGGCACACCTGGGACACAGAGATTATTCCATACCACCACATGGAATTGCTAGGGGAGCAGGGAAAGTGATTGGCTTCCAGGGAAAAGGAGTTCAAGCCAGCCAAGAAAAGGTGGCAGTTAGAGCGGTCTGATCTTTGTTTAATGTCAGGGCTTTTATGTGTGCATTGTTTTCCTTTCTTATACCTTTTGATACCATTCCTAAGCTGTTACTGTTCTTATCTCATTGCTCCTTCCAGTAAATCATCCTTATCTCGACCCATCATCTTTGCCTTTTGTGCCTCCGTCTGGAGCAGGGTGGGAGGGGAAGCAGTTGCCTGGTTTTAGTGTGAGTACTAAATTGGAGAATACCATTCCTAAACCATGACACTAGATTGAACTGTCTTCTCTCAGTGTCGAAGGGGAGACTGAAACACTGGCTTTGGCCAGGCAAGTTTCTGATGTGTCACCTTTCAATAAATCAAACCCTTCCTTTATCAACATCTCTACTGGCTCCTGTTCTCTCTTCTATCTCATTTCTCTCTCCGCCTAACATTTTGATTTTTTAAAAAATTATTCCTAATTAATAAGTAGGGCATACTAACTATTGCAAGTTTATCCTAGTTGAATGGATTTTTTTCTGAGTTTAGTCATGCTTTGTATCATTAACTTCCATACATGACCCTTCAAATGACAGACAGGAAAAAAGGTTCCCAGACTTTATAAAACTATGTTTAAGTACCTTAATAGTACTTAACCTTTTTTTACATAAATTGCTTTTTACATTAATTTCCAGTATTTATAGACATCAATAATTTTCTTTGTATTAGGGTTAAGGAGAAGAGAGATTCTGAAAATATGCAAATTGAGCAGTACTTCAGATCTGGCAAATGCAGCCTGATTGTGCTTCCAAAGAAGCACAACAGAGCCACTACATTTGGTTTCAGGTAAACATAAACCTGAAGAGGAAAGTGATTTTGGTATTTGCTTAAGACCTTGCTCTTTCAGAGCCTAATTCAGTCAGGCACCCAACTACTGTTGTATTTCCAAACAAATTTAGTTCCTATATCCCTTGGTCTTCTTTCGTAATTCTAATCTATTTTTGGTGTATCTTTTATCTAGTCATAGGTAATATAAACTGTCCAAATATGGTAGGAAATGCTCAATTCACTATTTATTAGAAAGAACTATTTAACTATTTAAAAGATAAAATTGGAAAAGATCCAATCTAAGCCAAAGCCAGCCTGTGGCTTAGATCCTTGTATGGGGAAAGCCATTTCAAGTTATTTATATTTTATATTTCTCTACTCAGCAGGTTTTGAGGGCTAAATGTTTTGGTGATTTACATGCAATAAAGCTGGGCTCTGTTCCAGGATCTCCCAAAGGCCATTTTAGTGACCTTCGACAAGTTCATGGCAAATAAATAATGGGATTGAACCTAATTTCCTTTACAAAGGAAAGCAGTGTGGCTATAAGTATAAATGTTTATATACTCATCTGAGATACTGCAGTAAAAGAGTCCTGTCAACCACAAACCAGCATTATTTATTGGAGTGGCTGAGATTGAATGATGAAAATGCTAACACCATCTACTCAATCTGCATACTTGTTAGTGTGTCATAAACACAACACTTCCCATCAAATGCACTCTTCCTGATATGAATCAAGCGTTTTTATTGCAGTGCTCTGCACTATTCATCAGTCTGACTCCCTGGCCTGAACTGCCAAATACAAAATGCTTGCAGATTTTCAGGGATGTCACCACATAGCCATGTGCTTTTGGTTAGAGTAATGGGCTATCAGCAAAACACATAGAAAAAATAATTACAAACATTTAAAGCTGAGTTCTGGGTATTTGTACCAGCAATACAATTCAGGTACCAGAATCAGGCAATCAGTGGGCATGCTCTAGTACTACACCAAGAATTTGGACTTTCATTCATCATTAGAAGTGAACCAAAATGTTCATAGAGAATTCCTATGTGACACTATTAGTTTCACCATCAGACATGGGATGGTCTGTTGCACTTGAAGGTTTTATCCTTCCCTATACATTGCATGACACCTGTATTTACTCTCCCTGTATAAAATGCTGAACATTTTGGGTAGGCAATCCATGCCAATACAGGAAGCTGTCATTGCTAACAGTGTATAGATCAACAAAAACTTGGATTCTAAATCTTGGATTCTTGGATCACTAAACCCTACTGAAGGCAATAATCAGTCCATATGGCAAATATTTTTGGTATTAAAGCTCAAGATAGGCAGTTTGCAAGTTTCAGAATAGGGACCAAGACTCCTTGAAGAGTTCTGTCAGAAAATAAAACTACTATGTTTCTTTGGCTTGGTTACTGTAATTTTTGGTTAACTAAACCCTGTGGCAGTCCCACACTCTCTTAAGGGGTTATGTCCAGTGCTGTACACCAAGTGTTGAACAATCAGTGATCTTCACCTTGTGAAAAATCTCAAAAAGTGTGTGATGTGTGGGAGGTGCAAGAAGTCAAGGTTTGAAATACAGAAGCAGCTGTAAACATCACACTTTCCTAGGTGTTTTGTGATGATAGGAAACCTGATGTACTGTGAGATTGTTGCATGGAAGGTTACAGTATCGAGGAAGGTCTATTTATGTTTATTGCAGACACATTTAATTGGGTAGACAGAAAAAATTGGAGGTGTTGAACAAATATGAGTGTTGTTGTGCATTTTGTGCTCTAATTGAAGAAAAATGGTACCAATGAGATCATTGCATTATTTTTGAAGGAATTTCTCTTTTCTTGAATGAAATTATTCTTTTGAAGACAGAGACATTAGATTCTCCTTTGCAACTAACCTTTATGTAAAATGAGAAGGCTAATCTTTTGCTCTTGGTATAAAGCAAGACCTTGAAAAGACATAAATAGTTTTAGAATTTCCCAGTGACTGTGAGCAAATTACTGATGCTCCCTGAGGTTGTTTTACTTGATTTGTAGGAAAATACTATGTTTTCTATCTCTACTATTGCAAAGTTCATGTGTTGAAAAAGCTTTTTGTTATTATTTTTGCAGTAAAAAGGGATTGTACCACTGTTGGAGGGTGTGCAGCAGCTGAGGGAAGTAAGCAAATTAATGTCTAGGAAAAAATGGATAAGGTTTCATGTAGATGTTTTAAATCCCGCGTTTTCACATTTCCTTATATTTCTTGCCCAACTTGAGCCCCAGGTATGTACGACAATTCCTTGGTGAAGCATTTTATTTAATACTTCAGGGACCACAGAGAAAAGACATTGTACCCCACAAGCTGTTTTGCTCCAAAGCTGACCTATAACCACACTGCTGGCACCAGTAGTGCTGCTACCAAAAAGAAATGACAAAGGACCTCTGGGGGTTTTTTAAGACCCAGTTCTGGAGAAAAGACAAAGCCATCTAAATATTTCAGGTAATCATACATTATTTGTTCTTTTTAACAGCTCCAGTTTGAGATTTTCACATTATTAATGGTCACCTTTTAAAATTTGGGATATAGCTTTCCTCTAGGTCATGTGACGTGTCCTTTATTTCCCTATTTGAGAAGTGTGAGTGATATGGTGATATGGTTCTCTGGCAGAGAACCATAGCTGAACACAATCAAAAATCTGTATTTGTATTTTTATCCCAGTTCCTTCCTTTAGTAATGTTTAGTTGGTCTCTCTGTATGGCTCTATGATTCATTCTTATTTGAAAAACACCCAAGATTTCAAACTGGATTGGATTTGGTCTGTCTCTCTGGGGGTTTTTGACAATCCATTTTAAAGGAATGAGCCTGGAAATACTGACATAACTTCTGTTTCACTTTGGTACTATGCAAGAAATAATTCTCTGTAAGAGGATTTCCAGTATGTGAAATGTGCATTGTAACATCTGTTTTGTATAGCAGGCTATGTGGGTTAACTAATGAACTCTGAGAAAATTATTACTGAGTTTTTGAATAAAAGTTTTATCTGTACAATAACTGCAGAAATGTTAGAGTAACTCCAGCTTTAAATCCCAGACTGAGGATTGACAAAAAAACCAAAACCAGAAAGAAGACCAACTTAGTATTTCAAACATCCTCTGAAATGCAAGGGCACAGCATGACCTGAAGGATGCCTGATTTTTAAAAGAAAACTGGTGATAAATTTGTGTAGCATCAAACTTCCTCTTGGTAGGCATGAAAACTGATCTTCTCATATAAGTTAGGGAAAAAGTCAAAAGAATTCAGTTCCTATAAAGTATACATTGGTGACAAAGGAATAAAATCAAGGACATCCACAGCAGTACTTAAGTTGTTTTTATTCTTACACTGGTGCAAGCAGAAACTGTTAAGCCATTTGCAGTCTGTGCTCATGTGTGTCATTCCCCAAGAGAACAGACACCTGAAGGGTTTGATTTTAAAACACCATTTAGATGGGAATAATCTGTTGGTTTAAGGTTGTAGCTTCTGGTTTTAGTTTTCTCCTTTGGGGAAACAGAACATAAGTGACCAATGAAAAAGCTGTGGTTTTCCTTGCAGAGAAGAAGGAAAAAGTTCTTCCTTCCTGCTCTGCCTATGCTGTGGGATCAATAGCTTGACTGTGTTTGTTTTATTATATATGCATTTTTATTTAATCATTGCATTCATTTTTTAATCTTTTATTGGTTCTTTTCCAGACAGTGGTTTGGAGCCTCTTATTAGCTTTATCCCTGTAATCCTAGATTTTTGCTGTTAAACTGTTAAAAGGAAATTTAGCTTTAAGACTTGTGGGAATGCATGTTGGCTACAACTGCATTCTGTACAGCTGGTTTTATATGATCCTTTAGCCTAGTGGAGAATTGAGAGTTGAGAAAAGTGGATTAGGAGAGCTGCTGGACAGCAAGTGTTGTTCACTTGCAAAGTGAGCATTTTATTTTAAATGCAGTTCTGATGGCAACTGGGTGCATGTGATGTCAGGACAACACACAGGAAAGACAGCATACAGCAGACACTGGGTATCTGCCTGGAGGATGGGATGGAGTAATCTGTTGAATTTCTTAATTTGCTGTTAATTTCTCTATCACTGAATGCAAATTCTGCCATGAACATTCTTTAGTCAGTTTGCATTTTCGTTCAGATTGCAAGTGAAAATAATCCTAAAACATTTTAATTCAATGAAAAAGGAACTAACTGTTAAAAATTATAGTGGCACGCTGAATAGATTAATTCAACTGGGAAAAAGGAAAAATTATTCCCTCAGTGGCTTTGTCATGGGAAGCCTTTAAAAGGAAAATGCTTGTAAGAACAAAGTACATGTGAGTGACTTTGAAGATGGTTTTGTCAAGTGCTAATGGGAGACTGTGGTGGGAATCTTTTCAAAGGATGTGGAGAAGCAAAGTCGTGCTTCTTGTGGTGTGGTGCTGATTAACCAGGGTCACCTGAGCAGGACAACCAGCAGCAGTTTTCATCTCAGACACAGAGGGTCCACCCTCACCAGGACTTTGTAACTCTGCATAAATTTGGGTTCTCTTTGGCTCAGTGCTAAACATAAATGTGCTGACACCAAACCTAACACCACAACCCTGTGGGGCAGAAGTGTTGCTGCTGTTGGGCCAGAGCCACCACTCAACATGCAGAATTCAGATAGTGTTGTCACTGTTGGCTGTGTTAAAACATTGAGCTGATCTTTGATGTATTTTAGCTTTTTTAGCTCAAAGAGTTACTTAAGCAACACATATTTTTTATATTGATGCTTTTTTGGTCTCTCCCAATAAAAAGGCAACTCTTGAAACTCAGACACCCAGAACGGGCTGGGAAGATTGAATGCTAAGGAGGTTTAAGTTGTGCTGCTGTGCAGTAATGCATGTGACTATAGAAACTGCTGAGAAATCTGGATACTTCCAGTATGATATGGGCTGGTACAGGACAAATCTGTCTTGACTGAATTATGCATTATCATGGGTACACTGCCATTGATACCTGCCATTTAAAGCTCAGCTGTGTCAGTGGCATTGCAGTTTCTGCAAAGTTTTGGTCTAACTTGGGAGTTAACAGAAAAGGGATCTGGTATGGTACAGAAATGCTGGTTCCAAAGCTGTAGATGTTCTACTTTCCTCCTTATGTTATCTCTGATATTACTGGTTTAATATGGAGAAATGCTTTTATTGTAAAGCACCCTAGGGCACTCTTAAGCTAAGGTATTTCCTGTGGGATATTTATTTGCATTAGATATTGGAGAATTTTCTTGATGGAAGAGTACTTTTTTGATACTTTATTCCCCATGATTCTCTTATTGCACCAAATCTGAGCATAAACATTCTGGGAGAAATACACTGTAAATATTTGTATTTATTAATGCAAATCGAAATCACACAGCTAAATTCCTGTGCACTGGACTAAATATTTACCCTTCTGTGTAGATTTTAAGTGTATTCAAGGACAGAACAACCATTCCCCATGTTCATAAACAGTAAAAGATGCCATTGAAGAATAATGGATATTTTCTTATTATTGAATGGGAGAGTTGGAAACTAATATAAATTATAAGAGTGGGTTCTAAAATGTAAATATTGTATGTCTTGAAATATTTTAGCGATCATGATATAATGCTGATAATTTCTTGGCTATCAATTAGTTTAGCAAACCTCTAGGAAGCCCCTCATACTTAGTACCACATGTTAAAAACCATTCAGCTTCCTGGAACAGCCCCTGCTTTAAGAGTTAACAGTCTAATGATCCCAAATGGACAAAACCTTGGGGTAGCAAATGGATTTAAATGAATTCAAGTTTCTGGCAAAGGTCATAGAGCTGCTTAAGTGTACTAGAAGTGTGCTTTTTCTTTCTTGATACACAGCCCCAAACAGCCACTCTTTGAATGGCTGATTAGCTCTTTCAGTTTAGACCATAGGAAATTGCTTGGGAGAAGAATCACAATGACAGGGTTGCAGGGCTCCTAGATTTACTCTGATTCTAATTCTGGCTACCAAAATGGTGCAGGAAGGTCCATACCTTTCGTCATGTCTATGTGTCTGTCCTTTATGGAAGGTGTGAGGAGAAGTCTCTGCCCCAGCCCAGGGGCTGCAGCCTGAACTGTGAGCATATCAGCAGGGCCAGCTTAGACTCACTGTGCCCCACAGAGCAGAGAGGGACCTGATCACCTGCCAGGAGCTGGGATCCCAGCTACCCCAACCCAGCAGATCACCCCTGTGCCCCAAAGGAGGGCTTCCAATATAGATACTGCTTGTACTGGAATTTCTTTCCCTTTGGTGCTGTTTTGAAGGTGACAGTGAGAAAAACCTCATCAAACTTTCCCCAGAGTGAGCCTTTAATTCCCTCTGTCATAGTCTATCCTGCCTGTTCTTGATGGGCCAAATCAATGCTATTGTGTTTAAAGATAAATGGCAGAGCTTTACATCCACCTGTGCTAGCAAATGTGTCTTCTACAACTTTAGAAAAAGTGACATAAGGACAAGTAATGACAAGACTGGAGTAGATTATGGGGAATACCTTGCTGAGCTACTGCTCACTAAAACCAAAACCCTATCTGTGATTTACTAAGCCAAGAAAATAACTTATAGTTTAGACTTGTTTTTCTCTTCTTTTTGAGACCCAGGAAGGCTAATACTTTTATAATAACTGTTTATAGAATGTCTGACTTCATGATCCTGACCTAAGCACTGAACAGGAGATCACTACAGGAAATTTATGCCTCAAACCAGCATAGTATCTCCAACTATTATTGAATTGTAGCAGTACAATATAGCTCATAATAAAGCTTGTAGCAGTGGTGAGTTCTTTGCAGCTCTTTCTCTTTAAAATCTCCTGATACACTTTTAAATCAATTTCTAACGGGGAAACATTTTTTTCCCAGGGCAGTAAATAAAACGTTAATGGAGAGAAGATTCCTCTCCTGCCTCACTGTGCCTGAGCAATCCAGGAATTTCAATAGATCAGGATTCCCTCTCTTCCCCTTTGAGGGAAAGAATGACTGGGAATATACTTGGTGGTGGCCTTGTCCGCCACACAAATCCTTCTCTGGGCTAGATGACCAGACTTAGAGTACACAAACATATTTATAACTCTCAGAGGTGCCCTTACAATCCATCCTGCCATGGGTAGTAGAGCTCTATTTTGTGCCACTGAGGGAAGTTTTTGACAGTTACAACATAAACAAGAAAGATTTTATGATTAATAAATATTTTATTTTATGGTTAAGGTGGGATTGTTTTCTTTTAATAGCAAACTGGTGGCTGGCTTAAATCAAAACAGTAGTGAGAAAATCTGGGAATAGTAAAAAATTCAGATTCATCTTCAATTTCTCTGTTTTGGTACTATCTTTTAAATAAGCATTAGTTATTAGCTCTGCATCTTTTAATTAAGCAGTAGTTGATCTCAGCTCTGTATCTGAAGTCACTCATAAAAAGAAACAACAACAGAAACCTCATATGGCACCTGTACATCTGCAGTAACATTGAGCTAGTTTGTTAATAATGAAAGTAGCTTGAAGGGTTTGGAGAGGTAAATTGGATTGCTAGGTAAGTGAAAAGTAATGGTTTCTATTTTTATGACCTGACTTGCTCTGAATCAGAGAAAACCTCTGATCTGTTTTAACAAGATAGACTACGGATGTAATCTAAATAAGCTGCATTTCTTACTTGTATCTGGTTCTGTCTCTAGAAGAAATTTAAAGGCCATATTTCTCCTGTATTATTATGTAGTAGTTGCTTACCAGGATCGTAATTTTTTCTAATGCTAAAGGCAAAAAAAGAAGAAATTTAAGTTAGGCATGTTTATTAAAGGGAAGAGGTTGCTCAGTGCAGATTAAATTTTTAGGGGATTTTGATATCACCTTTTAAGAATGTGCACAGATAATAATTCTGAACCTTACAGTTCAGTTAGGACTGATTTGTGGAGAGCATATTCTACCTCCAATGCAGTATCCTTAAAATCAAATTGCTGCCAAACTTTGCAAAATTCCATTGTAAATCATAAAGCTGTTAAGCTTTCTCATAAGCAATTTATTTTTTGCATTTGAAAAATGTCCCAGTCTCAAAAATGTATTAATTACTTTCCTAAAACTATTTTAAAAATTACTTTCAGAGGGAGAATTTAATCTCAAATATTTAAAGTGTAGTGTAATGAGAGCAACTGCAAGATAGTTACATTGAGAAGTGCTTTCTTATATTAACTATGGGTATTTCTGTGGGCTCTATATTAAAAATGACAAATAAAAAAGTAAATGCCATTCTGTTTTTTGTTTTTTGTTGCTTTTAAAAAGCTCCTTCAAATAGTATTAATTTAAGTTGTTTCTATAAGAAAACTGGGCTGTCATACTAGTGACTTAATGGATAAATGTCTGTTTAAAAAGATTAATTTAAAAAACCCTGTGACTTCAGTGAAGACTGTGGCTCATTGTGCTCTGCAATAGAGAAATAGTGTATTTCCCAGCTGTGGGCTTTGATGAAGAGCAGCCTGCCCTCTGCTCCAGAGAATGCCTCTCAGGGGAATGTTCCCCGTAGTACTTTAGATGATAACCACTTCCAGAAAGTGTAATGGATGAAAAAAGAAACCACAAGATATTTTGACCCATGCCAGTTTGAAGGCTTTAAAACTACTGACCTTACTCTAAACTTACAGTTGATATTTTATTTTTACTCCCCTATGTGGAAAATGGCATACAGGTGTGCTGTGATCCCTGCCAAAGGCTTGCTGCAGGGCGCCCTGGTGTTTCTGTGTAGGCAGTTCCTTGTATCAAGTGTCTTGGTGAAGACACAAATGTAGATCACTGTCATGGAGTTGTTGCCGTGCGAGAGATCACGAGGCAGAGAATTGATTCTGCTTTTGGATGGCGGTAAAGTTTCCCTGTTACCATCTGGACAGCCAAGAGTGGCAAGTGTGAAGTGATCCCCTGCACTTTTGTACATGAAGCTGGCTTTAAGCTTGCTTATCTAGGCCGAGTTGTGCTGTCACAAGAACATCAATGGCAGTCAGCCTCTGCTGAGCCCTCTCCTGTGCTGCCTGGCTGTGTTGCCAGTGCCACCCCAACAAGCAGCTCTGACAAATCTGCTGTGCTAAGTCACAGAAATGACTGCAGTGTTCACATCTTCTGGGCTTTCTTTGGTGCGCAACGTATAGGCAGGGTTATGTGAGATACATCTGCTTTGCAGCAGTCCTGAGAAATTTTGCTGACCTAGAGATAAAATATTTTTTAATACCTGTTTTTGTATGAAGATGCCTTTGGAAAACTAGCATTTTGCTCCCACATAAAATTGTTATTAAAAAAGTAGAGAAGCCAGACTTTGTGATGAATACAGATATCTGCCCATCTTGACTGTATGTATGAAGTTTATTATTTCCTGATTTTAAGGTGCCAGCCTCAAGAGCAAAGTGTTATCAAGAAGACAGTATTAATCAAGTTTATCCATTTCTGCAAAACTTTCCTGCAATACCCTCTACTGGCATTCTATAGGTCTTCATAGTGTGACAGATGTAATTCATTTTGGGGCTGCACCACTCAGAATTAATGAGGTTATTCAAAATTTGTGTTGATAAAACCACCCCATGCTGCTATGTGCCTTTGTTGTATAGTGTGCAGGGAGATAGATGTATATACACTTATTGAGCTTATTTATTTATCTTTAAACTCACAGTGCATAATGCTTAAGATCTAGTATTTTAATACTTCAGTAGTCCTAAAATGTCCATAACTATAAAGGTAAATGGCCTATGAAATGATATACTTAGTATCTGTAAAGGAAAAATGTGTTTAGAGACCCAATGAAATAAATCTGTCAACATAAGACTGTTTTAGAGAATAGGATTTCCATGAAGTTGTTTTTTTCCACAGAATATTAGGAAAGCTGATTCAGTTAGACAAGAAGAGATTAGAGAGACAAGGATGTGAGTATGGGGGAAGCCAAATAAGCATTTCAATTACTTGAATTAAACAAAGGCAGTGAAAAAAATTCATTTGACCAAGGCAGCCAATATTCGGTGTAATCAAAATTACAAACAAAGTTCACAGATAAATGAAAATAATTTGAGATTCCTGAGTGTCTAAATATGAAAGAAGTACAAATGTTTCTTTGAAAGTGAAAAAAAATCTGAGTAAGTTTCCACAATTAAGTTATTTCATTTTCTTTTGTACTAGCTTTTATTGCTAAGCTCAGATTTGTTTCAAAGCATTTAAAAATGCAGAAATTGGAGGGGAAAGTGATATGTTTACACTTAACCCATCTGAGTATTGTGCTAGTAATTGCAAAAGTGCCAGTATCTAAGACATCTATGAGAAAGAAAGCCTTACAAAAATGTGAATAGTAATGGAGCAAACAGCAGCAAGACTAAAGTACATATGCTATATCATATAGAGCAAGTCAGCTAGCTCTTCAATGTACACACATCACTTCCACCTGAGCTAGACTCTGAAAAACAAAATTTGAAATAGAGGAAAGGTAACCTGGTGGTCTGCTCTGGTTTTAAAATTTTTCTCTGATAACATTAATTGAGCACCTTCCTAGACAGGGCAGACTATGCTAAATCCTGAGAGGTCACTCCTGTGTTAGTTTCTTGCATTGTTGGGAACATTAAACTCTGAGTTTACAAGAATTTCAGCAAAAAATTTAAATGCTAGGAAATTCCATCACATTAAATATTGTGTACTGTACATAATGCTTAAATTCTTTGAACAAAACCCAAGTAGATAAAGTACAGGATTATATTATTTGAACTAGAGTAATTGACCTCCTGGCTGTGTGTTTATTTTGGTACTTTTTATGTACAAGATACCTTAGTGACACATGCCATCCATTTTGGGCCAGTCAGTACACATTCTCTTCTTTCAGGATTAATACTTCAGAATTAAATATCAGATCCAGTTCAATAGTATATTCAATTCCAACTATGAACATACCCTCAGAGAGTGAGCATAGAGGGAAAGGTCAGATGATATCATCAGTTGCTAAGAACAGCTACAGGGTCTGAGAAGCAGGCTGAGGGGAAGGGAATGTTTCTTGGACAGGAGCCAGAAATCTGCACTATGATGAAAAATTTTTCAAATTCTAAGTACGGTATTTCCATTTGGTGAGGATCCTTGAGGATTGCACCATCCAGTTTTCAGGGATTAAAAGCAACAGCAGCCTCAAAAATCTTGTTTGCCCACATTTTAAATTGTTAGAAATCCTGGCTTTAGGCTTGCAAGCAATGAGACCTATAAGGACATGATCAAAAGGTTAATTAAGATATATGTTTGCTCTCATCCTTCATTTAGAGAATGAAAACATTCTAGTGGGATATATTCTTGAATGGTGCGGCTATTATTGTGTTATCTGCAATTATGTCATAAGATTGGATATTTCAAGTCTATTCAGACACCTTTCAGGGTTTTTCAATACAAAAGCAGTTTAGCCTGCGATGTATCTAAGGAAGCGAATTCATTGAGATGATGTGTTGAAGATTAAAGAACTAAATCTTGCAATTATTGCAGTCATAAAACATGCTAGGTAATAAACTGAGAAGCATTTTATGGAATGATTTAGCACCTTTGGTAGTCAATGGGAAGAAACAAATGAGATTGGTCCTAATGAATTTTCCTTGGAAATCAAGGAAGTCACAGTGAGTTAGGAAATCAGTGTGAACAAGGCACACAACAATTAAACCCCTTAGCATGGCTCAAATGCAATGCAGATGTTGAGGTAACATTGCCAAGTGTGAGCTGTGTGAGCACATCCCGGTATCAGAGTGGAGCAGCCCATGGAGTGATGTGCTGCCAGATCCCGTGCCACATTCTGCTGAGGAAAGCAGAGCACTGCAGGACATGGGTCTGCAGAGGGGTCTTGGACATCACCTCCCAGCTCTCCAGCCTGCAGTGACAGGTATTGCCATGGTTTCCAAGCTTGATGCAACTTACAAAGAGTGAAAGAGTCTATACATTGTCTACAGTGTTTATTTATTTCAGTTTGCAGCACTCTCACTGCCATTGCTATTGGCAGCTCTTTTAAAAATTGTAACCTAGTCATTTGCCAACTTTCATTATAATCCCAAATTTATAAATAAAAGAAAATGACTGCTTAAAAAAAAATAATCAAAGGACTTGGCTGACTATAGAAATGTTTTATTACACATCTCTTTGTTTGCTGTCAAAGTGCTTGTCTTTTCTTTCCAAATGCTAGTCTAATTTTCATAATAACGGTTTTAGCTTTGCTTTCCTTTTTTAAAACAGCATTAAATTAAAAAATGAGTATGTTCCAGCGGTCAAATCTGTTGGTGGCAAAACATACTTAATTCTTAATGGGAGTATAACCTTGTTAAAGCCTGAGTGAAAACTAAATAATGGCCTTAGAAAGAGAAAAAATAATGCAGCTTGTTCCTGGCATAAACAGAGGCAAGGGAAAGGGGAGAAGTGTGAGCTATAAACAAATCTGTGCAATGGAGGCAAGCTTGGTGTCCGACTGGAAAACTGTCTTGTGTAGAGAAATGATTGAGGGAATAGTGACTGATGGAAGTGAGTGGCTGGCACAAGAGAGGCTGCTGTGGTGACCCTTGAAAAAGCAGGTTTTTCTATAGTCTGTGCTCCTCTGTATCCTTGGCTGAGGAAATAAATCAATGCACACTTCCTAAACTATATAATCATGGTTTTTCTAAATGGAAACACAGCCTTTGAATACCTCTGTGCACAGGAGGGAGAAGTTTTCTCTTGCTAGTATATCATACATAACTAAAAGATTTGAAATTTGGTTTGCAGGAACCTGATTCTCAGGTGTTGGAAGATGAACTTCCACTGCAATAATGTAGATTTACATAAGCTGACAACCAGTACTTTAACTTCAGCAGCAATAGAAAACAGTAAATGATATTTTTTTAAAATACAATTATAAAGAATCATAGTAATTTCAGATTTCCTATCTGAAGTTAATGCAAGTACATAAAATAGCAGTGAGCTAAACATATTTATTTCTCAGAGACTTCAAAATGAGCTTAGCTGTGATGAGATTGATTACTATTTGTAATGGGAAAGAGAAATCCTTGTGGAGGATGCCGGGTAGCCAGTTTCCATCCAGGGCAGTAAATGCCCCCGGGCAGTGGCTCCGGGGCTGGGCAGAGGGATGGAAAGGGCTGCAGGGCCCCTGCAGTGCTGCTTTGGGCTCTGAACACCCCATGGGCAGCACCTCCCCCTGCTCCCAGGGGAGTGCTTGGTGGGGAGGATGCAGGGTAACAACTGAACACAGAACTAAACTACCAAAGTAACCTTTGGGTTTTGTTTTTGTTTTTTGGCAAACCAGTCACAACACCCAGAAATTCAGTTTAAAGGGACAGTCCAGTATCTAAGGAAATAATCAGTGTAATCGGATGTAACCATTGCTATGGCACCAGTTTCTTCCAGATCAGTGGATAAAATGTTTCTTTCAGACTTGTGTCTATAATTTGTAAGTAGACTTTATTTATCCTCTGTTTTATTTCCTCCTCAGTATACTCAATCACCACAATGGAGCTTCTAAAGAGCACTTGTAAAGAGCTCAGTACAACAATTGGTGAAGCAAGTGGGTTCAACAATCCATATATTGACACAATGAATTCAATAGAAAACTAATTAATAATAATAAAAATAATAATAAGATAGTGCTTTGCCCTCTATGGCTTCTTTCATCAAAGAAGCTCAGAGAGCTTTGCAAATATTAATTAAGCCTCAGAACACCCTGATAAGCATCTCTGTCTTCTCATTTTCTCCCTGTAAGTAATATTAATTTCTGGATTACAATGAATCAGAATTACAAATCAAGAAAGACTGCAAGGTTAAAAAAAATCCCCCCAGTACTGTTTTAAGGTTACCCACAGAATCAAAGCTTTCATGGGTGAAACCAACTGCTGCATCTGATGCTCTGCAGAATGATCTGTGCCCCTGCCCCTGCACTCTCATTTGTGTGAAGGGTTTCTTTGGTCCATAGTGTGAGCAGCTATCTAATCAGATTTTTTTATCAGCATATAAACCTGTCCTAATCAGTAAAATGTATTGATTGTTCTTACTCCTGCATTTACAGTCTAACACACAGATTTTAGACAAAGTGATTTTTTTTTCTTATTTTAAGAAAGTATTCCCCAAAGCTTAATAAAGAGTTCATATGTTTTAGTGTGCAGAAGGCTGGTCTAGGATCTTGAGATCTAATCCTATTTGCAAATGGCTTGAATTGTAGCTTTGGAAAAATATTTTAATCTCATTACTTCAATTTCCTGCTTTGGAGAAGAGATAAATAGTATTTGTTTATATTCAGGGTTTCTAGAAGGATTATTTAAATGTTGTTTTAAAGACAGTGTGGCTCAGTGCACTGTCTCAGAACAGGAACAAGGCAATTATCTGTTTATTGAGGCATTTATTTATTATTCCCTAATTTTATGAGCTTGGCCTGGCTGATCTGGGCCATTCTACAGAAGAAAAGATTTTGGTGAGATATTTTTCTACAACCTTATCAGCAGCTTCCTTTTCCTGGTCTCACTTCATTCACCTATAAGAATGCAATAATCTTAATTATTTTCCAGTGCAAAGTCAAATCTCATCCAGCTTTTAGCAGGTACACAGTGACATTCCCAATTGCTTTTTTCTTTGGTTCTTGGCATACCACTTCCTATTCCCTATGGCACTTCACAATCCCTTTGTATTTTTGGGCCCCACACTGTTCTTCAGGTGAATAACTGATCGTCCATACTGACTTTTCACATGCAAGAGTGAGTTGGTATCATCTCTGAGTCTGATCTGGTGAAAGCAAGAATGTCTAAATTCATATTCACAGAAAACTGTTTCTTCTGGTTTGTGCTGTTATTTCAGACAAATTATTCCTGCTCAAGTGGAGACAGCAGTGTGGTGCCACTGCACAAGTGTGTGTGCTTGCTCAGGGCTCTGTGAAAGTCACTGGCTTGGCAAAGGGGCTCTGCAGCGTCACTCACATTTCTGCCCATCTCCTGACTTTTACACAGCATTTCATTTGCACACTGAACTTGGGGATCTTAAACTAAAGCTCTCTTGGGCAGGGATGGAAATGTGAGAGAGGTGAAGAGAGGTGAAGTGACCTTTAGGTAGCCTACTTCTCTGACAAACACTTCTCACTCTCGGAAAGCTGCGACGCGAGTTCTGACACAATTGTTTGCAGCAGCTCTTGTCTGGAAATCATGGTTAAACATGTTTGTCCCGGTTCTCTTGTTGACAGCTTTAGAGTAACATGGTATTGCTTAATTCTAAGGAGCTATATGCAAATATTTGATTAGTCACTGCAGAAGGAAGTTGTAGATGGTCTTTTTAAACTCGGGAAAGCATCTGAAGTTCTTTTCCTACCTGTTCACAAGCCAGGGAAGAGGGACTGTTCAGATGCCCTTCCAGCACCTGAGTGTGTACTTTTAGCCCCCTAAAATTTTAACTTCCAAGGAGTCTGACTGTGAGAAATGCAGTTTAATAAGTCCTGTACTAGTGGCTGCCCAAGGTGCTTGAGTCTTTACTCTCTCTGTCTTACCCAGGGCACTCTAAACTGTATTCTGATAAAATCTCTCTTTCCAGTAACACTTTGAAACATTAGGCTCCCTGACAGAGATCTGAACTGTACAGAAACTGTTTGTTTAAAAGACATGGTCTAAATAAGACTTTTGGATCTAATTCTCTGTGTTATGCTACCAAGGGGGCGGTGTGGGGAAAGAATGAATTGAAATCTATTCTATCTAGTTACCATCAAGGACAAAAAATGGCAAATAAAAGCAGTCAGAATGGATTTTTAAAGTATTAAAATTATTAAGGTCAACATTTAGTGTTTCATTCGGTCCACAAATTAGGAATAATTTTCTTTTCAGGTGGAAATTTGCTGAGATTTCTCATTTGTACAGAATTATGGTACCTTAGTAATTTTCTCCAAGTTTGTGGCCCATATATGTGATACTAGGACTATAAGCATATGTGCATGTATTTTAAATTGTATTTCACAGTAAGTGTATAACAAATAGTTCCAACAATTATTCACTGCTACATGATTTCAAAGAGCAAATTTACAATTGCATTCACTCAGAACTTGCATACTTCTTTGTAAAGTTGTAAATCAAAAATCTTGTATGAGGACTGCATTCTCTTGACACAGCTCTTGAAATTTGGAAAATTTTTTAAAGAATCTTTTTAATTCCAAGAATAAGATAAGGAAAAAATTTCTTCATTGATTTATTTGACCATAAAAATGTCCTAGTTAGCTGTAATTGACTGTTGCCTCTTACACAGAGATCAGTGTTCTAACACAAACTCCATGTCAGAAGTGGTGTATTTAGCAGCCAATTATGAATATAGTATCCAGCTAATGATTTAGTTGTTGATTTCCCATAATTTTGTCTATCCTATAAGATAACATAATACTTATTTATAGCACATATATAAAATTTGCTGGTTTAATTGAAGCACCTTAGCAGAGCCATCTTTCAACAGTTCCTTCAGGTTTTGTCACCGTGCTATTACTGTGGATTAATTAGCCTTTCCCAACAGAATGGTGGTGTTAGAATATGAATGAAGTCCTGCAGCAATCCCTTTCAAGTGTGGGATCACTGGGTTAATCTCTACATGAAACAGTTTGCTTGCTGAATGGAAGAGCTGCCATGTGGGCTAAAGCTGGCAAAGTCAATATATTTTAAGAGATTTAGTAAGACATACTCTTCAGAAGTAGCTTTACAAGAACTGTGTGGTCTGCAATAATTTAATAAATTGGAATGACTTTTATATTCAATTGGAGCTTTAGTTTCCATCCTTTCCCTTTGCTGTATAACAAAGACCTCAAGTAATTGAGTGTAATCCTGGGCTGTCACCCTGGGAGGAGGTAGAGCAGGGAGGGTGCTCCTTCAAATTGTCCTGATATATTCCAGCTACTACAGAAACGTTAACGAACCCCAGGTTATTAGCCTGTGGTTTCATTATCTTTTCTCTGGCAGAGAATATCAACCTGACACCTGGGCTACACACAGTGCCCACACAGGGCTCTGAATTTGGCATCAGTAGGGCCCAGTTAACTGGAGGAGGAGCCCTAAATCCCCTCCCTGCCACGTTTGAGTTTTCAGTCAAGGCTACACACTTGGCTTCCCCTGTCTGCTCACTGTCATGCTTGTCATGCTTGCTTACTGCTAATACTTTGAGCATCCTACAAAGTGTTAGTAACTGAATTCTTCCCAGAAATGCCATGCACCATGCTCTCTAATGCTAATATTTTCACCTGAGTGATTTTTATCCTGCTGACTGTCCCAGCCTGGCAAAGGGGCTTGCACCTGTGCAGGGCACCTGAGAAGTGGCAACAAGGGGAAAAGCACATCAATTGTACGTGCATTTTCCTCAGGGATAGCTAAACTGGAGCTAGGTGTGCGACTTGGAATGAGACTGTGGCTGGAATGAGAGCAAAAGAAATGTGACCCTTGCATCAGAAAGGACGTGGGTATTTCTTGGTGGACAAGTATTCTAAGTGGGAGCTTGCTAAATATTCCTTAGAATGGTCATTTTTGTGTTTATTTTTTCATTAAGTGGTCATTGTCCTACCCAGGTACACACCCTCCTTATTGCCAGAAGGACAAAACTCTATAGGGATTACTTCATTTTAAGTAAATATTCTTTGCTCTTATGCTTGTCCACTGCTAAATCATAGTTCAACAGCAGTGACTGAAGTGGGTCATACTTGTTTTGCCTGATTTCCAAGTAAATTTAACAAAGTGGAGTCAAATATCTAACTCAAACACTATTTGGTTTACTTTCCACTTAGGGCTGTGAAAGAAAAATGAGAGACAAAAGGAGAAAATATGAGAAAGTAAAGAGGGTAAAGGAGAAGGAGAAGTTCTTAGTACCTGCCTGCCTGTCTTTCCATAGGTACACAGGCTGAGGGCAATCACTAGCTATCAGTTAAGTAGCCTAGTGAGTCATTTCAGTAGATGACATTTACTATTCAAGATATCAAGTGCTTTTTTTTTTTTTTAAACCTCGGTGCATGCTAAAAAAAAAAAAACACTATCTGGAAGAGAAAACTTGCCACTTAGTAATAAACCTTGCTGTGGTTCCTAACACCAAATTTTCATCTGCCCAGGTCCTGCTTGCTGTCTCACATCTCCTTTCTTTACTAGTGCAGTTTTGGGCGTCTTCCATAATAACACTCACTTTTCATTTGCAGGAGGGGATGGATGAAGATTTCTAATGGTGAATAAGATATTTTCCCTCTCCTACAGTGGACAAAAGTGAGCAGAAATCCAAGCCTTCTGTCCTGCAGCTGCAAGAGGGTACATAGGGGCACATCCTGGTGCTCAAAAACCCCAGGGAGTCTTTCAAATGAGGCCTCTGCCCCCTCCTTTCTGATAGAGCAGGGAAAAGCAAGAGGGCAGCCTGAGCTTTAGGAAGTGTGTCTGGGCTATGCTTGAAAGGCTGACAGGATATGTGTAGCCAACATACACAACTTACACAGTTTGTACAGCTACAGGGTAACAAAGATACCAAAAATACCCTGAGATTTTTTTCTGAGAATTGGCTCCTGTTAGAACTAATCTCAGTACACCTGAAGCACTGCCATCAATTTTTTTTTTGTATTTGTTTTTTTTTTGTCACTGAATGTGAGAATGTAGAACTATCTGTTAAGCATTTATTTTCCTTTTATGTTTTCCTCTAGCACAGAATGAAAACTGTTTACAGGAAGAACTAGTCTGCCTACTTTGTATGCAACGCAATCTAGTGCTTACAGTACCTATTCTGTAATTGTGTATGTGTATACACAGCTAAATATGTACTCAATAGGGCTTAACCTTCTGTGAACATATGCTGTAAATCTACTGTGTTTGCATAATGTTTATCCAACTTGGTAAAATTCTGAGGTTTAGTGATAGAGAAAACTTAATGTGTTTTTTAACATGGTATGTGTGGAGGGGATCCTGAGTCAGCTGGAGAGCTCTTTGTCTTGGTTCCTGAGGATGCTGTGAAGCGCAGCTAAGCAGGGGTGCCAGTTCTGCTGCTGTTCCTCCACAATCTCTAAACAATGTATTATGAAAAGTGACAGATCTCTTTTAAGTACAGTTTTAGCCCTACTGGATATTGTGAAATAGTAGTGGCATGAGATGATGCTTTTTATATTTTGTCTTCAATTTCTTGATTATTGTACTGAAAGCAGTCTGCAGATTTTAAATTGGAGCTGATGGATGAAAGTGTACAGCTGCAGAGACACCACACACGTGACAGCTTTGCAATAGGTTTGCTCATCTTCCTATGCTAAATGACTGAACATCAGCCAGTAGTGAAATGGCATTAAAGGTCTAGGTCTAGTGAGCTGGCAAAGAGGTATTCCCTGAGATACTGAGATGGGAGGTTTTTGGTAGGAATTACTGCACTATTAATCTGTGAGTGTTATGGCAATAGCTCTAGTGTCTCTTCTTTGGGGACTTAAATAGAAGGATTTAATTGTTCTATTTTAATTCATTCCATGCTTCAGCCTAACTTATGGAATTTGGAGAGAATAAGAATGGATGACTCAAGTTTTACTATCTTCTACATTGGCTGGTATCCTACAACAGAATTCTTTTTCCAGTTGTCAGCAGCCTCAAATCTAAACTTCATGTTTAACATTTTCATTGGGTGAAAATACAATTGACAGGGAAAAAATATTGTCTGAAGGAAAGCTAAAAATTACTTCTGGAAAAAAAATTAATGCTATAAGCAGAAGGTGAAGGCAACAAAACTCCAGTAGGACTATTTGTTAAAGATAATGCTATCAGATTAAAAGGGAATTCTTAAAAAATTAATCTACAGACATTGAATTTCCCTGTACTGAGAAAACAGTAAAGGAAAAAAGGATAGAAGGAAAACTTTGTGACTTTCACCTCCCTTGGTGAAGCAACTTCATCATCTGCTATCATTTTTGATCTTTAGAACTTTTTTTAATGTTTCATTCCAAAGGACCATATAAGGATCATAAACAGAGCTGTTTTACCTGTAATGTTTCCCATTCTTACAAGTTACTGTCAGCATAAGATTGAAAGAATGCCATTGTGCACACACCATACCATATGCTGTTCATGGCAAGTGATTTGGTGTTGTGTGGAATGGAAATGAGGGAGTTCTATAGCAGGTGTCTGCTGCTGTATGAAGGAGGAGAGGCCTTCAAAATCTCTTATCTGAAGCTCTGGAATTCTGGTAGTCTGATGAGCTGAAGGAGAACAAAGCCACAGGCACAGCAGAGGCAGTAATTTGTGCTCAGTTCTATGTGTGCTGAGAGAATAATATGGCTAAAGACTGGAAACAGGTCCTGTAAGGAGTGAACTCTGGGCTTCCCGGGGGCTCTGGGATCCATACAAGCAGCACACCTGGTGGGAACCAGGCTCTGCTGGTTCTTTAGGTGTGCATTCCATCTCATCCCGACTTAGACTCTGTTTTTAGAATCAGGTAAATTCCACATACACAGAAAAATAAAAAGATCCTTCGATTTTCTGCATATGGCCTTTACTTAAGCTTTATGCTTTGCATATTGCATTTCCTCCAGAGAGATGCAAGTCATTAATTACATCACTAGCAGTGCTACAGAATGAGTTATAAGATTGAGGTGATCAGTTGCACGTTCAAAAATTGCACATTCAAAAATGTGTCATATGGAAAGCAATGTTAACTCACAGGGTTTGATAAAAATGTGTTGCTGATTTTTTTAATCCACTTTGAATAAATATTTAAAGACCTCTGTTAAAAACAAAATAAGAGAGTAACTTCTCATCATGAGAAGAAGTCACTGTAGTCCTGTGTTACAGAAATAGTAGAAGTGAGAAAACTCGTGGGTTGAGATGAAGCCAGTTTAACAGGTACAGCAAAACAAGGAACCAATTTCCTGTTTCCCCTGGGCAGGCAGGTGTTCAGCCACCCCCAGGAAAACAGGGCTCCTCACGTGTTCCTTGGGAAGGCAAAGGCCTTTCTGTGCTGGGCATGACTCCATGTAGTCTGGGACATCCCTGGGGTCAGCTGGGGCCACCTGTCCTGCTTGTGTCCCCTCCCAGCTCCTGGCATTCCCCAGCCTCCTCACTGGTGGGGTGTTGCAAGAAGCAGAAAAGGCCTCAGCTCCTCACAAGGACTGCTCAGCAACAACAAAAACATCTCTTACATCATCACTGTGTTCAGCACAAATCTAAAAGTCCCATCCCCACTACTGTGAGGCAAACTGACTCTTGCAGCCAAAGCCAGCACACTCAAGGCTCCACTGAAAGGAGTATTACGGAGAAACAGGAGGAAAGCATTGCATGCACATGTGTAATACAGATAATTCCCTGCTTCGTGGAACAGAATAGTCTGGGAAAACACAGGGCAACAGCAGAGAGGAGATGATAAAGAAACAGCAAAGTGATCATATTTACTACAATGAGGGCCATTTATAATTTAAGGTTTTTTTTTAATAATGTCTAATATTGATGTGCTCTTTGGCTTTCTGTCTGAACAGGCAACTTTCATCTGACTTTTGGTGCATTTCAGAGCATACCTAAACTTTCCAATTTGCATCAAGAAAAACTATAGCACAATGACTTCATGGAGGCTGTAAAATATGTATTTTATTCTTTCTTCTGAAAGGCTGCTCATCATTAAAGCTCTTCTTAGGGCTTTAAAGCAGATTGCTTGGGACATGAAACAAGGTTTTAAGATGACATTGCTGCGCTGTAGAAAGTCTTTATAAAAGTGCAGGTGTAAGAAAAATTTGATCTGTTATTACCCTAACAAGTCACATTTGTCTGCTAACTTTAAAGCTTCTTTTAATCACAGGTCATAGTCTTTGATGTTCATGGTTACCTTTCATCCCTTTTCCAAAATTCCCTTCTCTGACTTCCTTACATGCCCAAACCGTAATTCTCAGTGCTGCTAAATCCACGTCAGACATTTTTTATTTGTGTACTCAGAAATAGTTTTACAATTTTAACTTCATTTCAATTCTAGTTTTAATATAAGTGTGGCTGAACAATTGCTTTTAACCTTTTTCTTTAAATATTTCTCTCTGTATACCTAAGGGGTTTTTTTATTGCTTATTGGGCAATTTTGTTTCACCTCATTACGCTTCTATAAAAGAGCTAGCAAAACCTTTTAACAAATTGTTAATTAAATTCTGTGTCCTCCAAAGCTTTATAAAGGACCTGTATGTGGACTAAATTCTGCCATTTGGATTAGAGTGCTATGGATGTCTCCTCCATGGCACTGGTGCTGATGCGTTTTCTTCTCCTTGTCAAGGGTCCATCCCTCACACCTGGCATTCATAATCCCATATTGCTCCCATTTCACTGGGATTACTCTTACAGCATAATGCAGCCTAGCATAAAGTACATCTCCTCCCTCACTCTCTGTCTGAGGATACATCCAGGCAGCAGATGAAACACATTCACCATGAATCAGCATTAGGGCACTTGGATGATGTGCCACAAACCTGCTGGGGCTTGTGGTCAAAGCCTTGATTTGATTTCAGAGTGTGTGGCACAAAGGCCAGCAGAGATAGCCAGTGTATAGACAGAAAGTCACAATGCACTCTTACACCTAGTTTTTATCTTTTTTTCCTTTAATTTAAGGTGTGGGCTAGGTGAGGGACTATTCGAGCATTTTAAAATGTCATCTCCTTTAATCCTTCTGTTGTAATCATCCCTAACAACAGGAGCCTTGGAAAGTAGCTGTGCATTCAGTGTTTATTGCAACAGAGCAGAAGTTATGCATTTCATTAAACTATTAAAACTGGGGCCTAAATTTGGAAAAGGTACTGGCTCCCCAGATCTCAGATTCATGCAGGCATTTGGTGCCAGGGATCAACTGATGAAAATTAGAGAAACAATAGGTAACTTTAAGCTTTTTTGCTTCCTTTTTTTCCTACCCAGTTGACAACAAAATCCTACAATAATAGAGTGAGCTACAATGGCATCTAATGATTTTCTGAGAAGCAGGGAGTACACTTCAGCAGGGAACCAGAAGCCATGTCATACTGATGCTTTATATGCTAAAGTTTAAAAGCCAGAACCTCAGCACTTGGTGACTGAGACATGCTGAGATAGAAAAAAGTAGCCCTGCATTTCTTCACGAGCTCATATTTTACTAAAATTTATAACGTTCTTACTTCAAAACACCAAATAAATACATGAAATGGGGAGACCTTTAGGCCAATTTTAATCCAAATGAGATTTATAGACTGCAGAAAGTTACCTCTTGGACACTGTGTCAGACATCTTTGGTAATTCAATTGAAGCAAATTTCCTAGGCTGTTGTTTTCAGTAATTTTAAATTAAGGAGACTTAGTCTTTTCTTTTAATACAAAACATTAAACAAAACATATATTACAAATTAATAATAATTAATTCTTTAAAAATTACAAAACAAGCCATGGGGAAACAGAGTGACAGAAATGTCAGCATTTCCACTGAGCTGCACTTCCCAGGACACCTGGAGGTAGAGGTCAGGCTGCCCTGAGCTTGGCCAGCTGCAGCTTCCCTTTTGGCAGCTACCTGCAGGGAGTCACTCCTGAGGGCAGGGGCTGGTTTCCACCAGTCACCCACCAGGATAGGAGTCACCTCCTTAAACCTCAAGGCAAGGGCCTTGGATGGCTTTGGCATCCGAGTCACCTGCAGAGGGTGGCAAATACATGAGCCTCTGCCCCTTGGAGGCAAGACATCTGATCTTAGAGCATCCAAAATTATGCTGAATACTTGTGCTTTGGCAGCCAGGACCTGCATCAGAGACAACCAGATAACACCAAGAAAGAAACTGAAGAAGAAATGTCTTCCTTGGACTGTACCATTTAGTCACCTCTCATAAGCCTGGGTTTAATTCTATTATTACCTTTTGCTAGAAAGAGGTCAGACCCAGAATATTAACCAATGATCTCATATAATTATGTCTTCCTTACAGGGAAAAAAAAAAATCATCTTTCCTATCTAGCAATATATATGCATTTGGAAAATGCCACATTCCCCCAGTGCATTCCTCCATTTATTCACACAGAAGTTCTCCATCTGTGTATCAATGCCACTATGGGGAGATTTCTCTGAGTAGAGCCTGACATGTTTGAATGCATACTGTAAATGTGGAGTCTGGGTTTTTGCCTTTTTTCTTCTGCCTTCTGGTCATAGGTATCAAAAACAGTTACCAAATAATGTGGTCCCTATGTAGTATCTGTGACAAATGTTTGCTGTTTCATTAGAATGGAATGATTTATTGAAATTTAAAAATATATTTATGAATATTCTGGTGAATATGAGTTTAAAAACACTGAAAGTTCTTTTAGGGCATTTTTTACTTTGCTTTGGTGGTTGAAGTGTTTTATGAGACCAGTCTAGAGCAAAAAATTGTACTCTGAAGAGAGGTGGTTTTGTTCCAGCTACTACAAACATTTTTACTCTTTAATAATTTCCTTTCATGGATGTGAAAATTGCAGTTAAAGTTTTATGTGGAAGAAAAGTAGTTTTTTTCATTTGTTCGTCTACTCTGTGAAATTTATCCTAGTTCCTATTCCTCAAGCTTTGAAGAAAAAATCTGAGGAGTACATAAGACTGCCACATCGACAGTAATTCTTAATATCATAATATTGTTATGGGTATATCATTTTGAATTGCAGGAATTTGTGTGGATAACTTCTTATACATTATATTGATAACATAGCCCTAAATTTTAGTAACAGATGGATTGATGCAATTTGGATGATGATGTGCTAATCTGAAGAAAATGGCAGGTGTACTTCATGCCTGATGCATGAAGAGTATGTGATGTTTATTGGTAGAAAGGAAATAGTCATATGGTATCTCTAATACATTTCTTATACAAGGATATTCTTTGTGAGATGAAAATCTGTAGGATTGCCATGTTGGTATGTTGTGTTAATAATTCTTTCACAGGCTTTTATTATTTATCTTGGATAGGTAAGCCTCCTTTGCCTCAGTTTCTTTATTTGCAAAAAAATTATATCTAATTATCTGGTTAGATTTAATTACAGAGAAAAAATACAGCCCAAATTTAAATACCTTGGAATTAAAGAAAGGACCGTATTTGGGTTTTGATACCTGTATAAAAGATAAAATCATGTCATCAGTAGTTTAGTACATTGCTAGCTGTATCTATTTGATTTCTGGGTGGATTCTTGAAGCTTTTTGCAACAAATGAAGTGCATCATTTGCATGAAGTTTAATTTCATTGTTTAACTCTTAAACACCCAGCAATATACTAAAACCTGCAGAGAGGAATGAAGACAGCCAGGCCTGAGAGAGTAGCTGAGGTACTTACCTTGCATGTGGGAGACCTGTGCTCTGTAACTCCTGTCCTCCCTTGGATTCCCAGAGCACCCTGCCCGTCAGCCACTGGAGCTGTTTAACTTCCCAGGTAACCTCAGGTGTCACACAGCTCTCTCAAACACTGCCGCATTTTATTTCATTCCAGCAAATGTCTCCCTTCCCTGAACAAATGGGGAAGATGCTGCAGACCTTTACAAAAACAACAACAAAAAATTATTATAAAGTTCTAATTCCTTGGACAGGATTAAAGCTGACTCCTTTGTTTGGTGACTGTTCTTATGATCAGGGAACAAAAGCTTTGTTGTACTTCATCTGTGTTAGATATTTCTTGAGCTACAGTTGCAAATGTGTAGGTCAGGGAATAAAGCCAACCATGCAAGATCTGGGCACACATCAGAGAGGCCCATTAACACCACCTGGAACATTAATGAAGTGTAAAATTGAAGATGTGAATGTTTGTCAAGTGAGAGATCGCTGAAGTTTTTATAGTGACAGTTTTGTTTTTCTGGTTTTCTTTCTTGTAGGCAACAGAAGCTGTAAAATGCATTTCAGCACTAAAGATGGAGACAAATATACAGTAAATATGAAGTGGAAATAACTTTATAAAAATACTGAAATAGAAAGAAAATTAAAAGTCAGGACATTGTCTATTTAGATCACTTATAAGTGCTGATTTAGAAGAAACAACTTCAAAACCTAAAGCATTACACATGCTTAGGTTTATCCTTTTAAAATTTCTTTAGAAGTTTGTAGGGAGATCTAAAGCTTCATCTCAGTTAATCTGGAAGGTCTTACACTGTGCTTTAATGTTACATCACAGATATAGTAAAACTGTAAATTTAACTCCTATGCCTTTTCATATAGGAATTGGCTTTTGTTATATGATATTTTCTGTCAAGAAGCAGTAGATTTCAATTTATGAATGAAATGCTTTCAAATGTCCACTTAAAAATATCTCAAGAGATGTAAAAATATATACATACATAAAAATTCAATTTCAAGAAATTCAGACAGTGAGGGGGTAAAGACAAAAAAAAAAAGGAAATCTACTTCTTACATAACTGTGAGCTCAGCTTCTTAAACTGTCAGTACATTGGTGTCCATTGCAAACATGGGAATTACAGACCTGTTTCTGTTGACAAGGGCATTCTGTTGATATGATATGCTGATGGTATCAGCCTTTCTTTTCTTTCTATAGATCTATAGATATCAAATTTGCTGTACCTGCTGGCATGGGCAAGAAGGTACGACACAAGTGTATTTTCTGAGCCCTCTGGAGGATTGTACCTCTGCTTACAGTCTGGTGTCTGCTAACCTGGCTGATCACTGACTGATACATTTGTTCATGGGGGAAGAAAATGAAAAGCCAGATTTCTTCAACTGAATTGCAACAGTGAAGCTGGCTCTCCATTTTCCTCTCAGGAAATGGGGATTAGGGTGATGCTTTAGGCTGGACTGGAAAGAGGAGTTTAATGCTTGGAAATAAAAGGAAACAGAGCAGCAAATTTGGTTGGATCTTCATTTGTGTTGCATATTTGTTTGGTTTTCAGAAGTTGTTCTATTCAGAGTGAATGATTTTATCCTCATATAGACTATTTCATCTATAGGCTTGAAGGGTCCAAAAGGGTGAGAAGAGAATCCTGTTTTCTAAAAGTGTGTTTCCCAATGGGAGAGCGCTTCTGATCCCACTAAAGGGAATGTCACACTTGATTTGGTGTGGCAGAAGTCACGTTCTCCAGTCCTACTGGCTGTGCACCTACTCTAGCTTTCACAAAGTTAGGGAGGAGGTACTCTGTTTACTATTAATATTTGTAGCAGGCAATGGTAGGATTTTAATAGTGATTACTTTGAGCATAAACAGCTGATTTCAAAATTAATTAGAGCCTATGATCATTCTTCCAACCTTTGAAAATCTTGGTACTAAATGAAAGGCATTCAACAACTTAACATCTATTTTCTGGAAGCCAGTTTTATCATTTAGCATATTGTTTTGGTCAGGATGTGTAATCTGTGTAAATAAAGGGAAAGAAATATATTCAAAATGGTGATAATCTCAGCTTTAATAATTAGCATGTCAGTTTTTTAGGAACTGTAGTGGGAAGTGTCAGTAAAACTAAGTGCCTATATAGAAGTCAGCAGATGTTCATACCAACCACACCAGTTCTTCTTGGATTTATTTTTATTTCCCTTTTGTTTCAGTATTAGACATATTGTTGGATGGGCTGTACAATTAAGATAAAAAGAGCATTGCCTCCTAATATAGAGGCTAGAGAAATAATTAATTTATTTGTTTTGGCAACCTGCATCTTTCCATTATTAGGATTAGTTCTATTAATAGCCTGATCTAAAACAGAGAAAACACGCCTAGCATAACTCCTGGAGTAATTTCACGCTATTCTTAAATTATCCATATTCTTATACTCCTGACTTTATGACTGCTGTGCACAATTGCTGTTGTAACTGTGAAGATAATTCTTTCATTTGAATTCCACAATAAAATGATTAAAATGATATTATTAATCAAGATATACTGGTCAATATTGACAGCTTTAGAAGCATTCTAAGCATTTGATTAGGTTATCCAATGAGAGTTGTGTTGCACTTGGGGTTTCAGCATCAGTGCTCTGTCAATACATGGTCAAGAATTAAGGCTTTCTTGTTTGAACTAACAAGAGAACTGCAACAGAAATTTATTCTCCTTTAATTGGTAAGGGCATGGAGAAGGGCTGGCATTATTAACTAAACATCTTAAGTAGAAGTTAACTCATCTAGAGAATGACTTGGGTTTTCCTCAGATCTTTTGGACTTAAATAGGAAAGGATTTTCTGTTACATGTGGTCAGATGTCTGAAGGAACACTCATTATCCCTCCAGTATTGTATCACACATGATAGCAGGAGACAAAATCTGCTCATTATGTTTTCATCACTGCAGTTTGAAAAGCATATCTCTTGTGCTTCTCTGTATAAAGCCATCAAGTATTTTTAAATGTTAATGGATCTTAATGGGATAATTTCATATAACCTTTTTGTGGTTTCTTTGAAAATTAACTGTTGCTCTGTTCTTTAGATGACCTGGATTGTTCACTTTGGTGAGTGACTTGTAATGAGTAAACTACTACTAATACTCCTTTATTTCTTCATACTGTTACAAGCATGTTTTCAGACATTAACATAAACCTGCATCCTTGCCAGATGATGAAAATTACTTTCTGTTCCCTGTTTGTCTCCCTCCCTAGAGATCTTAGAATTTGAATTTGGCAAATTTGCACATTGCTCTTTTATTCCTTTGATATTTGAAGGCTTGATCACCTTTCAGATAGAGGAGGAAAAGGCAGTTTCTCAGAATGAGTTTGCTGTTCTATGAGATTAGGCCCTGTGAATATCTGATCTTCCATGCTTTCCCCACTTGGGCATGATTCTAAACAAGCGTGGCAGATTCCCTGTCTGTTTGTTCTGTGCTGAGATAGACTTGTGTTCTCTTATCAAGTAAAATGCTATACATTGATACTGTTATGTATATGCATATCAAACTCTCATCACCTGTCTTTGCTTGCAAAAGGTTTTCCAAGGAAAAGAGAAAAACTGATGCAAGCCATGATGAAAAAGCTTTTGAATTTTTTTCCTGCTATTTTATCTCTGGCAGTGTGTCTTTGCTGTCTACTTTGGATGCACACTTCTGAGCATAAAAAATCACATGAAGTGTTACCATTTGGTAGAATCTTGTAAATTTAATCTGGTTTTCATGTGGGATGTGGAAATCAATAGAAAAATATATCTGTGTTTACCTAAAACGTTTTAACATCAAATAACAAAGGTCTATTGATATGGCAAATGCAGGACAAATTCAATAAGAAATACAAAAGGGTAGCATAGGGATTTGAAAGCATTCTCATGTTGCACAATGTCAAATCATATTTCATAATGGGAGAATAATGCAATGGTAACTGCAGATGATGTCCCACAAGGTAGGTGATTTGGGAACAAGTATTGGCAGGACTGTCTTGTCAATACTATTTTGTCCTTCTGCCAATTCTGGGAAGAAAATATAAGCCAGGTTAAGATGTATGCACAGTTGTTATTTGATAAAAGGATCTTTTTCTGTATGCAGAAAGTGATAACTCTTGTTCCATGGTACCAGCTTAGAATAGTTTCATTTCTGGGTCTGATAGAATTGCTGTAGAAAATTACACATTGGCCATTTTGTTATATCGTAACGGCTTCTTTTTCTCTGTTGATGAGAGTGACTGAAGGTGTTGCTTATATGTATCCTATGGACTCATAGTTATGAAAGGTGAAGATAAGCATTGCAAAGGGGCAAATAAGACCTTAAATCTATTACATGCTTTTTTTTCTCAGCAATAGAAAACTACTAAAAGAATTGCCCCCAATATTTATTTGATTACTTCAACTGCTTTTTCTCTGAAAAATTTCTTTAACTCTTTTCATCTCCAAGTCAGTGCCATTAATTCACTGTCATATTTGAACTTTGTGAATGCCTAAATCTTCTTTCTTCAGTCTTCAGATGTTTTCTTGCAAGTATGTGTCTGTTCAGATACACATGGGCAGAGAGGATTATGAATTGCAACTTCCTGATAAAATGAAATTAAATTATTTTGTGGAATTAGAATGGTCCACTTGGATCCAAGCTGTGAATGAAGCTATCCATTATCTGTAGCACTCTTTTCACTTGCTTTGTTTTCTGTAGTCTTTTGTTTGGTTGCACTGAACTGTGCCACTCATAGAGAAAATGAGCATCAGTGTTGAGAAGCTTTGTTTCTAACATTCAGTACAACAGCAACAATAATTGAAATGTCATATTATTTAATACCAATAAGTTAATGTGTTCCCAAAATGCTTTAGTAACTTTGGATTAGTTTGGCTCTTCTTGGATAAAACTCTCACAAAGATAAAATAATCCTTACTTGTTTAAGACAAAAAAAAAAAAAGTAAGCATACCTTATTCAGATGGGAACTTAGAGGGGAATTTGTTTCCTCATTTAAAATTCAAGTATGACATTCTTTCTATTGTATGTACTTTAAAAATGCCACAGTCATGGAAGTGCACACTTTGACGTGATGCCTTTTCCTACAGAGCCTTGCTGCTACACTGGCTGTCTGTCCTAGCTATAGGGCACCTGTCTGCTTGGCTCCTGGGAGCAGAGGGCTGCAGACATGGCTGAGCTGCAATATCTTGTGCTTCAGTCTTCTAAATGAGTGATAAAAAAGTTAGACGGAGGTTAAACATCAACTTTTAAATACAGATGGGCAAGCGGGTATGGATTGGGCTGAGAAGTGTAATTGCAGCAAAAAGACAATATATTACACAAAGTACCAAGTAGGAAGAGGAGATGCCAACCTAAAATTTCGCTGATTTATAACAAATATCAAGATTTTCTGAAACTTTAAATGGATTATTTTTCAATCTCCAACTCTTTCAGAAATGGAGACTGCACAACTGCCAGATCCACAGCTTGACCTGCTATTATTTCCCTAGGAGCCTTTTATTTGAACACAGCATCCTTCAACCATTCAAGGGAAGACCTTGAACTCTGCTGCTTCTCATAGCAGAGGTTATGCTGAGAATACTTTTGATAACACTTCTTTTCTTCTTGGGATGCTTCTAGAATATATCTACTACCTGTTTCCTTGGAGACTGACATGCAGTCAGCACAATGGCTCTACAGCACCTGTAAATCAAACTTCAAAAGGAGACACTGTCCTTGTTAGAGGAAATGGTATGCATGGTGGGGAAAGAGGAGAGTTCTGCTTTCCCCTTGTCTTCCAGAGAATAAAATGGCTGTAGAGCTATAGAGAGATTATGTCAGGTGGTGAAGGCTGGGTAGGCTGTGTAGCAGCCTTCAGACTGACTGGAGTTTTTATCCAAAAAATAGCACTGAACACATTTAATTTGCAGAGAATAAGGCCTTATTTTGCAAATTGATCTGTGAATGCAGTAGTTATGGACATAACTGTATATGTATCATTACAAGTTTAGATGTAAAAAGATACATTAGTAATTCTGACCAGCTTGGGCATCTTTTTAGCAAATTCTTTTATCACAGATCCTGTAATCTTCATGTTTCCCTTTTCTGTACCCTTCCTGCATGAAGAGAGAGGGCCAGTACCCTGTGAGGAGATGAGCTTGGACCTGTTGTCTCCAAATCAAACACTTTATCTATCTCCTCTGTCCTTTGCAGTGTGGTTAAGAGATATGTCCTAATGGTTTCCTATTCCTTTCCCTTATGTCAATGTTTTAAAATGTTATTAGTTTTGGCAGTTATAAATTCGGTCAACATTTAGTTTCCCAGCTCTCACACAGAAACAAAATTAAAGGACATATTTGCTTTTAGATTAGCAAGCGATTCAAAAAGGGTTGAAAATAAATAATTGGAGTCTCAACTTAGGAACAGGTGGTCTATTACAAGGGGGGGGGAAGTTTCCCATTGGAACTGACACATGGGAATTCAGGTGAACAACACTTGGTCAAATAATAATGATATATATAATCCTTATTATTCCCACTTTAGAACGAGTACTGTTATTGCCAATGTCAACATCCAAATTTCCTGTGACTTCACTTTCACTGTCAAGTTTCTAGAGTAAATCCACAGCTAAAAATTGCCAGCAGTAGATACAAACAATTTAACAAACATATCAAATGTCCTTCACAGTCTGAGCAAATTTTAAGAGCATGATGCTCAAATATTTGATTAGATAGTGCTGTGGGATGTTCGTGTGCTGAGCCTGCTGACTGAGATCCTTCTGACTGCTTACCCTTTGCTTTGTAGGGGAGGGGGGACAGGGGAGCCCCCAAGGTGAGAGTAAATGGTTATTACAGCTTTTCATGGCATTTCTAAGTGAAAATAGAGTCAACTATTGTGTGATTTTATAATCCATAGCTCCAAAATCTGCTCATTAACACCTATAACAATGAGTAAAGCTACAGCTGAATGATATTTGATCAGATATGGTCCTAATTCTTGTGTTGTTTTCTGCAGTCTTCCATGATATTAGGGCATGGCCATCTTTTCTTCCCTTCTCTCAGGCCTCCATCAGCCACTCCTTCAGTCATCCAGGAGTTATGGAGAATGAATCTCTTTCATCCTGGCTTTATCATGTCTGCATATGGTGGTGTGTGTTTGCAGATTGAGCTAATCCTTACTTTGATTTTCCTCCCGCTCCCCGCAGTTTTCAAAATGCCTCACTGGCACTGGGTATCAAATCTTCTGTTATCAGGTCAGCTTTGCCTCAATTCCTAGGCCAGCAATGGTCTGGCTGAAGAGTTTTGGACAGTAAATCTCACAATAGCCATGTTACCTGTGAATTCTATGGAATGCATTGTAATTTTTAATGAACTGCTAAAGACCATCTAAGGCTCTGTTCTATAGAGAGGACTATGCAGTCAGTCTACCCATACATACTCTACATCTCCTCTGACTTGGTCTGGGGACACCTGAGCATACATCATATGGCAGATGTAAATCTGAGTGGGTGCTCAGAAAGATCCTTTAATGTCCCTTGCATGAAAGCAGCAAGGAGAAAAATCCAGAACTCCAGAAAACCTCAAACATCTCGTCACCTTCTTGCCAGCCCCATGATGAGGCAGTAGCAGAGGGTAGGATACAATCATATGAATGGTTTCTCAGCCTGATTTCAGAATGATTAACGGCAGCTACAGTCACAAGAACAACGCTCAAAGCGCAGCTCAGCCCCCACTGAATCACCAAGCTATCCCTTCTCAATTACTATCTGGGTGTCATTCAGTCCCACAGACCTATTTCCACTATAATTTTATTTTTGTCCCTGGTTGCTACAACACTCAGTGTGCGTGCACACACTGTTGCTAAGGACTCTGCTATGTGACACTTGCCAGCATTCTACAAGGAAGGAATTAAGGTGTTCATCATAAAATAGATGTTTGATAAGTCATTGACATAGGCTGAAAACACAGAGGCCCAAAGACAGCTTGTCTATTACAGTCAAATAAGGCATAACTGGTAGTTTGGAGAACCTGTAATAAGTGGTGCACTGATGAAATGTCAAAAGCTCTCAAGAAATTAATTCTATCACTCTCTGCCCTGATTTTATAGGTACATGGATCTGCACTAGTTGTGAGCTTGTATGCACACTCTTAGTGGTCATTTTATTATTTCCCTCCATGTTTTTATGTTGTTAGGTATGAAAATATGTACAGTATAACACACCTGCAGCTCTTTAAAGAACTTTAATTAAATGTTCAACATAAAAGGGTTTTGCGTTCCCTTCATGTACAGGATAAGCTCTCATTAGCATTAATAGAACTTATACGTGTTCCATGAAGAGAAAATGGGACCACAGTTTGTAGGGGAAAAACTTGAAAGTAAATGAGATTCTTAGTTATAAATAAGATTTATTTATATTAATAAATATTACAGATATGCCATGAAAAAAAAATCTGAAACCCACAGTTTATACTAAGTAAACAAATTATATTAAATTAAGTACTTAGTAGTAGCTTGTTTCTAATTTTTTGTTTTTCATATATTCATATATTTTGTAGTAAGTACCCACAGATCTTATCTATGTAGACTCTTTGTTATATTTACTGCTGTATAAATATGTAATGAAATTACCCAAAGATATTGAAGTATTAATTTTATTTATAGCCCAAGCCAACACTATTGTCTACAACATTGAGTTCCTACATAAGTCAAGTGTTTGCCATTGGTTTCTTATAAGCTTCAGTGAAACATTAAATAAACTACTTTTCCTTGCTGCATCTGGTTATATGAGTTAGCACTAACATTTGCCCCTCTTTATTAATTAGTATCCCTAATGTGCCTTGGATAATCATGTATAGAGGAAAAAACATCTTGACAGGTCAAGTCAAAGTTGACAGAACAAATCTAGTTATTATTATTGTTAAGTGAATAGACACTTTTATTCTTGCAACTTTTCAATTCTATCCTGCCAGAAAATATGCTTTTTTTTTCTCATGGAACTGAAAACTAGCTGAGCAGGACTAATTCACAAGGGATTTCAGGAGGAAAGAAAATTTATAGTATATTTTCCAGGATGCAAGAAAATAAAATTCTGGCCTGAATCAGGAATTTCTGTAATTTAAAAAGGTTCTTCCATGATTTGAATCAAAATCTTGTAATAATGGAATATTTCTGAGCAGTAAAAAATAATTTTCAATAAATGATGAACAAAATAACAGTTTATTACTATAGTAAGGGATCCCTTTACTTTTTAATATCTCATTCAACAGCAATTCTTTAGTGTTTCAGGTGCAGTTTTATTGCTGCTATGGTTACTGTTGTCCCTTGTGTGTGTGTCTATGCTGATTTGCATAACCCATGAAAGGACAGCAAACTTGGACTCATAATCTATATGAAATAATGTATCAGCCACAAAATTCACCTCAAGGGAGATAAGTATATGATCCCACTTTGACTTTTGCATTAAAGAATTATGGGGTGGGTTATTTCCCTTGGTGTGGCTTATTATTAATACCAAGTGTGCAGGATGCAGGTCAGTGTGGATTTGTGAGCAGGGAGCTTTGACTCTCTGGACACTGAGGGGGCACTGGGGTGGCCTGGGGAGAACTTGCAGAGACAGGACAGGGACAGCCTGTGCTCCTGAGCCAGGTCGTGTGTGACAGCCCAAGGGCTGTGTGGCAGTGAGGGACTGGCAGCAACAGCAAAGGGGGAGCTTTAGCACTTTTTCTCCAGCAATTGCAAGGTTGAACTCATCTGCCTGGCTGCTGGACTAGATCCAAAGGAAGAAGAAGCCTTCACAGGCCATATGTTCTGTTTTTTAAAAATACCAGGTCAACAATTGCTAAGTTATTCCTGTTTGTCTCTCAGGGCCTTCCAGAGAGCTTGACATGTCTGGGTGACTCTTGCATGACTTCAGCTATCACATTTGATGAGCCAAGCAGAACCTCATAGTTAAAATTTCCCTTCCTACACTGCAGCCACGTTGTGCTTTTTGTTGGAATCTGTTGGGATGCTGTTTCTTTTAAGCTCTTTCTTATCTCCTATAACTGTGTGACACTATGGTTGCACAAGGGTGGTGCTGGTGGCACATATCAGCTGTTGGACCCCTCCACTTATCCTCTATATCCTTCCTTGTTTCCACTTGATCCCTACAGCAAGAGGTTGTAAAAGTAGCAACAGAGGGACATTTTAGCAATTCTGCTCTACCATGCAAATTCTACTAAACCAGCAATATGATACAATTTAAACTCTCTTGCTTCTTTATGTATTATATGGCTGGGACAGAACCCCAGAACAAAAAGAAGACTTCTTTACAGCCAGCCACCAGCTCAGCTGGTAGCAGAGATGTGTTTCACTTGATCATTGAAGCCAGCAGTGACTGAGGTCCATTTCTGAACAGCTCTGTCCTGCATAAAATCCGTTTCTGTTTTTCAAAAGCTTTCAATATTGGACATGAAAATAATGGTAAGATAGAAAAAGAAAAGAGCTCTCATTAAAAGTGTTCACAGAACTGAAGTTCTAAAGTATTTGTATTCATGCCCTCCCTGCTGCTGGTTGTTCTCAAGAATCAGGACAAGATAATTTGCTCACTGTTTGCTGGGGAGAGAAAGTAATATAAGTAAAGCAGGAAGTTCCAAAGCACATCACTGACTTACAAGCAGTTAAGAGACTTTTTGCAAATTGTTTATGCTATTATTCCCAATGCCAATTAATTGAACTGCATAATTCTTATTGATGCTGGTGTAACTAATGTTTTCCCCTTCAGGCACGATTCTGTCGGTGTTGTGTGCCCTGGCCATTATTTTTTGGGGTCTTATTTCTTTGGATGAGGTGCGTATTTATTTGACATCATTTTGGAATTTTTTCTCAAGGTGAGCAAGTTTGGTTTAAACAGATGTAGATGGTGAAGTGCAAGTTAACATTACAGTTACTGACCTTTATTTTAATAAATTTGTCCCGAATAGTTGGGATTTAAAGATTTCCTTTCAATACTGCGTATATAGCTGTCAGTTTTCAGTGTAGCTATTGAAATCAAACTGGCTTGCTTTTAAAAGAGAAAATTTCAAACGATGAATCAGAGGATGAACAAATGAAAAGAATTTTGAAACATTTTCCTGGGAAATGGGTTCATGACCAGACAGAACCAGAACAGAGAGAACTTTTACAAAAAACTGTATTTAAATTATAAGCAAAGCAAGTTGAAATTAGTGATAAAAATAAATTAAAATTAATGAAAAAAGGAATGGGGAGATCAGTAAAGACAAAGTATTATCTAACCCCCTTGATTTTCTAGGATAGCTGCTGGTACAGGCAAGTGTGATTTTTACCCTCTTTGGTAAGCAGCGATTGCAGAGTTAATTAGTCTCCAGTCTTAGCAAGTGGGTGGCATTTACTTTTATAATAATGTGTCTGTCTCTAAAGTGGAGATAGCACAGGTCATGATTGTGTACCTTATCTTTTGAGGCAGGAACAGTAAAGACTCTGTAAATGGGTTTAAGCAGAAAGTTAACTAAAAGCATGTTGGTGTGTCCCAAGAATGTCGTTTATTCTAATTATAGAATGGCAAATATCAAGTAGAAAGGATGCTGTGCTGGGGTGGTGTTGGTGACTCAGTGCTCACTATTCACTGCAGAGCAGGCTGTCAGAAAGTGCTACTTTTCTGACTCACTGCATCTTGTAAATGAAGAAAGAAACATGAGCTATATTCATATTATATTCATCAGTGCCATGTTATTTAATTCTAACAATGTTTGGAGGATTTGCTCAGCTGCTGAGCTCTTTGAAGTGTTAGGCCCTTGCTCAGTAGTAACAGTAGCAATGTCTAACAGAGTTATTGGCATTTTAGAGATAACAGTGGGGTAAGTGCCATGCTTAAGCAATAAGAACAATAATGGCAGAGGTAGTGTCTTATTATAACAGAAACAAAATCTAATTTTTGGCTCTATTACATGACTTCTGAACAAACAGAGATGCACATACACAAACATTAAAGCAAATTTAATAGAGGATTTGCTATAAAAATAATTCTAATCTGATCCCCTTCTGAATGCTTGGGTAATTAAACAAAAAACCCCAAACTAGTCACCCAGTGAAAAAAGCATTAAATGTTATTCTCCCTGAGGAATGTTTTTTTTTTCTAAAGAAACTTAGTTGTTTTCTCATTTCCTTTCTGCATCAGAAAAAGACTTGTAATTCTGTAATCAATTTTTTTGTAATGTAAACCGTTAACATTTATTTTAGGCTTTACATACAAAAAACCCTAAAATTGTGACTATTATTTTAATGTTTGCTCCTATCTTGGGGATGCTGTGCAAGACAAGACTCATCACCTACTTGAAGTAATGGATAATTCTGAACTTCTTCCAAGGGGGATCTGAGCCTTTTAAAATCAACTTTCAAACTGTTTTGCTGAGTCATACCTGGACTAACAGGGAACTTTTCCCTCTGATTTCAGAAACTATGGATAATTCTACCATAAAATTATTATAGATAATGTGTGGAATTCCATTTGATTCTGCATTTGAAAACTGGCTAGTTTTTTCATTGGGGTTTTAAACAAAGCAGCTTGTTAACTAATTGTATGTTTAGTTGAAGAAGCAGTCAATGGCTGAGTTGTTAGTGATACATATTTCTTTAAAATTTTCCCTTGAAAACTCTGTCAGTTTTTCTTAATTTTTTGTTTTTTCCTATGCAATGCTCTATTATTTTTGTCCAAATTTTACAGTATTGTCCACAATAGCCAATATGCTTGAAGACCTCTTTGGGAGAGATCTTTGGAACAAATATGTAAGTAATTTATTTCATTTTGAAAATGGAATGTATTGAAGGAAACTGCAGAACAGATGGAAGAAGTGCTATTACAGATTTGCAAACACTGCAATCAAAGACATAGCTAGTTAGTGCCTGGCAAGATTTTGGCTATGGTGTTTTTGTCATTTGAGAGATCTCTTCCTAAGGATGGATGAAGTGCTTTTAAAAATGACATTAACACCAGTATATATAATAATTTTTTTGTTTTGTTGTTTATTGTCCATTACATCCCATTGAAGTTGAGTGTATTGGTTTGGTTAACATGTTTAAAATACAGACAAGTCAGTGAATGGAGCCACTCAGCAGACTCTGTCACTGCTGAGGATGGAGCTGTAAGGACCTTTGGTTTGGTCTTTAATTTGCTTGATTATCACTCTGGTTGCAAACTGGGCTCAACACTTAACATTTCAGAGGCTGATCTTCAGAGCCTTCCTTTCTGAACTCTGCATGGTTGGATTTAAATGTGGGTAATGCAAAGTTGTATATGCATATATCCATAGCTATTTATATTTATAAAAAAAGGGTGGAGTTGTATTTTAGGCTAAGACAAGACTAGCATGCTGAAAAGAACCTGAAATATACTACAACTTCATCTTAAATTTGTTTTAATCTCGTAAGGACTGAATGCGTATTTTTTAAAGTGCTGTTGAACTTTCAAAACTGACTCTGCTCAATTCCTAATCAGTAACTTTCATATACAATAATTAATCTACAACTGAGGCATATTTTTGCTTTCTAGTTTCCAGGTTCTTTGGAGCCACTTTAGGACTCAGTTCATTTGCATTATTTTGCAAATTCAGTTGCATTGTTTTGTTTTTATTGATTATTATCTGTAATCATCGTGTGCCTGTTTATCTGTGGAGCTACATTGTCTTATGGTCCCAGTCACCTTTTATCAGTCTATTCTCTTTAATGAAGAAGCACAGATGTAATTAACAATGGCTTAGGAAGAATAATTATACAGATCACATATGCAGACGCACACACACAGGGAAGCTAACTCCCAGCAACACTGGTTCTACAGACACAAAGCAACAATCAGCAATTTCAGGTTTACCAAGCAAATATGACAGATAAATTGATCCCAATTTCTAACAAATCCAGGGAAAGGTTAACAAGCATTTTGTTCTATCAAAGCAGAGAGAAAATTCTCCACATGTGAGCAGTTAACTTCTGTGTATTTTGATTGTCAGCGATTTGGTCATGAATCATACAGTAATTCAATGTTTAGAAATAATGTACTGTTTGCTATCACCTTAACAAGCATAGCATTCCATGGTGCTGTGCAGTATTTTGTCTAAGATAAATTTTTGGTTTATTTGTTGGGTATTTTGATGTTGCTATGAAGTGTGGTTATCATTGAGATTTGAGTGTATTATAGCATAAACAGACTTTATTTTCCTATTTAGCAGTAATTTCAGTTCCTATTTCTCGGCTGTGCTTATGATTATTCTACTGAAAAGAATGACACAATGGTGGCACCACAGTATGATGATGGACTGGAGGCTACTAATATGTCTGAAGAACTGCACTGAATTGTGGTAGCCAAACAATTTAAGAAATATGCTGCTGGCCAAAGGCATTTATGAATGTGCAACCTGTGAGTCTGAATTTTTTCTAAATGGACTGTGACCATGGTGTGAATTAAGTGAATACGTACATGTGCATGAAAACTGTTCCTACACAACTAGAAAAAAAAGCTGAAATTCAGTTAATCAAAGCTGATTTTTATGAATAGCTCCCAGACCACAGAGCTATGGAAATATTGCATTGATTGTTAAGTACACTGAATTATATGTAAGATGCAGGGTGGTGTTTTTCTTCTGACCTCTGCTCTGAACTCTTAACCATAGTCTGTAGGTTTACTGCATAACTTGAAACATTTTCCAATTTGGAATGGAGTTTCTTCACATAGAAATGAAGAAGTTATGGCAGATTGAGAAGCAATTCACATCAGGAAAGTAGTTGTTCTTTTCAGTTTGCCTTTGTGGGTTATTTTTACAATGTTAGTAATTATAAATTGAAAATGGGCTCATTACTAGTTCTATACCTTATGCAATTGAAAAGTTTTTGTTTCAGTCGTGGCCCTGTTTGGGATGGGGACTAAAATTGCATTGATGTGATATTAGGTTTATTTTCTAAGGAAAGAATTTTGATGCTGAGCTTGGCATTCCCTGCAGTGGATAGAGAAGGCACTTAGAGCACCAGTGCTCAAGGAATTCAGACAGGAAAATGTCTTCCTCTCACCTGGGGGTCTCCATGCAGCTCTGCCTGCAGAGCTGTAACACCTCTCTCCTCCACCTTCAGTTCATCTTTCCACAGAAAGCAAAACCATTATTATTTTACTTGAACAGGAAGTGGCACAGTGGACTTAAGGGTTTCTGCATTGTTCACTCTTGTTGATCTCCAGTATACACATGAGTTAGTTCTTCTTTCATGTCTAGTTTATGAAAGAGCAACTCTGTGTTTGTATGCTGCTCTAAAACATCAGGAATACAGCATTTTCTGTTGTATGTAACATAAATTATTCTTTTTTGAAATTGTAGTGCCTCAAGTGGTTCTTGTTACGGATGCATTCCCTTCTCATCTTATGTCCAATCCCCTCATAATAAAAACATGCTAGCAAGAGCCTGCTCCCTCAGAGAACAAAATAGCAGCAGCTCTGTGAATTTTCTTGTAGTTCTGGGATTTTTCTGTTCTTGTCAAAGTGTTAGGATATGGTGATAACAGGATAAACCCTTAAGAGATGTCAAAATTATATCAAATTGATGTAAGAGTTTTGTACAACATGTGTTTCCAACATGTCTTTCACCTCAGCTTTTTTCCTTGTGCATGGATGGCTTCCTTGTAGATGAAACACGTTCCAAGTCTCAGCTCTGGTGCTGAGATGTGCTGCTCAGCAAGGAGCTGTGGCACAATGCCATGCTCACCCAGAGGCTGGCAGTGCTGGCAGCACAGGGCAGAAATGCCCGTGTGCTCCTGCCTTCAGCCACAGCACCCTAAGAAAAGGGAGATCGAGGGAAAGATAAAAAGAAATCCCTCAGCAGATCTTTACCCAGAGGCGTGCATCGCAATCGCAGGGTGCCAGCCTGGCCGGCAGCTGGCTCAGGGTGGCAGCACACAGCTGGGGAGGGCACTCTGAGCACCCTGACCCTGGCACTGCTGCAGGGTGTGTCTGTACCCTCCCTGCGACCCGGGCTGCACATTTCAACAGCTTCCCTCCCGAGGCACTGGGGGCCAGGGCCGTGGTTCATCTCACCTCTCATAGCTTTAGTGCACATGATGCCTTGGCCAGTCCACACCTGGCAAACTCAGGCTGAAGCAGTGCCTCCTCTGCCTAGGGAAACCTGCAAAACGATTTACCCAAACTATGAGAGTTCTCCTCCTTCCTCCTCCTCCCCATTCCAGTTTTTACATGGAAGAGATACATTTCAACAATAAGAATGCTTTTTAAGAACATTAGTAGTATAAATCACATGCATGTGCTGACTGATTCCATTACCTCATTTTCAATACAAACCTCTTCAACAGAATCCCAGAGGAGGCATTTCTGCTTTAATCTCTGTAATCAAGCAAAAATATGTATTTTACAAGCTTTCACAGACAAATGCTTAGATTGAACTATAATTTGCATGCTAGTACCTGAATGTGTTGTTTCTGACTTTAATGACTTAGTTTTATACTATTATTCTAATTGCGGTTGGAGTATTTTATCAATAATTTTCCATCAATATTTTCATCACCATTGTATTGAAATTGATGGGACTTTGCTGATAACTAGTGCTTTGTCAATGGAGCCTTCCCATTTTAGTAATAGTAATAACAAATACCTCAGGTGAACTCCTGAGTGTAAAAGAATACAGGCTTTACTAGACTTTTGTCAACAGTTCTTGTAAGGGTTTTGGGGTACATCATCTTGTCTGACCATTATAACTCCACTGATTTTCACTGTGCTGCTTTGACATGCATGGTCTAGGAATTTTTGGTGTTTTTTACTTGAATAAAAACATCACAGTGATCTCTTAAACAGGTGGGGTTTGATAACCCTTCTGGTGATGCTAACAGCCTGCAGGAGATTGGCTGTCAGAGCAGCGCACTGCTCAGTTAGAGGCAGCAGAATTCACTCCCACAGCTGTTTGCAGCTAGCAGGGAGAAATAAATTATTTTAGCCAAAGGTAATTCAAGACAGAAGGCTAATGGCTATCTATTCCTCACCATGAGTACTGAAGGTATTACTGTGCTTATAGCTGAAAAAAATACCCTTGCTCACGTAAAACAATGCAAATTCTAGAATTAGCTTCAGTAGAGTTTGGTTTATTGACCTGTGGCTTTAGAAACTTTTTCTGCTTTTCCTGGCTTTTTAGAAATTCTCAAAGGAAAAGTCTATATCTGCAGCAGATATAATATAAATTTTAAATAACTATTACAACACAATTCTCTGTAACTGCAGACATGAATTTTGATGCTAATCTCTGAATATAATGAACTTTTGTCTGTTATTTTGCTCTCTAAGATTGATACTTAGTTCCCGTATCCAGTAGGGCAGAAAAATAACTTATCAGCATTCATTAGATACATGAAACTCAGTGGAATATTTCTTGTAGCCTATGAAAGTTGCTTTCTAAACTAGGAAAGGATGTATGAAAGGAGAGGAGGCAAAACAGAATTGAAATTGGATAAGGAGCCTTTCACATAGGGGTTATTAGTTATCAAAAGCTATTCTTACATGACGGCTCACTGGTATTCTAAATGTAACACCCTATGTGGGTGATCTCATCATTGCTTCTTACTTAATGATTCAACATCTCTTATTTCTGCTGCTGGGACCTGGGTTTCTTAGTTGTAGCAGGTTTTTGGGGTGTCTTTGTCCAATTTTTCACCAAAGAAAGGAAACATTATTTTTCAGGACTATGTTTTCATATTTAGACTGCTTTTCTTCACAAATCTCATGAGACAAGCTGGTCTGCAGAGGAAAAGCAAAGTGAACAAAGAGTCTTTCCTCTCTGCCCTTTGCCTCCTCGACATAATGGCTGTGCCATGTCAATTCCTGGTTTACTTCAGAGATGTTCATAATTGTAGGTGAGCTTCCAACCCTCCTTTTGTTCTACAATTGAATTTTGTTATAATTTGTTTTCACCTGGGGTGATTTGCTTGATCTGAGTCAGAATGGATTTTTTTTGGTCTCAGGTGCAGGAGCTCTGTGCTTTTTTCCTGCATTTCCTCAAACCAACACCAAGGCAAAATTAGTTTGAACAATTGCAGCCATATAAAACTCAATTTTTTAGCATCATGAACAATTGAAAAACTGAAAATCAGATGCCAGAATTGTTATTTCATTTTCAGGCTTTAACCCCTGATCCACATTTTCTTAACGGTCAAACCCAAGAATTTTGTGTATTTCTAAGGCACAGGGGGAGTTTGTTGTTTCAAAATGGTAATATCTTGCAGACATCCAGCAAGTAATCTATGTTTTCTATAAAAAAATGTAAATTTTTTCCTTAACAACTAAATAATAACATCCTGACCTCTTATCACCCCAGTGGCTATCTTTGAAGAGCACAGGACTGATGGATTGAAAGAGGAAAATATATTATTATTTCACAGAATACTACTTCAGTAATAGTAAAATAGATTTCCCTGTATTGATTTGGACATGAAAACAAACACCAAGATGGCTTTGTTAACTTAATGTATAAATTTAGTGTGTGAATTCAATTAACAGAGTCATAAACAAGCAGGGAAAGATTAGCTCACCTCATTTCTAGGTCATAGATGTAAGAAACCAAAGACTTTATAGGAATCTAATTTTTGCCCTTCCCATACTTAAGTCAAGGTAGAGGAATTGTAAACATGCCGTGAACTTTAGACAGTTCACTGTATCTGGAGTTCTGAAATAATGATATTTGTAAAGGATTTTAGAGTTCTGACTTTTTAAGAGACCTCTGAACCTCAGAAATTAACTATGAAAATCTCCATGTTCCTCCTTACTGTTAAAGTGACTTTCTAAACTCCTCCTTGTTTAGATTGAAAATTTCCACTTCTGAAGTGGAATAAAAAGCCCCATATCATAAACTTGGTCCATCAGCTGTTAAATTGGTGTTGATTCCTTAGGTAAATTCTGTAATTTAAACCAATTATCTCCATTAGATTTTAAGTGTCAGAAATAACTTAGAAGCTGCTTAATTGCTGTTGCTTTTTACTTGAGAAATACTGGGAAATCATAGCTATGACTTCAAACAGGTGTCTGGGTATTTCACACTGCTTAGGCAGCTATTCTAAAAAACCTTGCATTCAATGCCTAAACTTAGTGATTCCTAATTTCCTCTACCTTTAAATAATGTTCACATTGATAGTTAAAAATTCCTCTAACAATCAATGTACTGTTTATTACTCCAGAGGAGTATTTTCTTTGCCCAGGACTTTCAAGATCAGGTTTGAAACAAAGCACAGGGCTGCTGGCCACAATCATATGGTTGCAATAGCCCTGAGGCCAGGCAGACAAAAGAATTTTCATAATCTCTCACCTGTTTTCTTCTCAAACCATCTGTACCTCAGTATTTTGCAGTTGTTAATGTTTTTCATTTTATCTAAGGGATTTCGTTAGGGCAAGTCTTTAGTGCTGCCTGTGATGAGAATCCTAAATTTCCCCTATTTCCGATCCAATTCCTTTATCAAATACTGTGATACTTCAAAAGGCTATTCTATGAAGTTTTTCTGTTGGTTATATGTTTTCAGTCAAATGGTATAATGAAATTCTGCCTATAGGGTCAGATTGTTTGTGTCCATAACTGGGCTGGGGGGGAAATCACAGTGCTGATATCCCACTGTTCAGTTCATTATCAGGCAATCTTAATAGTTCATTGTGAAATGCACTTTCATCTTCTAATTTCTGGACATTATTGTGTATGAGAGTCATACTCTGCTTCCTGTTTTTGGTAAATGTCAGAGCACTGGGAAAAAAGTTGACGATTCTTTGGTCCTGCTAGGAGATTTCTCAAGTCTTTCCTTTCTAAAGATTTGTGGTTAATTGGCAGTCTTTGAAACCTACGCTCTGCAAATTGCGAACTAGAAGCTTGTGTTTCAAAAGTGTAAAGTAGACCTCAACAAGCTTTAGCAGAACAAAAAGCTAGTGATTGAACCACCAATGTGTCCTGGAATCCCTAAAAAATATGATGTGTTGGTAAAGAGGAGTCTGACTTACTAATACATTAAGGATCCTTGAAGGGAAATTCATTTAAGAATCAAGGAGTTGAAGTGAACAGACTAATTCTATTTTCATATTACCGCCTGAAATTTTGCATGATTAATCTTTGAATAGTGAGATTTTCTGGAAGTACCTATTTAAGGTATTTAAATGACTCTGAAATCCGTGAAGTACTTTTGTAAAAGTATATTGGGGTATTTCATATTAAGGAAAAACAGTTATTAAAATAAACTAAATGCTGCAAAGCACAGAATGCAAACACAAATGGTGCATGTACTAGACTTTGGTTTTGCTGTAGTCAGTCTTGCCTGCCTGTTAGTGTTGTATCTGTTGTTGACTCCTGGCTGACAGAGCAAGACTTCATCCAAAACCTGCTTATTGAGTAGCACTGAACTTCTCTTCTGACCTGCTGATAGCCGAGTCACACGGCACAGATATTGAATGTGCTGCCTGCAGCCTATCCCATTAGGCTGAAGATTTACACTTAATCCAAACCTCAGATGGTTGAGTGATTTTGAAAAAATATAACTCTAATGCCCTTATTTTTGCCTGGTTTTGTTCTCTCAATTTCCTTTGGTTTCTGGTGATCATTCTTCTGCACACTGTTTGCACCTTTCTCTGCTGCCGAGCAGTGGGGATTCATTCTCCTGGAACCCAGTGGGCCAGCAGGCACAAAGACAGACCCTTTGCAGCTCTGCAAGAATGGAGAGTGAAATACTGGGCTCCTTCAAAATTAAAAAAAATAAAATGCAGAATTAAAACAAAAGAAGATATGAAGCAGTTATGGTGGAGAGAGCGATACAGTTGTGAAGTTTCCAGAAATGGAGAACTAAAAACTTTGTTTAAAGCAGGCTTTTCCAGGGACTACATGAGAATTGATTTGCATGCAAGTGTGTATGTCTTATCACTTTATGCTGGTCATAAAATCTTCCAGGCCATCACAGAACTTCAGATTTGGTCTTCCCTACCCCCACTTGATCAAGCAAATGGAAGAGTAACAAGAGAGACCATAAAGATGCTGCTGCCTATCTTTCATCATGTTTGTAATCAAAAATCTTCACAGTAAACATCTGAAACTACCTCCTTTTTCCTTGACATGTTCCACATTAAATGTAGTACTTCTGTACTACATGTTCTTCAGATAAATTATTATTTAGTGTGACCTATGTCTTCCAGCTGTGATATTCTTTGCATCAATTCCTTCTTCAGAGACTTCTGTGGCTATTTAATAATGGGCTAGGAGAGAAAATCTCCACTAGAGAGTACCAAAAAATTTCACTTCAGTTATTCTATTTTAATTTAGTCTTCCACTAAACCACCCCTTTCTCCAACAAGCTGTTGTGTAGGGGTGAAATTTAATAGCTGATATGAGAACAAGCATTGGTAATCTTATGACAGCACATGAGATTAGGAACAATGAAGAGATTAATTTGATGAGGTTTGTTTATATCTTCTCTCTAAACCCTTTTCTGGGAAATTCTAAAGGTTTTTTGTAATCTATGATTAAATTCAAATCTATCTCCCACTGGGTTCCTACCTTGTATTTTCTGTTTACTTAAATAACATGTGTTTTATGTAAGAACTGCATTTCCATTTTTCTTTAACCTAAATATTTCTGTTGAGTTGTCACTGTGGAGTGAAAACTTACTTTGATAATATGACATTATTTTCACCAGCTTAGACTGCTTAAAAGTGTGACTTTAGAAATGTTTTACTTTATAATGAAGAAATTTTTATGAAGTGGATGCTGTGGCACCGAGTGCCAATGACCTTCCTGTATCCCTGCAGGCTGGAAGCAGGAGCTCAGCAGCTCTGAGTGTCCATCAGCAGTGGCGTGGCTGAGCTGTCCTGATTGTGAGCTGCACATGATCTTTGGGTGTGCAACTGCTCTGCAATCTCTCCACTTCTGGGTCATCCAACAACATCTTGCTTCTTACTCAGCTGTGTGCAGAGTAAGTGCCCACACCTTCCAAAATAAAGGTAAAAACTCCAGAGGATGAGATAAACAGGTAATCAAATAGGAGAAAATACGATGTGTTTTTTTTTCCCGATGAGTTATGTCTCAGAAAGATTTTTGGGTGATCAGTGAAAAAAAGAGAATTTTGTGAAATTCCATTGCTCCTGAAGTTGATCAAATTCATGTAGAAAATACTTAATGAGTAGAGCTACATTATACCTTAAGAAAACCAATGGCTCTTGAAAGACCTTACTTAGTTACAAATAATTCTAAATATACATATTTTGATATGTTAAATTTGATTTTTCTTTCACTTATTTCTTTGATGTGCAATAAGAGAAAAAAAACCCAACAAAACAAAACCACCCCCCACCCCGCCCAAATTTGCATTTGATTGCTGCTTTCAGTGAGACAAAGCTGTGGCCAGTAACGCTAAGTGAATGTTCTAAGTCCAGTGAAACAGGCAACAGGATGTGACATTAATTAAATTCATGAATTTTTAAAGAATGATTTGATTCAAACATCAATTTGCACAATGACATAGCAAAAGAGTCCAAGAGCTCTTCCCTGACGGGGAGCATAAACACTCAGTGGAGACTTTGCCTACCAGCGGCAGGGAGGAGGGGAGGGTGAGGCTGGGGTAATGGATGCTAAATGAAGTGTGACTTTCATGTGCTCCTGGCCTCTGGTCCTTCAGCCTTTGAATGCAAGATGTTTTTTTCCATGACAAATGTTAGAAAGTTGTTTATTGCCCAGGGTGTTTTAGGTGCCAAAAGGCTTGCAAATGAAAGATGGCAAAGCAAACATGAAAGAGAGCGTGAAACTATTAAAGCGATGTCAGTTGATGTATACAAGTACAGAAATAAAACCAAAATTATATTAATACCTTCCTCATTATTTTCCTTGGAAGTAGACCCTTACACATCTGCCCTTTCTTTAATATCCTTTAATTAAACATGCTTAAATAAATAAAAAAGCCCTGAGCATATGTTATGACTTATGATATTACTTTAATGCATTTCTGCAATGGCAGTCACAGCTGAATTGTTGGTACATTTTCAATGAGACCACAGTTCTCATTCACCAGTTCTTGTGGAAAGGGGCTGCACTGATTCACCATATTGATTAAATGATTTTACAGCAATTTCTAGGTTATAGCAGTGTGTATGTCTGTGCTTGTGTGGAGGGTGAATACTCTTTATTTAGTTAAAAAAAAAGAGAAGGAAACAAGTATTTTGGAAAGTAATGCTTTGTGTGATGTTTTTCTAATATATAAGCAATAAATACATAATGAAATGCATAGCAGAGTTTTCATGCAAAGATCAATATTAATATTGATATTTTAAATTATTTGATCTCTCTCTGCTAAAATTTGTCTTCCTTGGATTATGATCTATAAAATAAGATTGTTTAGCTTTGAGGAAAAAAAATTCATGTAGTCTGCCCATAGGGAGAAAATGGATCCAATCTTACCTTTTTGCACCCAGGCTCATAATTCTGGGGAAAAAAAAAGAATAAATTATTAGCTACATGTAATATTTAATATATGAGGTGCAACATATACTAAGTTTTATAAGCTCTCCACTTCTTATACACAAACGCTTTATAATACTGAAGGCAGAAAACTTGTACAAAAGTATAACAAATTATATATTTATATTATATGAAAAAACAAAGGAGGATAAGGAGCCATTTGAACTTCTGGTGAATACTTATTGAAACTCCAACAACTTCCCTGGGAGTCTATTAGCACTTGCATGCTCCACAACAGGACATTTTGACTTTATTCCAGATTGTCATTTACTGGAATGCAGAGTCAGAATGCAGCTGCTTTGTTCCAGATTTAGCAGTTTAACTATTTATTAACTGTCACAGCTCCCACCCTGTCCAAGGATGTAACACTGAGAGCATTCAGCAATACACTGAGAAATCCCCATTACTGAGCATAAAGATCATTAACATAGCATAAGTTTAACTAATAAAGTTGAAAACAACTAATAAATCTACCTGTTTTTATTGTCAATTAAAATCTGCATGCATCCTATGACATTCATTAAAAATGAAACAGATAGATACAGTCAGAGATAATCATGCATGCCACTTATCCCTGAGAACAAGACATGCTGTTAATTCATGGGACCTGAAAGCCTAATTACATCTATTGCTGAAATTGATGGGCTTTGTATGTGCTGCATCATCACAGAAATTAATGTGAAACAAAATTTCCTCTAATTTATTGGCACTTCTGAAATAAAGGAATACTAGTTAAATATGCAGAATTCTGCACATGTGCTGCTGGAAATTTCAGTATTAATTTTTGCAATGTTTCATAAGCATATTTCAGTATCATGTTTAAGTACACTGTAATTATTTAATAACCTAATTGCCTAATATGTTTTTGACCATGTAGTAAAATTAATTTTTCATTGGGGAATATCTGTGTTTGAGATATGGAACATCTCATGGTGTTAAATCATCCTATAGTGAGCTAAATACTTTATAAAACACACAGCCAAGGCTACATTAATATTAAAATATTAATTTTCGTGCACCTATGATGTTATTGACATCCCTTTACTACCTGTTAAGTACAGTAAAGGTAGGAATGCTCCATGTCTAACTTACTCATTTTCTCATATTCCTGTAAATTCAGCAACACTGGCCAAGTTAATCTGATGGCAGCATGACTGATAAAATTCTGCTTTCTTGATACTAAGAATTCAATAGATGCAATAGAATTCAGATTAACTTGCTGGAGTGAGTGCACTCTAAAATTCTGTTGGTATTTTGCTTTATTTTTTACTGTCAGCTTAGTGTAAAATTTTTAATGTATTTTTTATATATTGAGCCAAATATTTTCCAGCTCTTTGAGAATTTGTTTCTGGAATAAGCGAACAATTTTCTAGAGGCATCACTCTCTTCCCTGGTAACTATAAGGAGCTAAGAGTCTTGGCATTGTGCTGTGTAGCAGGGATTGCGTGGGCATTTTGATATCTGTTGTAACAAAAACTTTAAATTAATGGTGGCATTTAAGCATTTGGGCAAGACTGATCAGACTTCTCTTCCGAATAACTGGGGAAGGGTTCCTCTTGTCCTTACTCCCACTCTCTCTGGCCTACAATGCTGTAATTCAGAAAATGAGTGTCAATGTATTAGGTTTTACAGGACTCTTGGATATCCTGCCCTTTACAGCTCACAAAACTGACAGTTGGAAATAAAACACTTGCTGAAATAAAAAATTAAACAGGTTGATTTTATATTAGTAAAGTTTACTATTTCCCATATTCAAGCTAGGCCAGATGTCTCTGTGCTAGGATATCCAGAGTGGACTGAATTAAGGCATGTTTTAAGATTTGGTTGTTGTATTGTATATTTTTAAACATATAAAGATGTGCTTTTGATGAGATAGAGTTGCTTCTCTCCTCTTTCTAGCTGCACTATCTAATTTGCTTTCTATCTTTACTTATTATTCCTATATTCAAGAAAGCACAAAATTCAGTCACTTTCAGAGTTTTATCCATTTTTCTGGGAGAAAGAATTGAAGGTTTGTTATTGAAGGTACTTAATTTCTGAATAACTGCTAAAGGTGGGTTGGCAGTTGTTACACAAATAAAGGACCCTGAGGATCCGTGGAGGTTTTTCAGAGACCTGTCACACACATTTTGTGGGTGGTTCATGTGTCCCTGTAGTTGAATATTACAGGACATTGGTGCAGGATGTTTGATGCTATGGTGTTATTTTCTGGAGTCACTTTAGAGCCATGGAAGCAGCTCAGACAAAAAATGATTGACTCTTTTTACAGGTCAAGTCGCTTTTCTTCTCCCAGAAGAGAGAGAGCTGGGGGCAGCAGCTCCTTCTCAGACATTGCGAGAAGCAAACTGAGTATTAAAGGTGGAAAACGATGTCTCTAGGCTCAGGGGAGGGGCAGAGGTTGGATTTTTCTTTGTTAATTTGTTTCTTAAGACTGTAAAAAAAAGCCCCCAGTTTGTATTACCAGAATAATTCACTAAAAATGAAGCACAGAAAGCAATCCCATCCTGGTTTCATTTAAGTGGTAAAAATTAGTTGTGTTTATGTACTTAGGTACATCTCAAAACTTGTCTGAGAATATGTTATAATTCAATTGACAGTTTCACAGATAATTGAGTAGACAATAAAAAGGGAGATGTTTTCTCAGTCATATTTAAAAAGTGTCTTTGAGCTGTTGGACTTTATCATTGGGACAAATCAGGAGAAAGATGTTGCTGTGAATACAATTAACTATATTCAAATTTAAAAAATATTGATTAAAAGATCTGACATTACCCTCTAGACAAATCATCAAAAGAATTTACACTAAAAGCTTCCTAACACTTACAGTGGGAATAACTTTAAGAGACAATGTTGTAATTTTAGGAAGAAGAAGGATGAAATACCTGTGCAGAGCTCTACTGATGACTTGACTTTCTAAAACATGATATTGCTTTGGAATTTGAGCAAAGTTGTTATTCAGTTTTGAGAGGGAGGGAAAGAAAGAAACCAAATAGGCTGTTCTGGAAAAAAGCTTCCTGTATTTCAGTATTTCACTTGTGAAAGGTTTATAGTACCATAGGTTATGATATCAAGAGAAATTTTTGAGGAAAAAGATACAGAAAAAAGTTTTGTAAAGATAATATTGATTGACACATAGTTTGATGTTTTTACTCAGATTGCTTTATCAAAAAATATATATGAAAATTCTTTCAAATAAAAAGAATTTGCAATAAACCAGATGTGTTGTTAGGCAATAATAACAAAGCAGAGAAATATCAAAGGAAAAGGAAAACCTGCTGTAATAGCTCACAATTCCTTTTTCCACTTAAACAAAAGCAGATGGCAAGAGATTTGAGTGGGAAGGATGGGTCCTTAGTAATGGCAATTAAGAAGTTGGATTTATTTGCTGGATTTGCTAGTGACTCCTCCTCTAACATGAGCAGATAATTTCCCATGTCCCAATTTCCCTTTTTTTGCTCCCATTTCCATGTCACCAAATCACGATTGTTCTGTTTCTTCCTGTTTTTTTTTTTCATTTTCTAGGTTACAAATTTCTGTGCAGAGGGAATATACTCTATGAATATGATTGGCTTAATGGAACCTGAGAGTTTGTAAAGGCTATTCTGATAGCAACTAATAATTACAGTTTCAATAATCTTTGAAAAATACTTAACAAATTGTAATGCTTTAAATTTCCCTACAATTAGTTTTACTTCAGTGTTTCTGTGAAAGGAACCATATAATAAGCGATTAACTAAGACATTTAGCACTGAATTGCTTTTTCATGGCTCCTTGCTTCCATTAGAGAAAAAAGATGTGATTTCTTTGGCTTCTCTTCTCTGGGTGCAAAATGAATAAACTCTATTGATAATTCTTCATAGCTTGTAGTGGTGGGTCATCACTGACTGTATGGTTATTAGCCATTGTAACTACAGTGGTAATGATAAATTTAAGATCCTTCTATTTTGTTCCTAGAATGCCTTTATTACACAATCCAGTTTTAGAATATACTTATTTTTTCCAAACTGTGAACATTTTAGCCAGAGAGCAGAAAGGTTTTTGAAATTATTAAACCACTCCTTCACACTGCTTGAATTCTTCAGAAAGTTAGATTCAGACTTCCTCTAATGGCACTACATTCTGTTTGCTGTTATCTATGAAAAATAATATTATTTATGAATAGAATTTCTTGGTGAGAGCAGACTCAGCACTTTCTGCTAAGCCCACAATCTGACCAAAGGACATTTTATTTCCACTGTAGCTCCAACCAATTCAAGACACTGCAATGCTGGAAATGACCATGTCTCTAAAAACACTATACATTTGTGTGAAAAATCTTTTAAATGAGATTTTCTAATCTTGCATCCTCAATCAGAGATTTGACAGCAGTAAAATTCTTCCAACTACTCTTAAAGATGCTAAATTGCAGGTAGATCCTGCACCTATTGTTAGATACACAAAAGTAATAGCATCAACTTGATAAATACTCATGTTAACATAGAAAGTGAAAAACTTTCCTAGAGCCAAAAGAAAAGCAAAATTTCTATACTATTATGACCAAAAATCTGAAAAAAAGCATTTGCTCTGAGAGGAGCATTTCTCAGAGCAGAAGTATTTCTGCTCTTCACTTCCTGCATTCAGACCCTGGAACATTATTCTTTCTTGCCCTATATTCCAGCCTGGCTGGACTCAGAAGTTAAAAATCACACCATAAAGATCGATCTCACCAGCATCTCTGTCCCCTCATTATAGTAAGGTATCTAGCTTTTTTTTCCCTTTCCTTAAAAAGAAAAAAAGGGCAGTGTATTATTCCTATGTGGCAAACTGCTGGATTTTCTGTTCTGCTGTCAAAGCCTGTCCCAGGCCCTCTGAGTGTACCTGTGACAAAATTTATTTAAACTTCATAGTCTCTGGTTTAATACAGCTGAGTGCCAAACATTCCTTCCTGTTCTCACAAGTCTCTTCTGCCAGCTTCCTCTCTCACAGCTCTGCTTGGAGCCAAGTTGATGAGATCCATTCCTCTGTATGGAATTGTGTGACAAAGGCTCTGGATCTTCAAGTACTACCCAAGTAAGACTAATTTATTTACATTTACTTTAAATGTCACTCTCCCTTGACGAGAGTTCTAAGCAGGTTAAATTATTGTGGGTTTATGCACAAACCCACCAATTGTATAATTTCTGTCCATTTGCTGAAAGTCAGTATCTTCAAAGTTGAGATTGAAAAGTAAAAGATCGTAATGAGAATTCTCTACCTCTTTCTTCAGTCTCCCCATTATTCCACATTATTTATCCCTTTTTTTCTGGAATATTAAGATATACAACCAACAATTTTTCTCTGATGTAAGCTTCTGGAAATGTTTCTAAGAGTTAATAGTAGGCTTCAAACTGTAACCTAGGGGATTTTTATTTTCTCTTAATTGTCATTGATAATTGCATATGTGTGGACCAGTATCAGGTCTAGCTACAGCTGTAGATGTATAGAGAGGTATAATTTAAAAGGGAGTGTATGATTAACAACCATTTAACTGAGGATATTTCTGAAATATTTGTAGGGTGAAACTCATTTATGTGTCAGCATATTTCCATGTACATTCTCCTAATAATCATTAATTGGTAAATATCTTAACTCTGCCTCAAAAAGATCTTAAAATTTTGATCTTGATCAAAGTGAGACCTAAAGAGCAATGAATGTGGAGCAGAATCAGAAGCAGATTTTTCACCTTGAAGGAATGATGGCATAAGCTTAAATCTGTATTGAGAAGCTGCACATGCACTTTGCTGATGACTGGCAGAGGCATGGCTCTATCATATGCAAATACAGGAGATTTTGCTTGATAAGGGTTTGACCTGATTAGGATGCAGGAAAAGCCAGCAGCAATGCAGGAGTCAGCTCGCATTACAGCTGGAAATTAAAATCAGGCTGGCATTGGAGAGGGCACCATACAAGGTTGTTCATCCCTGCCAAGGGCCTCTGCTCTTGTATTGGCCATGGAGCAGTGAAGTTGTGGAGGATGCTGTGCATAGAGCCAGTCAGGAGAGCAGCTCCACACCAATGGAGAGTTTACAGCCTGTTCCTGCCTCAGTCTCAATGGCACTGGTATTTGCCATCTGTTAGCTGGGGGCTGGGAAAACAAGGCTCTGTCTTTGGAGCTGTTGTCCAATGGAGCAAGTAAAAACGTAGATTGAGGTTAAAGAGTTTTTCAAGGAAAGTATTCTAGAACTGAGATATTTGCTTAGATGAATTATTTACCTTGATTTGCATATTAGACTTTATCCAAAATTTCACTTCCGTTACTTTTAAGACCTAAAAGACTTTGAAGTCCATCCCAACCTTAATCCAGCTGGGAAAAGCTGTGAGGCTAAACCCAAGGACTTTAAACAATGTTGACACACAAATCCAAAAAAAAAACCCTAATCCCCCTAAAAAAACAATCAAAACCAAACAAAATAAAAAAAAAATCACCTCAGAAACACAGTATTGGTCTGACCTGAAACATCAATGTTGGTGCACTTTGATGAAAGGAACACTGTAGAAGAATCCAGCAAAAGGATTCCAGAAGAAAGGTGTTGCATGTGGAATGGTGATATGTAATTTGCAAGTAAGAACCTCAAATAAGTTAAAATAGGTTTTTATGTTCAACAGAAAATCAGACGTGAATAGAATTTGCCCCATTGGGCAATGTTGATGAGTTAGAAGGTTATTAAAAAGGTTACAGCAATTGATTAAAATCAAGTCTGGAGACAGAATTTAAAATGTGTCCTGTATCAATTTTTTTAAAGTGTTTTTTCTTTGCAGTCTGCAATGTTTGATTTAAAATGTGAGCAACAATCAATTATCAAGGGGGAAAACTCCTGAATGCCTGATAGAGCCCACACAGAGCAGGCATGCCCATTCTCAGGTGAGCATCATTTATTTTTTGCGATGACATAGTGTGAAAATAATAAAAAAGGAACCACCTAAAAAGCCCCAAAGTATTGGCCTTTACATCTGGCCTTGTGGCTGGAGTGGTCACACAAACATTGAGGGTCATGTATTTGCCTGAGTGGAGGTGAAGGAATGCCTATGAACAATGATATTTTTACAATAGGAAGGGAAAAGAAATCATTTGTAGACAATAAGAAATCCATTATAAAAACAACTCCAGGGAAACAGGACTAATGTGGCTGCTGAGAAGTACCAAGCTCTACAAACTTCACTCTCATGGTTCTCTGTTTCCAAAGAATACCCAGGGCACTGAATTTTGGTAACATTTTGTTTCTTAATCTGATAGCTACTGCTTCATTACAATAAAAGTTAAAAAAAAAAAGCAAAAACCCAAACAAATAATACAAAAAAAATCTTTCTTAGTTCCAAAGCAAAATTGGACTTGTTAGGGTAAATGACAGCATTTCAGGAAATGTTGATTTTCTTTCACATCATTAAGAGATTTATCCTAGTTAAAAGTCAAAATAATCTGTTAATAGCCCCTAATAATCCTGTTATTTTCCATCACAAATTAACACAGAGCTTGGATTTAAAGGAAATATTTCTGCAACAACTCAGCAGGAAACAGTAACAGCCTACCTTAGAGTTCCAGGCTTGCAGAGAGTAAAGCACTGACTTACACAGTCTGTTCCTGTTTCAAATGTGTTCTTTGGGAAGTAATTGGAAAGTACATTCAACTTCCAATAATAAAAAACCCCTGCAACTCAAGAGCTGCTATCATAGTTTGAAGCCACATTAAATTCTTGGTTTTTGTTCTCTTTCCAAGGCAAAGCACTCTTGTATTTTTGCCAGTAAAACCAGAGTAACAGAGATTCTTTTCTGTTTTTTGAAATTGTAACCAGTACAAGCTATTGCTCTGTGATGTTGTATGAATTCTACTGACATTAAGCCTGATCTCAGGGAATCATTGGGATTCCCATCAGTAGGAATCATTACATCAGCTCAGCTGGGACCAGGGTAAAAGTCCTGACAGCATCTTTGAATCTAGCAAAGCACCACGGAACATACATATACCTAAAGAACCTCAGAAATGTTTCTGGAGTTCCTTTAATATGGATCAGTCTCTTCAGTATTAAAGATGAGTGTAGAAAACCAGGAGAAATTATTTTGTGATGCATTGATATTAATGCCTGTGGTAGTGATAGAATAAGACATAGTAGAGGCAATCTGTGTTTTTCTTCAGTAAATTCTGTTATGGTGGCATGTTTTTCAGTGTCACTCAGTGAAACTCTTGTTTCAAAGTAGTGTTTTTTGCATGTAATAAGGGTGCTTACAAGGTTAACCCCCCCCCCCCCCCCCCAAAAAAAAAAAAAACGAAAAACCAAAAAATCCAAACTAGCCAACCAAACAGACCCAGATAAAGAAAACCCCAGCAGTGGGGTTACAGATAGATAACAAATCTATTCCTTTTCTAACATATAAGTAATGTGAATAGACTGATAGCCTAAAATGTTGCTCCCAGAAATTCTTGTTAAGAGCAAGGAAATATGTTATACCTACAGTGAACTTGTCTATAACCTCTGCAAACCCAGGGTTAAGGCACAAAGATCATCTCACTGATATGGTGCACTCACATTCTAATATTGAGAAGCTAATGCATAATCTGCACTCTCAAAGAGCTGTGGACAGACAGGTTTTGATAGCAGGCTGTACTGGAAATATCTTCCTTGCCTAAATTAAATAGGATCTAATTTTAAACCTTATATTGAATGTTAGTGTCGAAAGTGACAGCCTTTCTTTATTTCAAACAGTCAAACAGTGGTGTCCCTCTGCCAGACAAAGCAATATATGTATTTGAAAATAATATTACATTTCACTTCATTTTAAATTGAACCAATTTAACTTTTGTTCTCCTATGCTTGGATGCTGTAAGTACTTAGCCTGTTGGTACTACAGGAGTGGGAAATACAACACAAAGAGCTTTTTTGTTGTGCTGGTTTCTGCTTTTCTAAGCAGTCTGCCTTTTGCATGAAAATGGTTCCAGTTTCCTTGGCAATATTCTTAAGAGAGCTCTTTCCCTCAGGAATAGGAGAGCATTTAAGCACATTTTTAGCCGACTCACATTTTGCAGATGGACAGTTACCTACCATTAATGGGGTTGGGATTTGGCCCACAGGGGAGAAGAGAAGAAGGGCTGTGTAGCCGGATGGGCTCTTTAATGGGGCTGGTCTCTTTCTGGAAATACTTTGTTTTAGCTGTGCCTTTGCAAAGCCTTGCAGCACTGTCAGGTATCTCTGGAGAAGCACAAGTCACTCCTTCCATCCTTCTGGAGCAAGCAAGAAGAGGCCCACGGTCATATGTTCCCACTCCCACACCTCTCCTGCTTGGGGCTTCTGTGAAGGTGCCTTGTTGAGGAAAGGTGAAGATCCTGCTTCTTCCCATTGATCCCAAATGGACACAACGGAGAAATTCTGGCTCAGTCTGTGCAGTTCCTGGCCAGTTCAAAGGTAAAAATGTCAGCGCTGCAGTTTGAAGCACGTTATAAAGGAACAATTGCTCCAAAACAAGCGGAAGGGACTGCACAGCTGATTTCTCACACTTCCTTCACATGTAGCCTATAGTGGGCAAAATGAACCTAATTTTAGGTATGACGTGCAACCTCAATACAGAATCAGAGTTCTGGGAAGTATTTTTGTCAAGTGCTGCACCGTATCAGTTTCACGCATGCACACGCTCTGTTGCAGTGTTTGCAAAATAGATATGGATCTTGCCTGGGATAATCAATCTGTTTAGCTTTTCATCAGCTACAGTTGGTAAATTATGGGTTATTGGTAATTTTAAATGCCCATTGTCTCATAATATTTGCAGATTTGACACCAGCATGCATGCTGGATGTTTGTACTTTGCTTTTCTCTTTGAGGCATTGAAAGATATATATATATATATATATAAATATATATATAGTCATCATTTTGGACTTTGGACAAGGAATTAATTTCTAAAATTGTGCATTAAACATAAATCATGGTGCTATTCTTTCTTATAACCCAGACACCTGATCTCTTTCCTCAAATCTGCACTAATTGCATGTTAACTGTACTTAAATAGTAGTAATACAGAGTTTATCAAGCTAATACTCTTCAATAAAATAAAGGTAGGTCCACATTTCATCATATCTCATTTATGTAGAAAGCAAAAGCCATATGGCAATAGAATAAAATTCCAGGATACAAACTCAAATGAAATACATTTTCATGGTTTAGCATAGCTTCTAGTTAAAGAGGAAACAGTTACCTGCAAAGACTTGTGATTGACATCTTGCTCAGCCAATGAGAAAGCAAAGTCTGTCTTTGGGAATGGTCATACCAAGCTGGCAATGCTGGGAACTTGCTCTTTTTGCTGCTCACCTCTGGAGAGGTTAGAAGTAGCCCTGGCTCCCTCTGGCTTGTGGGGAGCCGGGGGCCTGCTGGGCCTTGCTGGGCCCTGCCTGACTTGAAACATCTGCCAAACTCAGTGACTTGGGCAGAGAGAGGGGAGGAATATATGTCCGGCTCAGCTCCAACTGAGGTCAGCAGCTGCTGGTGGAGAAAGAAAAGCTACAGCCAATTCCCCCCTTCCACCTGGAGCGGCTCCGAGCCCAGGTTGAACTACCCTGAATGAGACCGAGGGGTGGAGGGGCGTGAAAGCTGCATCTACCCACGGAGCTATCGCGACCCTGGCCACCATTCCTGCTCCTCCCCACCTCTGCCATGTGGCCTCAGAGTCTCTTGAGAGCTGCCGCCCAGCCTGGCCAAGAGCACGTGACCATCTGTGGACCCCAGCTGAAGTTAACTCTTTCTCTGTTAACTCTTTCTGCAAGGTGAAGCTTGCAGAACATTGATCCTCTCTAGGGTGAAGAGAAAGTCATGGTGGGGACATTTCTATTTAGGCTGCATGAAGGTACTGAGGGCTGTGAAAGAGATGTTGTGTCTTCAGGGATGAGGAGATGAGAAGACACCTTGGGCTAAAAATCCTTTGTGAATTGTGGTAACAGACTATGTATGCTAGAATATATATCTTTAAACCATGGAAAACATGAACTGGGAAAATGACTGTTCAGATTGGTGGGTTTTGAGCAAAGGTATTTGTAATGGACTGAGTGAAGCAGAGACTTTGTGTTCCCTTGAGGTATTCAAGCAAGATGCTTGATATGATAAAGTCCTTTGTGCCAGTGCTTTTGAGCAGAAGTAAGAGATATTTCTGCCCTTGAATGGGACGGAGAACATCCTTTGCATCTGAACCGTTAATTTTTAAAGTAACACCCCAGAATGCATAAAGTCCATGACCCAAGTGCAGCTGATGGGAAAAGCTGTGTGTTATGGGAGAACCACAGAGAGAGAATTTTTTCTGGGCAGCTAAGAGCCACAAGTCAACTGTTTCTTTCCTTGTGGAGAGTTACCATAACCAGAAGAGACTTCTCTCTCTAAAGAGACTGAAGAAAGATTATTTTATAAGGGGTACAGACCTTGGGTTCTGAGTTCTTGCCTTTATATCAGTGTTTGTGAGAAAGAAAAGAAGCTGGTGGGGGAGGGGGAAGTGGTTTGAAGGTTTCATTTTGATTCTTTGTGTGTGTGTGTGTGTGTTTTTCTTTTTTTTCTTTCCTTTCTTTTTAGTGTGTGTAAATAAAACTATCTTTATATCTTTTAAGTTTGAGCCTGCTTTGCTTTTTCTCTTAATCCTATCTCAGCAGAAAAACCTAAAACCACCACATTAATTGGTGCATTGGCCAGGAAAGCCAAACTAATGAACATGAAACCCCTACATATGTTTACTGTATTTAATTATCCAGGTATTCAGCAACGGTTTGCACCGACTTTGGTCTGGCCCTGACAGGGAAAAACATTACATATTGAAATAGAAATTGCAATTATTATTACCATGATAGATATTGATCTATTTTCAGATCTTGTAGATAGTGAATAATATTTGACTTTTTTTGAATGTAGATAATTGTACTATTCATATGTTAATATAATTTTTGTTGTATTTTTTAAATACAGATTTATTCCATGACAATATGAAGGAGATTTTGAATATCAAAACGTTGGTTAAGGAAAGAAAAAAACCTCAGAAAAGGTAAAATTAAGATATTGTTTAGACTGGGCCAATTGTTATTTTATTTACTATTGTTTATTAGTTTAGACTGGGTCAGTTGGGGTTTTTTGCCTTTGGACAGTTGACTTTAGGAGTTCTGTATCATTTCAATTAAAGTTACATTGCTATAATAATTGGAAGGGTACATTAGGTATGGGGACTACATTTAGAAAAAGAAGAAAACTAAATTTATTTTACAGGAGGCAGAGGAGAGGAGTTCTCTAAATTTCCTACGATGGATTTCTTTCCCCTACCCTCTAGCAGGGCAGGAAAAAGAAATAAATAAGGTGTAGTAGAGAACAATTAAAGTGTAATTATTTGCTGGATCATATGTCAGAAAACATACAAAGGTGCTTTCTAATTTTTGGTTGGATTTTTCTGGCACTTAAGCCAAAATGAATGCTCCCATTTTCTTCAGTGGAAACTAGAACAAGCCAGGAATTTTAGGTTTGTCAAACACTTTCAGAAAAAAAAACCCTAAAACCAAAAAAACATTGAGGATGAGGCATCAGGTACCATCTGTGCTATTCAGCACAGAGAAGTAATATAAGATGAAGATCCTGGGATGAGAACATTTTAATCTATGTAGTTAGTATAAACTATATTGGAAACATGCAGTCAAGTACTTCACAGCTTGGGAATGGCAAAACAAAAGCTGCAACCTTGAAATTTCCCCATTTTTCTGCCTGTTCTGTCTGCCTACATAGTAATGGCATCCCTATTTATGTGATGACTTACAATTTCCCCAAATGAGACACCCAATGTGATCAGTATTCTATTGTATGACTAAGTTATAAAGATAGATGAGCGATCTGAGGTTGTACCAGGACCTCAGAGATCCTCACAGACTTTCATTTTAATTGAAAAAAAGGATTTTTTAATCTCCAAACCTTAATTCTGAAAGCATATTTTATATTAGTAACTGCCTTATTGTTCAACAGTACATATAAAAAGGTGTTTCAAAGTTAAAAATATTATTATTTTCAGTAGAGTTTACTTATTTCTGAACTGTAAGTCTGATGTTGCAGGATTTTCTTTGGTGGACTGGATTCTTTTTTACAATATTTCTATTTAATATTACTATATACATGGCTCTAGTACTTAAACAGTCATAATATATTCTTGTGCCACTGTTAATATCTTATTTGAGTGACTGATAAAGTCACTCAAATAAAGTTGATAGTTGATAAATACCATCACACCCCCCAAAAACCCAGCTGTCATTCCCAAATGCATACTTTTCATTTAAAGGAAAATAAGAAAAAAGAAACTGTATTTACAACAAATTAATTCACTTCACTATTATTTTTCTCCTATGGAAATGGTTTGATAAAAAATGTCTGTTAAAAAGGGATTGTTTTGGTGTGAATGATGTTTCAGTTTTTCAAACATTGCTATGAACTGGTTTTTGAAACTAGAACTCCAATTAGCACAGCTTTTAAGTAATCAACATTTTCTTGCTTAGGAATGAATGTTGAATCATAAGTTAAGTACAGCGAGCTTCTGACTTCTGTGACTAGAATAGCTTTTGACACTTTTCTTAGGGAATCAGTTCCCCCATTTTATTATTTCAAAGAGTTAAAAATGGTCTTCTTGAAAAAAACAAAGAAAAAAAAAATCACTCACTTGTTTTGGCATTATTTGTAACTTAGAATTTAGCTGAAAGCAGAGATGTGTTTTGTTCTAAACACATCTTGGCAAACAACTCCTCATTTTCAAGATTTTTGATAGTTCATGGAAGAGATCTCTTAAATAAATGTTAATTTTCATAGTATAATATTAATTAAAAAGCACACAATGCTAGTGAGGTTGCTGACTATGTCAGCTAAAGCAGCAGTCACATAGAAACGTTCATTAGAGATGACTGTGGGATATAGGTCTATTTGTTGGTCAGTGCACATAACCAGTAACAACAACAGTTTATGCTACTTTTATTGACTGTTTTAATGGCAGCAACACGAAAATATCCAAAGAGGATTGTGAGGTAATTAAAGGTAGGAACAGCTTCACCATGGAAATTACATTGTAGCATAGTTAAGCAGCAGAAAGATTGATTGTTTTGTAACTTGATTTGATAGTCTATTTCTGATCTTATTTAAGTTTGTTTTTTAATCCATTTTCTCTGGGACAGTTATCAAAGAGAGAAAATTGGACTCTCAATTTCATCTCAAATTCACCTTAAACTTGAGATGAAAAGTTCACTGGGACTTATCCTTTTTTGAACACCTTGCAATAGAAGGTAATACTTGGAAACTAATAGATCAGTTCTGAAACTTCATCATAATAACTTGGAGCATTATCTGATCCTTAATTTATAGCAAATTCTTTTTCCTTCCCTAGTTTCCCTAAGTTTTTAAACTGAGATTATACCTGCAAGGTTGACTTGAAAATACACATCAGTGTGAAAGCCAGTCCTCTGATGTCAGGAGGGAAATATGCACATGGGAGGGGTTTGTAGAGAGCTCCATCCTGCAGATCCTTCTTAGCTGGTTCAACAGAATACAAGTTCTACACTGTTACTGTAGCACAGGCTCCAAGGAGGCTTTTAAAGATGAAATTACTTTGATATACAGTGATCTTTAACAGTTTGCAGTTTTTGGAACAAAGACATAAGAAAGGAATAATAATAAATTGGAGACAGAGATTTCATTGAATGCTCACAGTTGCATCATACAGAATAAAACCATTTCATCTTCTCTAGTTTGCTTGGAAGACTAGGAAGCTAAAAAAACTTGTAAAGATCTTTAAAAATTGCACTTAAAATTGATCTACTAATAAAATTAGGATTTCAAACTTTACTACTGAAAAAGAGCCAGTTCAGGTGAACTATGAAGATGGAAGTACCTTGGAATATGTAGACCAGGAAGCCAGAGCTGGAAGGTCAGCTGCAAAGAAAAAATCCATACAAAGATGAGAGTGAAGCAAAGGTGGAAACTCACAGTCCATTGATTGACCTTCAGCCTGTTCCTCAGAATCAGTCAGTGGAATAACTCATTTATCAACTACTACAATTCACATGGTAATTAAAATAGCCTCTCTGCTCTCTTTCTGAGAAGACATGCTGTGTGAGAAGGCATTTTGACAAAAAGGTCCTAGGATCTCTGAGAGATGGTATTTTCATTGATGAGACCTTGTGTTGCCAAGAAACAGGAGTGGGGAAGATCCAGGCCAAATTTATTCAAAGTTTAGGTTCCTATCAATGTCTGTGATTTGCATAACCTTGTTACAGAACATAACAATTTTGTTGACTCAGGTGACCCCCACTCCTGCAAATATATCCCTGATAAGAAGCAGGGCTATAATACATACATTCTTTCTTTGTGATTTTTAGTTCCATAAAGATTTAATTTTATTTTACCTGATTTCCTACATGAACTACTTTGATGTTGTAAGTTGTCTGGGTAAAGTTCCAGAACTGATCTGTTCACCTTGAAGAATCACCTTCTATTGTGAAAAGGTATTCCAAGTAAGAATGATCCAATTCATTTTTCATCTAAAGTTTGGCAGTCTCCAATTCTTACAGGATATTCCCCAAATTTTGCACCATCCTAACTAATAAGAAGGCAAAGGAAGTTGAGCTGGTGGTTAGGATAGAACAAACTTCCAATACTGATATAAATATTTGGTGAATGTCTGTAGATTATAAAGCTTTTGAGTAATCTGCTCAGAGTAAGTAAGTAATTGCAGCCTTTACTTTTTCTTCCCGTTATAAAACCGCTGTGAAAGCAAAGCAAAAAAGTTTTCCTTGCAATGAACTACACAGCTTTTATTTTGTTAGCAAGTTGTCCAGTACCCAGCTCAGACAGCAAAACACTGCAATAATTAAAAACCATATTCTACAGCTATTTCAGTGGGTTGTTTTGATATGCCACATTAAGATTTAATTTATGGAAGGATGTATAGGTATATGAGCTTGTTTTCTTCAGTTTGTGTCTGGGGAAAAAGATAACAAAAAGATGGTTGGAAGCAGGAAAAAAACAATACTCACGTGTGCTGGGTTTTTATTCTTATCTACGTCTACACCCCAAATTTAGTAATACAGTAATCCCAAATTCTTTATACAAGCCTATTGAAATGTCCTTTTCCTCTCTTTCATGTTTATAGGTATGCTTATATGTATACATGAAAAATAATATAATCACAGAAAAACATGAGCAAATTTTCCAAACTTTCAGCTTTTAACAGCACAGGGAAATATTCACTTCTTTTAATTGTTACTTCTTCTCCATTTCTTTATTTAAATATCTTTTGCTGCACTTTATTTTCCATTCAGTGGCATACTTCAGCCTTTTAGGGTTTTTTTCATAGCTTCTTCATGCAATTAGTACACACCTTGCCTACCCTTTAAGAGCAGAATGACAACATGTGACAGTTTAATTCCCATGTACTTTTTCAGAGTTGTTTGAAGACTCTGGCCCTGATTTACTATAGTGTATAGGCTCTTTTGCCTATTCAGCTAAAAACCTGGGAATTAACATAGGCATTAAATAACATCTCTGTCTTTTGTATCTGGCTGGGTGTAGACAGCAGAAAGGTGAACAATTCCTGTTTGTATAGTGCTTTGTGTATTTGCATTATAGTAATATAAAAAATGACAGTAACAGCAAAACCTGTTGGTTTATGAAATAAACCTAAATATTCTAAAAATATAGTATGCCAAGGCATAACCCACCATCTGTAGGTTTTTTTTTAGTCTAGCTGCCAGTATAGCCTGAACACTACAGAGCTGGGCTGCATTGACATCCATGGCTTGAAAACAGCTTCTTTGTAGATGATGACTCTCAGAGTTATGATCACAATCAATTGATTACATCCTGCTTGCTCAATACTGAGTGTTGTGCTCAGGAATAAATAATTCATGCAAATAGTACCATCAGGAGGAACCAATACTATAATTTTTTTACCTGCAGGAATGACTTGTTTTGCAAGTTGCCTGAAAGTGTGTATTTGTACACAAATGTTTACACATCAAAAGGCACAGTGAGAAACATCTTTCTGTACCAGGAAAGTCACTACCAAACTGAAGGAAATTCAATCTTGACATTTCTGACAGTCAGAGCAGGATTCAATTCTATCACATTCTTATCCCATAATGACCTGCCATCATTGTTCTTCCAAGACTGACAACAAAAATTATTCCCTTTGAAAAATGACTTGAATATGTGAAGTCCTTATTTAGACATCCCATGCACCTGAGGCATTTGAAATTTGTGATTTCTTGTCATAGACTTTTTAAAGGTAGCAAATCCTCCACTGCAGTGTGTTGACTCTGCCAACAGCACCATGGCAAGGAAATATTAAGTTTTTTAATGATACTGGAAGGTTTAATTATGTAGTTGGCATGTGAAATCTATGGTGATGGGTGAAGCAGGGAGGGAGATGAGTGATTTCCTCTTAATATCCATGCTACAGTCTACTGCTACTATGGAATTTCAGCAAAATTATTTGACAATAAAGAAGGCTAATGAATGTTCTAGAATCCACATAGCCAAAATTAATATTATGTCAGGTACTTCCCAGGACTTGGATTATTAATAACGTTCTAAGTGACAATAACTTCCTAAAAAAACTTTTTGTACTCAAGGTCACTCAGAACTCATTTTTGTCATTAATTTTTTTAATAAGACCAAAAATTCAGTTAATGAAATCTAAGCTAAGAGATGAAGAAATTTCATAATTATCTTTGTCTCAGATGTCAACTTTTTCCAACGCAACATGGTACTTATTTGATTTCACCCTTTTTTAGAAGCCTTGGTTTTTTTCCTTCAGCTGTTTCTGAGAGTGCTCTAAGTCACAATAGATGTAAATCTATGCTTCCTCCTTCCTAAATATTTTTTATTCTATTTTTTAACATGACAATTTGTAATTTATTGTAGGTTGATAACATAAATCCTGTCAAAGGAAACTATTTTTAACCTCATAAGCAAGAAAGTCAAATCTCTGGAGTCATTAAGGGATGATTCAGTAATGCTGAATGTACCACAGTTTGTTAGGTTGTTCTTCCATGTACCCCCTCTGGGTGCTGATATATTTCACCTGTGTCAAATATGGTGTAAACGAAATTTTTTTTTTTTTAGTAAACCCAAATTAATTATTGTAATAATGATTGCAAAAATACATTTTGTTTACTTCTGGTGAATTTTTGGGTTTGAAAGAATAGCATCCCTGAGGCTGTCTGCTCAAGTTGTAGTTTATGACAATTGAACTAATAATTATTTAACCTGATCAATCTTCACTCTGAAAGATTTAAGGCCATTGTTTCTGATGGGATATTTAAGTCAGTGTTCATTAATGTAGTTTGCTATAAAAATTTCTTTGCACCTATTTTCATATCTATTCCATGGGAACTAGTAACTTTAATGCTTTTGAGAACCTGATCCCTCAAGGTGCAGATATCAGAGCGATTTGTAAAGTGGAACAGACAAATTAATACATTTCAACCTTGACAGATATTGAGTTTGTACCAACATCCTGTTCTTGGCATATGTCCACCCCAACCATTCTATTAATCCATTTCCAGGAATTACTCCTGTTTCAAAACTAAAATATATTTTCAGTACATTACTATACTTTAGCTCTTTTAGGAGAGAACAAAAATGCATATTCATATACCAGCATCTGCACTTTAAAATAGAAAATAAAAATTGAATACAATAAAGCAAGCAATATTCCATAGGTCTCATTGAAATGCAAACTTATTTGAAAAAAAATATAATATTTATGTTGTTTCTTCTACAATTGGGACAGGAAATCTCAGTGAGACATGACTACCAAAAAAGACTGTCTTTTACATGTAAACTCAAGTAATATATTGGGGGCTCCTTCATACAATTTGCAAATGTCATGCTATAACTAGAAGGTGTCACATATCCTGAGATGTGGTCTGAGAATAAGTGTTATCCTTGGGGTAGCATGTAACAGGTTATGACAAACCCTCTCAGTGTCCTGGAAGGACAGACCATTTCCTAGCTGGAATATTCCCTATATTAAAACCTGATTTATTACAACTTAGTATATACTACCTTTTCCCTTATATGCACTTATCCTGTCTCATCCTGTATCACTGACTCCAAGAGACATTAGCAATACTTTTTCATATTGCACATTTCAGTTAATAATGCTTTTTTGTGGCCTTCCCTGGGAAAGGGCATAATGAGTTATTTCAGATTAATTGATAGCTTCTGTCTGATGGCATTCCTGACTCTAGTTTAAAAGTAAAACAATGTTATTTACAACCTCACTAATATAATATTTTAAATTGTTTCCTGTCTAGAGATTAGACATCCTTTATTGTAGCATTCTAGGATGTCTTCACCTGTCTGACCCAGGGAACATTGTAGGTTGATGTATATGATGTATGCTTCTGTTGAATGAGGAACTCATAACAAGAGTAATTTTAACCATCTGAAAAACATACTAACCCCCAACAAACATGTTGTCAGTAATCTCTCATGACCTTTAGCAGTTTATTAATTTGTTGGTCTATGCATTATGGGAACATATGGACGGACTAGTGTGTGAAGGGTATCACATCCCAGACCTGATAAGAAACCCTGATCTGTATCATAAGTAAAGATTGCCTGTTCTTTCTTCTTCTGCATGCCCTTTGTTTTCCTAAGATTTTATAGTTCAGTATGCTTGTAGACATAGACACTTTAAACTCTCTATATAGATATATATCTATANGTTTTGCTTGTAGACATAGACACTTTTAACTCTCTCTCTCTCTCTCTCTCTCTCTCTCTCTATATATATATATACACATAGTTCTCCCTGGTTTTCATATTTTGAACAGTTAGTTGCTTCCATTACAGCTAGAAGAGGTGCATTCTCCCTTTACCTACCAGTCAGTGTATTTGGGATGTATTTTGTTGCTATCCGACTGGTTTAGGCAAAGAAATTTGTAAATAAATGTTTGTCTTTAGTATGTTAACACATGAACAGCAATGTTTGTGCTATTTGAGTGTGATTAGCTCTTGAAAAATTCATCAAATATATTGAGAACTGCATCGCTTTTTAAAAATTCATAAAAAGTTTTGAAGAGTGAAAATGGTTTGACAAGTAGGCAGGCCACAAAGAAACTGACACATCAAGGGAGGAAGATCAAACAGGAATAGAGCAGCATATTCATACTGGAGGCTGAGAGCCTGGCTGCACTCCAAGGAGGTTGAAAGAACAAGCAGACATGAAATATAGAGAAAGAATAGAGACAGGAATCTCAAGGTGGGGAAATGAAAGACCATTTGACATTCAAAAAGGATTTTTTAAACATCTTTGACATCCAGTCAATAAATTCACCTCTGCTTTTCTTATTTAATTAGATGCAAAAGTTTTCTTAGAATGGAAATGTACACCGCATGAAATTTCAGGAAATTACCTCTTATTTAGGAAGGGAATACTCAAGGGATTTGGAAAGGATCTCAAAATAATCAATGTGGCTTTGATGTGGGGTTGTGAGTCAAATAGGCTCTATGGTGAAGTCACCCCATTACCTGATAGCTGTGATTTAACCTTCAACCTTAATGGTTTATGTCTACTATGCTAAATATGAACTGTGTCTTTCAAACACTGCCTATTAAAATATCCCATCATTTTATTGTAAGTATTTTATTAAAGGTGCTGTCATATTTATATAGAAAAAGTCTATTGGTTATGCATGTATTAATATTCCTAAATTTGAAATGACCGGGAAATGATAAAGAAAATGTTTCATTAGTTACATTATATTTATTTCTTTTGTATTAAGCAAGCATTTAGCACAATGTCATAAAAGAGCTATCTATGCAAGTGTCAATGTGAAATGTGTTTAATGATGTTTAACAGTGCTCTAGTCAATGGCTGTACCTGCCAACCCACAGGGACACTCATCCATTCATAACATTTACACAGGTACGGTATGAGAACAGGACAGAAAATGGGTCTTTTGCCTTCCACACTTCCACATATCTGTAATGCGATTGATGCCATCTATCAAGGCATTTCAAAGGGCAATTGGTAAAAGAAAACATAAGACATTCATCTCAAGAGGCCTGATTCTGTTTTATTAGATTCTGCCTATGTTTTTCTCATGCTTTGAAGCAGAGGTAGCAGCAAGGGATCAAGCAGTAAAAGCCTTTTAAAACTTCAGCCTCCTCTCCAGCTGGGTTTTGAATCAATTCTTTTTTCACTGGGCCAGCAGTTGTGCTGTATGAGTGTAGAGCACTGCAGCATTAAAAACTAGATAAAACTTAGCTTGCCCTGTCTTATTCCAGGGAAATTTTATGAGACAACACAGAAGACAAAGCACCAGTGAGGTTACAAATTTCAGAATACCAGGTTTGTTTTGGTTTGAAGAATTTAAGGTGGGAATCTGGAAGGATATTCCAATATTTTACTCTTAAAGGTGAATTTCCCCCATGTTCTTTGAGATTCTCATGCATTAGTGACTGCATCCGTCTGCACTGGGCAATTCTCAATGTGTACGCCAGGATGGGAATAAATAATTTTATCCACTGGCTAAGTCTGAGAATCCTATTATGAAATGTTTTTGAAGTTAATTTCTAAGGAAAATTTACAAGATCCTCACAAATTTGTAATAAGGCATTATAATTTAGTCTTCTTTCTTTTGTAAATCTCTCAGGTACTGCTAGAGAAAACAAGGCAGCCTGCAGTCCCAGAAGCTATTTACAGAAGAAATGTACTCTGTGGTTCTGACAATAACGAAGCCATATAACTCAAAATACTTTAAGAAATCTGCTTTTGTGTATTGTGTCTAAGTATTAGAAGATGGAATCTTTCTAGCGTACTTTGTAGTTGCTCTGGGGTCTTTGCTTTCCGAGGAGGCTGCCCGGCCCCTGGAGGTGCAGGTGCGCTTTGTGCCTTGGCTGAGGGGCCCAGCGGGGGCGGCTGCGGCTCCGTGCCTCAGGTACGCTCAGCCCGGCCCCTCCAGGTGCAATTGATTGCCTGGTTAATTGCCTGCAGCTGGGGGACGCCCGAGCCTCCCTCACAACCTGGAGGCGAGCAACCGGGGCTGCTGTGACCGAGAGCTGGCGCTGCTCCTCCGGCCCTGCAGTTCTTCACACGCTCAGGTAAATTGTTTTTTTGTTCACCCTAGGGCAGGTGCTCAGTTTTCGTCCTAGTGAAAAATAATTTTCCGTGGCTGTGGGGCCTCATCACTTGAGCCGTCGGTTTGGCCGCTCCGACCTCGGGTGATCCCCTCACGGCCCCGCGAGGGCTCCCCCTCTGCCACCCTGGCCTCGCTCACCTCTCTGAGGGGCTTCGCTTTTCTCCGTGAGGTGGTTTTTATGTTTTGTACATATGTGTGTGTGTGTACAAAAATATAAACACACTAAGATTAAATACACTGAATATATATTTTTTCACATACACACACACAGAAATTCTCAGGATTTTATGAACGTAGGGGCAATTTTTCTGTTCGATGTCAGCAGGAAGGCAGCGATCTCTCGGCCCCTGTGGGCTCCTTGTGTACTGTGGTTCTGAGCCCGGTCCCGGTGCTCCTGTCCCACCATCGGCCTGCCCCAGCCCTGGAGTGCCCCGAGCCCTTGGCGTGTCTTAATGGCTCTTCATGTCCTTATTCAGGCACGACAGTGGCTGCTGTGCCTCATCATTATCTCCCTGATCGTTGCGATTCCCGTCTCTTCTGGGCTTTTTACCCTAAATAGATTTTTCCGACAAATCACCTTCTCTGCTGACGTGCAGCCGCTCGGGAGAGCCGAGATTCGGGAGGTTAGCAGAACCCTTGCGAGTCCTTTTCTTGCAATTCAGCTGTGTTCCATTAGAACACGATAATTGGTAAGCTGAGGTATTGTAGGGTGCTGTAATATTTTCCTAGTTTCTGATTTATTTTCCTCTGGAGGGGTGGTCCTGTTGTGTAGGTCATTCCTGGCTGGAACGGCAGAAGCTGTGCTCCAGTGAAGTGATTTACCACAGTTACAACCATGTGTGTAATGTACTTCCAGCCTCTCTGTCACGTATGCTACATGTCATGAAATATTATTGTTGAATGCTTAATATACCAGTGCACAGCAGGAGATAATATCAGATCAATGGTGCTGGTGGTGTATATAAATCATGGTTTGAAGCTGCGGTTGCTCTAGTTCATATGCTGCTTTTAAGGGTACCAGGTGAGCTGCTGCCTGCACTGCTCGGGTTGGTTGCTTTCCATAAAGATCAAGTATTTGCATATCCCAATTTTACCAAGGCTTCCTATCTTTGCGACAAAAAGCCTGTATAAACTTGTAGAAAAATATATTGTTAGGCTACTGCAAAGCTGAAAACAAGAGTACTATTACAATGCAGTTTTGGAAGTTCATATGTTGGGGTGACTGGGGTGTGTAGTGGTGGTCTTCTCTTCTAATGAGTTTCAGTTCTCAGTGTTACAGCCCTCTGCTGCTGCATTTAGAAGGCTTTTTGTTCTAGTTGTTTTTCCATAATCTGCGTTTGACCTGCCCTTCAGATTCTTGACAAACACTGAGTGTTCAGCTCTCCTTTTCCAACAGCAGTTTCTGGTTAGAATCTGCTTTTCCTGCCAAAAGTGTTGAGATAAGTATCTCCTACTGCAATTCCTTAGGTTCCTTTGGCTTTTCCATTCCTTAAGACTTTAAACAAAGCTGAATGTCTGCAAGCTGTGAGCTTCAAAATATCCTTTATATCCTTCCCTACCTTGTTTTACCCCTTCAAGAATTGCATTAATATTCCAAACTTTCTTGTACTCCTTTGATACTGAGTTTAGACTACTTAAAAGGGACAGATAATGGGATTTAGGTCTTAGCTAGTGTCTGCTAAAAAATCAGTATGGAACTTCTCACTGGAGAAGGAGGAACGTTTTGGATGTGAGAGAGAAGTCAGGCCCTTTGCTTGGTGCTTTGTTGCATTTGTTATGTGGTCTCAAGGATGTGCTAGAAATTGATACACCAGTTTGCTTAACAGCATTTTTGTTTTGTTACCAACTACAACAAGACTAGCATATTTAGAAGAATTTACATGTATAACATGCATTTCGCATTTGATGTGTGGTACTCTACTCACAGCTTCCTCTTGCTAACAAATTTGAATGTGTTTTCCATGGGCTATTACACCTTTATCACCCAAACAGAGAATTTCAGGTATCCATACCTAACCCTTGTGCTTAGCCTTGCAAATAGCAGACATTTGTGAGTCTGTATTTGGTTAAATCTTGTCACAACATGTATTTTACAGTACATGTAGACTTTCAGAAAACCTTTGTGTGAAAGGAAGGGGTGAAAGCTTCACACTTTGCAGCAGGCAAGATTTTGGCCATTCTGTGATCTGTGTGTTCATGCTTAACCACTTCCCTTCATCTGTTTGCCACTCATGTTCATCCTCATAACTTCTCTTTTGTTCTGTTTTTTTGTTTTGCTTTTTTTTTTTTGTCTTTCCCAAAAAGACATTTATGACACTTTAAAAATTTATATGACCAAAATGTAACCTGATCTGGTCACACTGACTATCAGTGACTCCTTTAGATGAACATGTAAAAAATAATAACAGCCTGTATGTATTATGAGAATTTTCTCTCTGTTGAAGTCCATATGGCCAAGGCCATTAATGCCAGAACTATTTTTCTTTTCAGATTTGGTGGGGTCATATATGAATTTTGCTAAATCAAGTTTGCTTCTTTCAGAAACTTTTGTGCAGTAATTCCCTAGAATTTAGGTAGTATGAACCATCAGACTCAGTGCAGATTTTTTTTTTTTTTGAGTCCATAAAACGATGTGTCATCATATTGAGGACAAAGTTAAGCTGTTTATGCAGTCAATATCAATGACATAATATATCCAGGGGAAACTTGAAAGTCCAAGGACATCACCAGTCAAGAGGAAGAGTAGAATGGGAGCCGACTCCCTGCTACATGTAGCTAGAGCTTCTCCTTAAGTGTTTAATAATAAACTCTATCTGTTCTATGAATTTAAACCCTTTTAACACGCTGAAATAGAAGCTTCACAAGTGTCAAAACTGAGCATCTTTGTAGGAGATTGTTTTACCCTTTTATTCATTCAAGAACAAAGAACTAGCCTTATAATGATTGTTCCTCATGGTTTGATTCAGACTCAGGCCTGTGATTTCTTTTGGCTGGTTTACAGTGATTTATAGTGTATTCAAAGAAAAGCTGTCATGCTTCCTCTTGGAGTTGTTTGCAGTTAGAAAATACTGGGACTGCTTTAGGGGTCCTAAGGGACCCTTCAGGTACACATTTGATTTCCCAGTTACCTGTGGATTTCCTGGTGATGCTTGTGAAGCTCCTCCCTGAGCGAGTTACTGTGCAATGGGTTAATGGCACAACCCGATTCAAACTGACTTGTCTGCAGTCTGTGTGACTTTCCATACAAAAGCAGGGTATGCACAACTCCTGTATTAGCAAGAAGTTTTGCAGAGTGTTTTCTTGGCTTCTCACGTGAACAGAACAGATGACAGCAGAACAGCTTGTTCTGCTCTTTTTTCAATGAATACTAAAGTGTTGAAGTTTTATACTCTTTAAAACAAATTCAGGAAAAAATGGCATTAGAGATTTTGAAAGTTGGAACTGGTTGTGATGTTTCAGATCTGAGTACATGTAAGATATATTCTGATGTTCATTCCTATTTGTGGGGAGCTAATCCTGGCTCTCCAGTATGAGGATTCACTGATATTTTGTGCTTAGGATATTTGATGGTGTAATGCTTGCCTTTGGCCTTAACTTCTCTAACCCTACATATCCATGTGCCAATATGAGAGTCCTTTGCATATTGGAATTTACCTCGCTGCTTTGATACTTAATTTTATGTAAAACTATTCCAGCATTTCTGTGAAATGGTATTTTTCTTGCCTCACCCCATACTTAGGAAAAAATACCTTGGTGAGAATGCAAAACTATTGCTTCATGAAATTTTATTAAATTATTAATTATAAAATAAACATTATTTCTTGCTGGTATAAACTACCAGTTTAACTTTCCAATTCCAAAACCAAATGAACTGGGTGTCTTGAAGACTTTTGTTCTGGAAATTAGTTTTTTTTGACAGGATGGTGTTTGGTATTTTTGTACAGATTTGTGTTTAACTACTTAGTTTAGTATTTTTCAAGATACAGCCCCTCTCTTGTTTGTTGTGGCCTTTTCTGTTTCATTGAGTTTGCTTCCTTCCCAATTTCCCCTCCTCAGGTGAAAGTGTCTGTTTTCCACTGCTGATGCTTCATTCCAGCATTGCTGATTACTGAAGTTATTTCATCTGTCAATATACTCTGTATCTATAATATCCCTCAGACTGGGACTGGCACCTCTGAATTTTTTTGTCCTCCTGCTGATGACTTTGTCCTTGCAATGATGTTGCTTGATTTGCTATTGTTAGCTCTTATTCAGGCTTCAAACTCTATTTCAAATCTTCTTTTCTTTGAGCTCAGGAGAAATGGCTCTTTTGGGGAGTTTGTGTCTTTTTACAGGATAAGCTGTAAAATTAATATGCCTAACCTGTAATCAGTGCAGTGAAGTGAGTTTTTTTTTGGGGTTAGTGTTTTTAAGATTTTGTAAAATGTCATTTTTTGGAATGTAAGTATTGCTGTAGTGTGCTAACAACTTACACTTGAGTAGAAGGAGTCAATCCAGGATGGCCTTGTGTGTCTAATTGCGACTGTTCATGCATGGAGAGAAAGGTCAGCTGTTCTTGTCTCACCAAAATGTAGTAGTTAATATTGCACTGTTAGTAAGTAGGTGCCACTAAGCCATGCCAGTAATAACAAAAAGATGAATGGTAATTTCTTGTGTAGAGCAAGCAGAGGAATTTGACTTGACTCTGCTGTATGTGTCTGTCTTAGCAGAATGCAAGCACTTCCTGAGGTTAGCTGATGATAACTGCAGATGTGGAGCTGCTCTTCAAGGATAGAAGAGCAAATCTAGAATTCCTGGAGGTGAAATACTCTTCCTTAGACAGTCTGTCTGATGTGTTCAGAAAACATTGTTTGCTCATTTAAGTTCCTTTAGCTTGGCATTGGAGGTGGCTTTATTTTCTTAATACTACTCTTGAGATTAAATAAATACGTTTTTTAGACAGTGCTTTTGTACCTGAGTGGTGAAGCATTGCCTATGCACTTAAATAATGCAAAAGCAAAGTTACATTCGTGCTTTGCTTCTCCCTAAATTCTTCTCTGCCTGATGGAGTTCTGTTAAAAAAACATGCAAATGGGGCACATCTAGGATTTTTTAATGATAAGAATGTCACAGAAGCAAGTCTGTTATTTAAGTGATAAAAATTATGATTCAATCGTAATTTACTTAATATTTGAAAGAAAAGCCTTAGTGCTAGTGTTGAATTTAGCAAAAATCTGTTCTCTCAGTTTGAGAGCTGATGTCTTTTTTGTGAAGAGCGTACTTTAAAGTACTCATCTACTGCCTAAAAAGCTTCAGCTTTCCCAGCCTATAAACTGTATGCTATTGCTCTAAATTCCCCAATATTCATCTCCAAAGAACCATAGAATGGTTTGGGTTGGAATGGACCTTAAGGTTCCAACCCCATGATGGGCAGGGATACCTTCCACTGCATCAGGCTGCTCTGGGTCCCATCCAGCCTGGCCTTGAACTCTTCAGGGGTGGCACATCCACAGCTGCTCTGGGCAACCTGAGCCAGGGCCTCACCACCCTCACAGTAAAGAATTTCTTCCTAATGTCTCCTCTAGACCTACCTCCTCTCAGTTTAAGGTTATTTCCTCTTGTCGTATCACTGCATGTCCTTGTAAAAACCTATAGGTCTCTTGTCACTTCCCTTACTGAAAGGTGCTACAAGCTTCTCCTTGGAGAGCTTGAGAGGCCTTTTTTACTCCAGACTAAACAACCCCATTTCTCTCAGCCTGTGTTCATCCCTCCGAGTATCTCTGTGGCCTCTTCTGACCTTTGTGCTGGGGGCTCCAGAGCTGGACACAGTACTCCAGGTGGGGTCTCCTGATGGCCTTAGAGGTCTGCTCCAGCCTTAGTGATTCTGTGGTTCTCTTGTCCAATGCAAGGAAGAAGAAAGTCATCACTGCTGGGAAGACAATGGCTTTGAAAAGGGAGGACGTGTTTGAAATGAGTACAAATAAGTGTTTATTGGAAACCAGGGATCTTAGCTATTCTGTGTTTGGTAAGCATTCTAAAACATCAGAATGAAGTAACTTTGTCACAAGGTCACTGTTGGAATTAGGATATGATGGTTTAAAATAATTTTGAGATCTAAAAATTGCTTCCTACAGTAATTTTAGTGTTTCCAGTGCTTATGTTTGGCATATTTACAAGGAATTAGACTGAGTAAGAAATTAAAATCAAGAACTTCCAAAAGGCAAACTTGGAGGGAGTCACATCCTAGGACAGTCCTGATGGCACTTTCTGGGATGGAATTAGAGCTGAAAATAGTTGTTTAGGGACAGGTGACAGAGCTGGTCCAGGACAGAAAGTTGAGACAGGATTACTTAAGAATGTAAAAATTCTAATTGCCAGGGGGAGCAACGCTGTTTCTCTGAGTAATTATTACTCTTTGGTCACCGAGCATTATTACCAATTATCCTGCACCAGGGGCTGTGCAGATTACTTCTTTTGTTTGTCTTTGGAATTACATGAAGGTACGAACAGGAAAGAAAACTTTTGTGTTAGAAGCAGTAATACTCTTTCCTCATGACCTTCCTTCATCAGTACTTCACACACCTTCCTACCTCACACATCGTTATAGCTATTGCTTTTTCATCAGCTTTTCATAATTTGTGCTGCAGTGGACAATCAACAACTCAAATTCCCATCCATAAGACAAAGTTCTTCTCATGAACAGAAGTTGTTTATTCAGCATTTCAATTTAGAAGTGTCATTGGCATCAAGATAGTGTGAATACACTTGAAAAACTCAAGGTCTCATATATTATTTAGTTTTCCTTATCCTTCAAAGTGTTAGAATTTTGCAGGGACAAAGCACTAGGTAAGGTTCCACTTGTCTAAACAAATGTCCTGTGCTTTCAACATAATGAGAAAAAGATGATTGGCAAAACTCACCTTTTAAGCTGAGGACTGGTTTGGGAATGAACGAAGTATTTTTCACTGTCAGTATTTACTGGTTTTTAAATGCACTAGGGGTGATTATTGTCCTCTCAGTGGATCTTACATGAGAATAAGTGGCAAGTAAGACAAAGTAAAATGTTTGTGTGGAACCAAGCCAAAAGTGTGTGTCTATTTATAATCTTTAGCCTTCTGCTCTGCAAGGCTAACTGTTCTTGTCTTTTCTGCAGAGAGTAAACCTGTGTCACTTTAGGGGTCTCTCTGAGGCTCTTGCAGGATAATTCTAATGGCTGGATTTCTTTTTTTCACTGGGTAATTGCTGTAGCTTCTCAGCTCCGCAGTTACAAAAGAAACATTGTATAGTATACTGGGAAAGCGCACCATGTTTATAAAAGTATTATGTTAGAACTTCACAATTATCTTTCAATGCCCTTGGAATTTTCTTTTATCATATTTTCTTATTCTTTGTGCTGGAAATTCTACAGTGTATCTTCAAAGACATTTTATATAATAATTCTCTCAAGATATTTGGGCTCATTTATAGTTAGGTGACAACCAGCAGTCAGTGAACATGGTATGTCACTGAGACCCAGAGTCACTACAGACATAATCTTTGTAGACTTCTGAGACAAGTTGAGCCTTTAGAAGTGTTTTACAAAGAGTGATTTAGTTTATGGTGTAAATAAATGGGTAACAACAGTTGAGATTGTAATAAATAATGAAAAAATCACTGCTGCAGAGGTCTGTGTCATCTGGTAATATTTTGCTGGAGTTATGTGCTGTATTATTGGCATTTTTTCAGTTTTGAGGGTTCTTTATTTTAGGTCAAAGATCATGTCACTGTGTCTCAGTCAGTGGTTAGCCAGTCAATTTTTTACAGCAAAAAAATGATTACCCACACCAGAGTTCAAGAGTACAGAAGTATTATAGATCAGTTGCCCTGTCCTAATCAATTGAACTATATTAGATAATTCAAGGTTGTAATGATACTTGAGGATGTAAAGAAAGTAGAATTTTGGACTTAAGCTACATAACTGGGATGGATTATTCTGTTTAATTCAGGAATATCAAGAATATGTTAAGTAGACTGCCACAGTGTCATGCTGTAGACTGTAATTGCACAAAGGTATTGGCCAAAGACTGATAGTCCTGCCAATAATCAGTTTGTCACCACTGAAACTCCTACTAATCTGCACTGGCAGGAATCAAGAGGAGTTTGGCTCGTGTTTCTGGGTTGTTTAAGGAGTCTGTTACTTAAATGCACTTAGCGACTCTGACACTGATGCACAGCATTAAGAACTACTGCTATATTTTGTTCTAATATTCCTTGAAATATTGTAAGGGTAGTGATTGTTTCTATTGTTCTGATCTTTAAGAACCAGGTTCAATAGCTATCAAAGTGTTCTCTAAATTTTCTCATGTCCTAACATGGAGAAGCTTTGTAGAACTTTGTTACTTGACGCATGTGCATAAAAGTCTTCTAAAGAATACAAAAATAGAGGTTTCATTTTTAAGAATAGTCACTTTTTTCAAGATCCTTTGTTTCTCGGTTTTAATACAGTCTATGCAGCACTGTTTATCTCTTGCAGCTGACTCTTACAGATAGCTTGCTGCAGACATGTGTAGATTATCTCAGCTTTTCCCTGCTAGCATTTTCATACAGCTTTTTATGTCACTGCAAAGTCTGACTTGGATTCAAATCTAGTAATTACCAGAGTCAAGAAAGTCATCAGCTAACTGTCAGTTTTACATATGTGTTTGCTGAGGCTCACTTTCAAAATGAAAACCACATTCTTTCCCAGATATCCTGCTTGATAGTAATTTGCAGAGAATTAAAAATAGATGCCCTGTTTAGAAATGAAGTAGCTCCAATGTGTGTCTTGGCTTTACAGACCAACGTGCACATGAAGGTTCTTTAGGCAGACAGAACAATTTGGGTACATGTTACTTCTTTTGAATGGGTAAATTTTAAATAATCTAATTAATTATAACCACAATAGGATTTTTTTTTCTTAAAATACGTGTTATTCACATGTTAAACAGATACTGGCTCCGATCTCTTGCCCAGTTTGCTGTTAGCCAGCAATCCACTTAATTCTGTTGTTTTGTCAGGTGTCTTTCTCCCAGTTTGTACTTTAAATCAAACCTATAGCATGTACTCTTGCTTGTATCTGTAGTGTCTTGTTTGAAGATATTTGAGATGTTTATTTTAGCCTCTTTTTTCCCCTGAAAATGACACCTATGAAAATTATAGGTGATACCAACTTTAGATCTTCATGGATTAGCTTTTCATGGGAAGTGTGCAAAGGGAGGTAACAAACCAAATGGCCAAGCTGCCATTGACCCTGTTTTTTGTTGCCAGCTGTGTCTCTGGTTTCAGTATCCATCAGAAAAAGCAGAAGTCTTTTAATCACTCCCCAACACCTACTTCATGTGCAAGCAATGGATAAGTTTGCTGATGTGAGTTTCATATGGTAGGCATGTATCTTAAAATAGAATTTTGAATTGTATGAAAAATATATTAAAGAGGAATAATTACTTGTGGAATCAGCAACAGTCTTAAATCTAAATCTGCCATAAAGCTGAAGAGCCCAGTTTTCTTGGTGTGGGTTTACTTTGACGTGGTCTGGAGGTAAAGTGGTAATTGTGAATCCATCTGTTATTGGGAAGGGTAATGCCATGTTCCCTTGAAACAATGTAACTTTCTTCTATAACTGCAGTTATATTATAAGCAGATATTATTTCTGTCTATCCTTTGCTCTCCTTCCTCCTGTGAATCTGGCATGTGAAGACTCTGAATCTACCTGCAAAAAATCCTAATGTAGATCAGACTTTTATTCCTTGTTATAATATTCAGCCATTGTTCTTTTGTTGGTTATGTTGGGTTATGTTTTGGTTTGTTTTTTTTTTTTGTTTTTTTTTGGTTTTTTTTTTTTGTGGTACTGTGCAGGATTGCAGCATACCTTCAGGCCACCAGTGGAATTGGATAACTTAATTAGCAATGAGTGCTTTTGGTCACCTGGATTATTCAGATCTTTGTGCCTACTGTACAGGTGTAAACATAAAAGCTTTTAAACCTGACATTCCTACAAAAATTGGTCTGGTTTAAGTAATGTTTTCAAGAATTGTGGATGATTCTTTTCTATTTTTTTTTTTTGAAAAATTTAAAACGTAATCATGCAGGCAAATGCAGAGTGTGCTGGCATGTACGTAAGGAACCCATTTACTGAGTCACTGTCATTTTAACAGCAGGGATTTTGACTCCCTGAGGTGTTTCTAAAGCATTTCAGGCTCACTGAGTCAGGAATAAATAACACCCAGCTGGGTAAGAACAAATACCTGTCAGATAATCCAGCTAATAGCTGGTTTAGTTATCAGGGCCCTTCTCTACCTGCCTCCTCTTTCCTGCCTTTCTAAATGTATGATGCATTTCCTACAACATCATGTTTAAAAGCTTCAATAATGCTTCATAATGGCAGCTGATGGAGACCTTTTATATGTTGATTCCTTTTTTCCTTGGTTTTGGAAAGATGGCAAAAGTTTGCATGATGACATCTTGATTAGAATGTCTCTTTTTGTGTTCAGATGTATTTCAGCTGGGTTTACCCTTTTTGGAACTGTTAGTCAGTGTTAGGAGTTGCTTCTGGAATCTATGTAATCTTTTTCCCCAGTGAGAATACAGCTCTGCAAACTGACTTTTTCGGGAGTGGGCTGGTTTCCTAAATGCAGGTTTACGTTGTTACTTTTGGGGTCAGTGATCCAAAGGCTGGCAAGTGAAAGATGTAGAGTATGAGCATCATCATACTTCTAAGCCTACATTTGTGATTCTGGTGACTCTGTATCCTTGCCCTGGAAACTGGCCCGGCAGTTTATGATCAGCTTCTTTTTACAGTTGTTCCAAGCACACTTCCTTGTTTTCTAGATACACAGGCAGCTCTAATTCTGGTACTTGCTAAGTATTGAGTTAGTTTGTAATCTTTCTGCTGTCCTAGAATAGTTCTGTATAATGCATATTTCTATTTTAATTCACTGTCTTTTACTTCCTGCTCTATCTGGATGCAACATGGTACTGTCAGCTTTGACAGTTTGATCTTCAGTGTTGCTGTAAAGCTCATCATTCTTGGCTAATCCGATTGCTTAATTAGCTGAATATTATTAACCTCGTATATTCACATGGAGGTTTTTCAGTTACAAACTGTCCAGTGTAAGTGTACTTTGGAAAACTGGGTTAACTATTTTCAGTCTTTCTTATCAAAACTTTATCTAGGCTGAAAATCTGTCGAGGTTCAGTCTGAGTCAAATGAACACAGTTAATGCTTAGGCTTGACTATTTTTCTGCTCTGCTGTGCTAACATGTGACACACAGTCCTTGAATTTGGTGTCTGGTTTGCAGTGCAGGAAGTGGCTTTGAGGAGGCCACAGCAAATGCATGCAGGCATTGAAGGGAAGGAACACCTTGCTGTGATCCCGTAGAAATACTCTGGGAAGTGAGAAGGTGGCATTAATGGGTTCCAAGGGAATGAGCAAACCATATTGCTGTGCTGGCAGAAAGGAGATGGCAGTAGGAGAGCTGACGGTGGGTGTAAGTTAAAAGGCATCACATGACACTTGACAGAGTGGCAGGCATATGTTGTAGCTGATGGAAGCAGGGAGAGGAAAAAGCAGTCAGGAATCCATTGTGTGTCTGTCATATGCTGTGATGCTGCTTGTACACCTTCTCTGCAGCTTTTCTGTTGCAGCTTCCAGTAGTTTCCCATCACACGTGGTGCTTTTCTGTCCTTGGTGCCTTTCAGTCCTTCAGTCCCAACAAGTGTTCTGCAACCTGGCCTCTTCACAGCTCAGTTCAATCAGGAGTTCTGCTAATCCTCTTCTTCTCTAATGCTTGTTGGTTATGTCTCAGCTCCTCACAGGGTTTTAGGTGGGTTCTGTAGCTGGCTTCTCTCCCATATTTCTTCCTTTAAATACATGTCAGTAAGTGTTTTTTTAGAGTTGTGTTTTGCTTATTGAAATCTCTCTTTGAATTTAAATCTTCCTGAGACTTATTCTGTAACAGCAATAATACAGGAGAGAATAAATATGTCTCTGGCAAACTGAAGTTTGATAGGCAATCCCTTGGGAAAATGTCTTATTAGTGCTTTTGGAATATAATTTTTCTTTACTGTGACAGAACTGTGAACTTAGAATTGGAAACAGAAATAGAGTTTGTAGGACCTGGAAATTTAATTTCTTAAATCATACTGACAAAGGAGGCAGGACTGGGTTTTCTGGGAGACAGTGTTGTGAGCAGCTGCAAGCTGTTATTAATAAAAGGGCTTAAAATAATTATTAATAAAAGAGCCTGCTGGAAATGAAGCTGATAGGGCAAGTGACTTTAATTTCCAGGATCAGGGGGAGTCTAATTGGGTAGTTTGGGCAAATCAGGCCAGTAGTTTCGCCTATGATCATCTGTATCTAATCTGCAGACACTATGATGCTTTGGAGTTTGAATATTTTCCTATCCTGGTATTAAAGAAAAAAGATAAATCTTGTAGGGACAGGTCCAGGATGGCTGATTAGGTGTTACAGGATGCTGCACCTCACTCTGCTCCAAGTCACATTCTAATAATATCAGCATATTAGGAGCTATGAGCTTCAGTATCACGGAATTTGGATGAAATCTCTCTGACAATCTGACAGACAAGGTGACAGCTAATAAACACCTAATGCCAGGACAAGTCACCTGGCATCTGCTGAGGCTGGCTGGGTGTGCATGTGAACACTGACTCACATGTTGAGATTTCCTCCTGATGCAATTGTATTGCTGTTGATATGAAAATAAAAGAGCTTATGTTTCAGAAAACAGCTTGTATTTTGCATGTGAGTGCCTTGAACTCTCCTGAGTGGTACAAACTGAAGATATCTTCACTCCTGGAAAGCTACTAGTTAAAGATATTATGCATAAAGTGAGACATGAAGTTAATCTGGATCAAGGCTCTGGGCTCATGTGTTCACTGTGCTTGGTAAGATGCAATTTTAAATTTTTTTTCCTACTGTTTTCTGATATGTTCTCTATGACACCTCCTCATTGATTTGTCATTTGCCATCTCCAGGATTTAAAGATACATAGTGAATCTTGGGAAAAGAGCATTGGAAGATGTCACTTAGATCAAATTTGGTATTTCAGCAGTTAGTAATGCTCTACCTCAGTAAGAGGCTGGTGCATTGGCTACAGGCCACAGCTCCTTTGGGGTAGTGGCTGTGCTTTTAGTCGTGTTTAACTTGGTCCAGTTGTTGAGAAGGAATTGTGAAGAGGTGCACAGCTCTTACTTACACAATAAACCTGCAGAAAATCAGGGTTTGTGCAAAAGGGAGGTGTTTGCTTGCCCAATGCAGTGCCAGAAGGTGTCTTGTAGTGAAATGGTAATTGTGTTGTGCTGTGCCTCAGGGGTGGTCAGAAGAAACAGAAACATTTCCCTGCTGATACAGCTGCTTTGAACAAGAGTTTAATATACTGGAGGTGTCCTATCTGTTCCAGGGTGATGTTGCATCATCATGCCCTCTTTGACTTTTGCTATGCACTAGCATTATTCTTCTTTTGTTTGGTCTTCTGGAGATGTTGGATTTTCTTGTTTTGCCACAAAGGGTTGCGTGGATTTATGATATGTTGGGTGAAAAAAGTCAGGTGAATAATTTAAGTTTGTGATTCTTTTGTCATTAAGAATATGAGTTTAGTTAAGTATGATGGTTCAAGGTGATAATGATTCAGTAGTGCCTGGTCTGCAGTGGGGTAGAAACCCATGTACATGGCTCTCATTTCACCCTCTATTACTATTAACCACAGAATAGCTTTGAAAGCTTCAATATCTTATTGCACATTTTGTAATCATACTTCAAAGTCCACTTCCAGCTGTGCTAAGTAACACTTTGTTTTATCCAGATAAGAATCAGGTTCATTCATTCATTGCCCTTATTCTCTATTCTTTCTTGACCTCTTTGAATTTTAGTCAGTAGCAGAATTATTTCTACATGCTGATAATGCTGTTGTCATTTTGCCATTGACTTTTTATTATTTTTACTAAAAAACTGAAACACAATTCTTTGTACTAATTTTCATTTTAAAGCTTGAAGTTCTTTGCAGATAACTTGTAAAATGTTTATCTTGCAGAATGACTGCTTACCATACCAAAACTCAGGGCTGGGTTTGAGGGTCAGGTGCTGCATGGAAACACAAGTGGGCTCACAGGAATCCTCCACAGCACTTCTGGGGGCACAGAGCCCAGGATGCTGTAGTTTGCAATATTATGCAGGGTTTCTCAGGTTTGCAGAAGAAGTGTAAGTGCCCAGGTAGCACTGGTGAACTGACTGTGCCCTATATGCCTTTGATGATGCTGGTTGAGTTGTTGGCAAGTGTCTTGGAAACTCATTCCAATGTAACTGAACAAAAGCCTTCCTAGAACTCCCTGTGTCTCTGCGGTGTCCATTCAGGAGTTGAAATTAGCTCGAGTTCCTGGCCTGGGTTCCCTGCAGATCTTTATAATTTTTAGGCTTTCTTATTTCAAAGCATTGATAAATTAGGCTTTTGATACCGTAGAACTTTTTTTGTAAGCAATAGACGCTGTGCTCTGATAATTGTTTTTGAATTTGCTTTTTCATCTTTGCAATGGAAGGCCACTTGGGTGTTGCTGCTGATGAGCTCTAAGAAGCAGCCAAGAATACTAAATTTGTAGAAACTACTTGCTAGCTCAGTACCTGAGACTACAGACATGCTGCCAGGCATTGTGCTGTACGGTCTGTGGAATGTTTGGGTGTTCTTGAGAGTTTTCCCACTTGCCACAGGAGGCTGCACAGCAGTTGTGTTGTGGAGCTGCCCTGGGCTCGTGTTGGCTGGCGCTCGTTTCCAGTGGCTGTGTGCCTGTGGCCTTTTGGGGTTGCTGTGGCACAGCCTGGGGGCTGCAGGAGACATGTGGGTGCCTGCCTGCCTGCCTGTGCCTGGGATCCAGTGGGAAGGTAGCAGGGTTTGATTGGAAAATTTGTGAAAACCTTCATGTGGTTGAGAGTGAGCAGGAAGAGTTGTTCCCCACTGGTTCCTGCTTAGGCCATTGGACATGGCCCGCACCATCTGAATGTTGTGCACTTTTACCCATATTAAGCTTTTGATTAACTTTAGAAACTCCTCTCTCTGGAAGAATGGTGAGGAAATAAACTACTCACTGTGTTCACTCTTTGCATTTATCTAGTCTTTTGGTATGAAACCCAGTAGTTTAACTGCATCATTTCATCTGAATAATGACCTAATAATGTTCTAGTTTCTAAAGAGATGGTTCTTCCATGTTACTGGTTTTTTTGCTTTTGTGAAATAAGCTTGCTGTAGTTTAAATTTTCTCAAATATCTTGCATTGAAATCTAATAGCTATTAGAAGTTATCAATTCTACATTATCCTTTCAGGCTTTATTGTGAAATATGTTTGTGCAATACTGAACAATTCGTCATTCATTAAAACTTTTTATAATGATATACATGTTTTTATAATATTTATGTACTATCATGAAGGCATAAATTTGTGGGAGGAATTTCAGCATTTTGAACTAAATCTTTATTAACCCCAAATCCCAAATGAGTTCTTGAAGGATTTAAAGATTTGGATTATCAGAATACAAAAGGATGAAAGACAGGGTGACAAATACTAAGGATAATAACAAAGAAGTGCCATTTTAGCTTTTTAATTCATGTCTGTTTTTTGGTAATCTATACATGCTGCTGTGAAACAGATACTACTTATTGTATAATGATAAGCATATTTAAAGAAAGACTTAAGCTGTTCTTTTCCTATCTATTGAAACATTTAAAGGTGTGCACATTTTTAGCTATTGGCATAAGAATTTTAAGTGAGCTGCTGTGCTAGAAAATGACAAAATAAACAATACTCAAAGCTCTGCTCGTGAATTCCTTCTGAGATGTTCAACACCTATTTACAAATGCAGCTTGGCTAGAGCTCTGTCTTGGTGGAAAAATGCGGCCCAACGTGGGGCTACTGCAGTGAGAAACTTGTTCAGCTTGTGTATGAGTAAATTATGCAAACCAGTTTTGTGAAGACAAGATTTCTATGTTGGGCTTGTCATCTGAAAACAAATGAGCAGAAAACAAACAAGTGTTTTCTGATTAACTGTCTGCACTTGAGTATAAGTTCTGTATTCCTTTGATTTGAAAAGCTTTGCAGTGACTGTGTTCCTACTCCCCAGTGAGTGGCAGACCTCCTGGTGTTTATGTTTGTTACTGTTTATATTTTCTATTTTAGTTTGGACAGTGCATGTCAGTCTTTCTTCATTTGTAATTCCACAGCTTTCTCTAAGAATGAGAATCAGCATCTCAAGGGAAGGGGGGATGTACCCTGATTTAGTACCTTGCATGTATGCACCTGTGCAGGCTGGGAAGTGGGCTGACAGGAACCTGGTGGAGTTTGGAAAGAAGTGCAGAGTCCTGCAGCTGGGAAGGAGCAATCCTGTGCCCCAGTACTCTGTGCAGGGAGCTGTGACACTGGGGAGCACTTGGCACAAAAGGACCCGGCGGTCCCCAAGGCACCAAGCTGAACGTGAATCTGTAACATGCACTTGCTGCAAAGCTGGGTGGTGTCCTGGGCTACATTGTGCAATTATTGCCAGCAGGCCTGGAAAGGAGATCCTTTTCTTCTATCCTGCACTGGTGAGGCCACGCCTGGAGCACTGAGTCCTGTCCTGGGCTTTTCAGTACAGGAGAAAGATACTGGACATACTGGAGAGTCCAGTGAGGAGTCAGACAGATAATGAAGGGACTGCAGCACCTCACAAGAGGTAAGGAGGGAAGATAAGAGCTGGCACTATTGACCCTAAAGGAGAGAAGGCTCGGGGGAATCTTATCTATACAAATACCTGACAGGAGGGTGCAGATGCAAAGTGGTGCCTGGTAACAGGATTAGAGGAAATGGGCACAAAATGAAACATGTGGTTCCATCTGAACGGGTTTTTTTTTCCGCTGGTGAAGGTGACTGAACATTTGAGCAGGCTGCCCAGGAGAGTGTGCAGAGTCTCCATCCATGCAAGTGCTCCAAAGCCCCCTGGACAGAGCTATGGACAACCTGCTCTAGGTGACTGGGCGGGGTGATTTGACCAAATGACCTGCAGAGGGTCCCTTCCACCCTCAGGGGGCCATGAGATTATGATATGTGAGTTAGATATCAAGACTGTTGCAGAAAAAATGGTAGGCAGAGTTTGATACTCTTATTTAATTTCTGGAAATAAGTTAACAGTTTCGCTAAATGATCTAATCAAATGTTATTTGGCATTCAAATTAAAAGTTGGTGATAAATTTCTGTTAGGATTATTAATACTCAGCATGTGTATCCTATTATGCTTCCAGCTGTATAACATATTTTAGCTTTTAAACATGCTCTGTGTGCTGCAAAAACATGACTTTCTTGGATGAGTTTGATGGTGTCTGAGCCTCCAGATGATAGCAATGATTCCAAGTCCCTCAGGGGCAGTTATGGAAGTCTTATTAGCTGTGAGCAGTAATAAATACTCTTAATGCATGCAACCAGCTGGAATCCTGAAAAAAATCATTCAGGGTATTCCTGCCTTAAGCTGATAAGAGTGATTGCAATTCCTTTATGTATGTGTCAGATTTAGTTTAAATAAATTGATAATATGTTAGTCACAGCACTGGGAGTTCTCCACAGAATGAAGGACCCTTAAAAATATTTGGTCTCTTACTCCGTGGTGGAAGCTGTTGTGATTACACTGCCACCAGGAGTGCAGCTGGCTGGAGTGGTTAAGATCAACTCTGTAGAGGATATTTGCTGCAGCAGCACCTTCTTCTCTAGACTGTGCATGTTGTGTTTCCAGTCACCTTGAATTCCAGGATGTGCTCTCTGACAGTTTAACATGAAACAACTCAGCATTAGTCTAGTGCAGCTTAGAAACTGCAAGAGACAAAATTTGTAAACAAACTGCAGGAAAGAGCTTTAGGAGCCAAACTCTGTAATGAGCTTGAACGCATGAGCGAATCCCTGTGCTACTTCCTGTTCCAGTTGTCCTCTGTTAGACTCAGCTGTAGTTCTTGACATTCTTGATTTACCTATATTTCTTAGATAGAAAGATATAAAGGAGAAAATATGGTGGTAGTTTCAAGGCTCATCAGCTTCCCAGCTGTTTTGAACAGTCATGGAAGTTGATTGCAAAAACTATGTGGAACAGGGAGTAGTTGGTTTCAAGTTAGCTGCAAGTGTCTTCAGCTTTAATAATACAAAGCAAACCTGAAAGTCCCCTTTAGTTGTTATTTTTGGTTCAATATATTCACCCTCAGGATGCATTCAATCAAGGCAAGATTTTGGAACACTGAGCAAAATTACAGCATTTGGGTATTTATTTTCTCAAAAGGTCTTTCTGCTGGTTTTAACTTAAATTTTGATGGTAAAGAGCGCATTATTAGAGCCTCACATTATGCCTAATTAAATATTTATGTTAAAGTTAGAGTTTATGTGACTGCATAAAAGTATCAATTGAAAACAGTCTTTCTCTGGCTTAGTCAGTAAATACCTACCAAGGGAGCATCCATGGGGAAGAAGGGAAGTTAGAGTTTCATCCACTAAATAGGACTTTTTCCTTTATCATTTGATGATAGGAGTAAGAGGGGTAAAGGGCAGGACTTTTGCCATTAGTGTAGGCTTGTATCATCTGAGCAGGGTCCCAGGAAGCAGAGTAGAATAAGAAAATGTGTAAAACATGGGAGATATTCCCCCAGCTCTGCTTAGGCACAGCTGAGACTGTCCAACCTTTAACCCTGGGTGATATGGGAAAGGAGAGCATAGCACCAGAGGATTAGCTGATGCTAGGAAGTTATTTTAATAACTTATCTGTATTATTAATGAGACTTTTTAATATGCATATTGGCAAGGAGGTTGCTTCAAGTCCTGTAACGAGACTGCAGTTTGCACTATTTGACTGAAAAAGCACTGTTGAAGCACCAGCATGTTCCTGGATCTATTTAAAGGATGCATTTTCTGTTGCAAGGTTCTTAGTAGTGAAGTGCAAAAGACATATGACAACATACTGAGGAAAGTTATTCCTGACCTGCCTGAGTGAAGCTTAGTAGTTATGACTAAATCTTGCAGCGTTTCCAAAGGTATGTGGAATAGCTAGTCCATACTTGAAAGGTCACCCTTCCCTGCCTTCATATGTATTTTTAAATTTTTGTGGTTATTTTCCATTCAGATTGGAAAATAAAAGCTGTTATGCCATTTGTTTTTAATTATTGTAAAAAGGAAAAATATACTGCGAACCATTTTTAAGGGAAAGAATTTACCGCAGTTGGCACATTCTCTGTCAATGAGTACTTTTAATGTCATTAGAAGTGGTTAGTTTATCTTGACAGTGGTAACACACTCAGTAGGAATACATAACACTGCCAAGTAACAAATGCATTGCTTTGCCATATTGCCAACTTTTAATTTCAAGCTTTCAGTGGGAACTCATCCCCCTGTCCCAGTAGTGCAACCACAGAAAAGTTATGGCCATCTGTGTGAGAAACCTAATGAGAGGATGCTCAGGTCCTGATGCAGTATGACATCAAAATATGTGCCTGTAGGACTGCACAGAAACAATCACTTTGTGATATTATGCTAATGTGATGTATTAAACTTTCATGAATTGGTGTTTAACTAAACACATAGCACTGTTAAACAAGACTTGGAAACTAAGCAGTCAAGTACTGCATTGGCATTGGCTGGACCACTTACAATAGATGCTGCTAATAGATTGCTGAGAGAGACTTGAAAAGTTTGTAAAGCTCATTATTACAAAAATGAGTAGAAATTCTGTCACTCCTTATTTCCTTTCCCTGTTCTTGTCTGAGCAGCACCTCCCAGTCATGGCTTCCAGGATAGTTTGCTAATGACAGCAGAACAGCAGCAGCAATCTCTTAAACTACTTTAACCTTTACAACAGTGTGTTTGTTTGGGGAAGGCAACCATTCAATTTCCCTGTTGCTCACAGAATATTAAGGTTGCAGACATAAAGAAACAAAAGGAATGGCCAACAACTAGAATTTGAAAATTTTGAAAAGGTCAGTATAGCATGGTTTAGGACTGTCTTTATGCTTTCTTCTTAGCAGATGACAACTGACCAAATGCCAATAAACTATAAGCTATATATACATTTTTAAATATCAATACAGAAAGTGTCTCAAAAGTCAGCTTAAGTGGCATTGTTTGTTAGGTTTTCAGTTGTTGATACCCAGAAGTTATTAAATTTAATAAAGTCAATTTGATTTCTTTACTGCTGTAGGGTTTGCTGCCACTTTGTTCTCTTTGCACATGCATGTCTTTATGTGGCAAATGTGATATTGTAGCAAACACATCTGGGGATTGCTTTTAAGATTCTGCATGGAGTTTCATTCAGCATAGACTTACACCTTCTGTTATACAAAGCATTAATTCTCAGAACAACAAATCACCAGCAGGCTGCTTGCCCATTCAAATACTGGGCTTCACTTAGACAGGTTGACCCATATGAAAAAAGGTACTCAGTGTACGCATTCAAACGAGACATGTTTTAGAGAGGAAAAAAACAAGAACAATTTGTCATAAAATTGATGGACACTGAAACTGCTCTGAAGATAGCCCTCTGCAGCAAGTGTCAGTTATATGTAATGGATACCTAATGCCTCACAGGCTCTGGAGGCTTTAGTCTCTCTAGATAATGTGCCTGGCTACTGACCAGTTTATTAAGATCACAATGCTTTTGCTTTGTTATCCAAGCTGAGTCTTTTGCAACAGTGAAATAGTTCCTTTTTCATGCATGGTGGTCTGTGAAAACAAAGTAGTTCCTTCATTGCGGCAGCTATCTTTTCGTTTAGACATGGTGCTCTCTCCTCCAGGTGAAAACTGTCCTGGAGCTATATGCATTTATTTTCTAATGATTAAAGTGTGATCCTAAGGTTTAGCATTTGAAATTTGGAAGTCTAATGTTAAAGTTTGTCTTCCAGCCTTATATTTTCAACAGACAGAAAAAGATGTCTTCTGGAGGCAGTTTGTTGCATTTCCCTGGGGTTGCTGTCTCCCTTCACTGGGGTGGAGCTGGGACTGAACCAGGAGCAATGCACTTCCTGCACCTTTTGGGATGGTTATAATTATATGAGAGTAGTTCCTGTAATGTAGTATGAACGTGGCAGACTAGGAAAGAAAGGAAGTTTAAGGTGTTATGGATACCTTAAAGCTAATAGGCATAGAACATGTTTGTAGACCCTTAATTTTTATTGCTCTAGATTCTTTTAAACCCAGTAGCCTGAAACAATTGTTAATTAGTGACTGGTACTCCTTTAGATGTTCCATCTCTGAGAGAACAGGAAGCATTATATACTATAATTAGTTCCATGTCACTTCATCAGTTTACAGCGGAGCATATCGTGGGAAAGACTTTATTGCTCCCTTACAGTTAGCAAAGCAGTCCTCTGACAATGTGAAGGTCTCTGATGCATAAAGAATTAATACATTCTTCCCAACGAACTGTATCCAACCCTGCTAAACTGCTGACTTTATTTTGGATGTGTGACCTTTTACCTTCTTCAGTGTCTGCTCACTTCTGAGTTGAGATGAAACGAGAACAAAGCTCTAATGAGAGAAGATCATTAAATGCAGATGGTCTTCTATTTAAATACAAACATCCGAGACAATAACCCAGCTCCTACCAGGAAAGTGGTGTTGTCAGGGAAGAGGTTACCTTGGCAACAGGGTCACCCTGCATGGCCTTGGTGCAGAGTGATGGGGCAGCACGTGAAGGCAGAACCTCAAAGATGACGAAAGAGCAGGAGGTCAATCCCTCACACTTCTCACTGACTTCTCCCAGTGCAAGGTGAGCTACTCCAGGAGTTTCATAAACCTGGCTTTCTGAATACAAATGGTCTGTGTGAATCATCAAGGACATGGAGGACTTCACACTCCAGAAATTATCATCAAAGACTTTTTTTTTTTTTAAGGGAAGGACTATTTTCAAAGCTCATTGTTAGCTATTTGCTCACAGCACTGGACTTTATGCTCCCTGATAAGGATCACAGACTTTAGGTGTGGACAAGGGAGATGCTGAACTGATAGTGGGTCCCAGCTCATGGCTGCTGGTGCTAGACAGGTGTCCTTTAGGATTGTGTCCAGCAACCTTAAGATGAGTTGAAGCACTGGAATTTGACAGTGAGCTTGTGACAGGCCAGCAGTGTGCTAAATCAATTTATCAAATTTCTCCTGAAGCCTAAGAAGCCAGAGGAAACCTTGAAAGCTCTTGAGTTTGCTCTGGTGCTCAGTGTGCTGGGTGGGTTCTAAGGCAAAGGCTGTGGAGAAGTTGCTAAGCACAGCTGTCAGACAGAGTGATTCTTGATCCTTACAGAATGAGTGAGAGAGATGGAGATAAAAGATACAGAGACCAGAGTGGGGTGTTGAAAGCTGCATGAGCCAAAAAAAAATTAAAAGGATAGTTCTATCTCAGGAACAAAGGAGTGGTTTGTAAACAGTAACTTGCTCCTTTTTTTCCATACTGTGAGAAAAATTAATAGGCAACCTACTTAAAGCAGATAAATCAATTCAGCACTGTCATTAACAGGTGGATCTTGATCACTGTTTATGGTTCTCTTTTACCTGTTTTTCTTTACCAAGCCATTAATTTTGTCTATTGATGTTTGATTGCTGGGCCCTGTAAGACATTCACTGCCATCCTTAAGGCACTTTTCTCTTGGTGCAGGATATTCAGTGAGGTAGACTCATTGTGTTGTCTCTTTGTAATTAGCATGCCTGCTAACCATGTCTGCAGTCTAAACTGCTCATTGGAAGCTAATGAGAGACTGTAGTGGTGTTATTCTGTATTCAGCACTCAAGTCCGGGTCTGTTTTTCAGTCAAAGGATTGCCAGCTTCTTCCATTTTGAAGGCAACATTCTGCAGAAGTGTAAATGACACCACCTCCTCTCTCGCATCGTGCAAGACTGCATGTCTAACTGCAGTGACAGAGAATTGAACTTGTGACTTTGTTAGCGAGGAAATGATGTTCTTGATATTTTCTCAGTCCTCCTCACCCATCACCTCAGGCAAAACTAACCTACTCCTCCACAATCCTGTTGTTAAATGAAGATACAGCAGAAAGACACGGTGCTGATAACAGAGAAAGAAAACATTCTTTAGGTACTGCTAAATTATTCTATGCTGTTCTTAATTTAAGGTCTGTTTCCTTTTTGTGCTGGAATTAGTGGTGTACCTAAAAAAATCACCTCCTGAGATCTACTTATTCTTAACTAGTGCAATGATTATTTCTTTTTCAAGGATGTTGGAGGTTAATGGTCATGATTGTAAAGACCTCAAATGTGTTTGAAACTATTTTCACCCCTATGCTTTTACTTTTGCTACATTTTTGGGGAACATTGGTGTTGGTTAGTGTTCACTGAAGAGAGTTTTAACCACTCATGCCAAAAATGTTTGTATTTTCTTATTTCCCTCACATTTGTTCGCTGTTAAAAATAATAGCTGAATATTGAACTGCACTTGCTACGTGTGCAAATTGGATAGAAGCTCAAGTTACTGTGTGTGCACGACTGGGTTGTTTGGGAAACCAGAAGTCATTGAGGAATACTGTGAAAGTCACAAAGAAAAAGTGAATGTGAATACTGGAAGCTCTAGAAGGGAAATTCCTACTAAGGAGGTAAGAGCTTAGGCTCAAGTGGTTAGAGCTTTTCTTTTGAGTTTTCACCTTTCCATGTTGTATGTTTCCTTCTCGATACATGCTAATAAGGCATAGGGCATAATCCAAGCTCTCAGACACACCTGTCCTATCATTTGTTCATCCTGAGAATTCCAGCAGCAGCAAGAACTATCCAATGTGACAGCTGATATTGTCTAAATAGTGTCTCCAGGCTCAGTTTGTGTGGAGGAAAGGCTTATTAATTGAAGAATTCAGTCTGAAAAAGGGTAAGTTGTGACTGCAGTTGCAGCAGCAGGTGTGCTACAATTAACGATAAGACTGGTTCTTTAATTTGGGTGTAGAAATAGTCTGCTCTTTCTCCAAATGAGCTGCCACTGTTATCCTGGTTAAAAAGATGGTACTCTCTTAAATGGCATTTAACAAAACTACTAAAGCAAGATAATAAGATAACAATTTATTGCTAAAATGCTAATTGATATTTTGTAAAGCTGGAACTTCCTGCATAAGCACTTTTGTCAGATTCCAATTAAATACGTAGACATTCTCTTGCAAATTTAATGTAATAACTTAACAACATCTATTGCTTCTCTAGTTTTCAGTAATTGCTTGACTGTGTTCTCCAATATACTATTCATCCAGAGTACATAACTTTCTGATAATTGATTTCTGTGCTGCTGTGCAGCCAGATTATACAAAACATGGCATCAGGGGGTTTGTCTAAGTGCCCCAACAGTGCCACTCACATAAAGGCTGCTGGGCAGATCTGGTTGTGAAGCTGCCCCCCCAGCCACAGTCATCAATAGCATGCCCAGCTAGGCACCACCTGCTGCAGGCTGCCCGGTGAAAAATCTAAAATTGCAATAACCAGCTTTCAATTAGGGCAAGGAAGAGTAAAATCCTTTCAGTTCCTGGTATGTAGAAGCCTGAAACGTCCCAACTGTAGCACGCTTTTCTCTGGAGCCACTTGATTAGGACCATCTAGGAATGCTAATGATCTTCCCACCCCCATTACCAGCTGTAACGGGGGCTCGGACCATCTCTGCCTCCCTTGTGAGGCCAGGATACCCCAGGGACAGCCAGCTCGCAGCTTGCGCCTCGTCAGTCAGTGTTGGTGAGCCGCAGCCTGTGCTGGTGCCGTGTGTGTGCTACAGCGCTGCTCTTCTGCAGAGTCAGAGCTGCTTCACTCCCTCTGCGGCTGGAACAGGGCTGGGGTGGGGCACCGGCCGTAGGCTCGGACATCAGCTGCCTGATGGCATGTTTGCTTTAGGATCCCAGCTTTGCTGTGGGTATAGTCTGGTCTGTATGAACAAATAGCATGAGGGAGGGCTAAGAAAACAGCAACATGAAGAAAAGAGAAATATAGGGGTTTTTTAAGGTAATGCTATCAAAATGAACATATTTTGTTATAACACATTGGAAAAATAAAAATAAACATCACCATGTAAAAGAATTTATAACTTTTTCCCTTTTGTGTGCTCAGCCTGAGTTTCTGCATGCCTATCTCAGAGCTTCTGAATAGGTGGAGAAATTCCTATGAAGGCCCCAGTGCAGAATGCCTGAGAGGTAGGCAAATAAGTGTAAACATTATTTTAAGTAAAAGTTGTGACAACTAATTAAATGTCCACATTTATTTTAAGTTAGGATTTCTGCATATAGACTTTTCTGCTGGTTTTAAAATTAAAAATATATGGCCTTATATAGTAAAATATTTTTAAAAAGTGAATCAAAAACTTGTAATAATGATTATGTAATAGCTGAAGAGGGATCTTAATATTTAGCTCATCGCTGGGCTATGTCTTAAAGGTGTTTTTTTGCTGTTTATAGAATATTTAAGGAACACAGGAAAGCAAAATATGCTACTTCAAAATGTCACGTTTTTCACTATGTTTATAATACTTTTTATTCTGTGGGAGCTTGGGTTGATGGCAGTAACATAAGGGGTAGCTGTTTACAGGTGTGCATTTAAGTTTTGTAATTATATGTTCACAATACCTTTAGACTCCTCTTTAGTAAAGGTGACTTCTGATGTTATACAAGACTGGTAATTTGCTTTTGAGGTTGCATGCTAAACACAACAGTAGAATGCCTTTGTAAGCGTATTTGCAAGGAAAAGTGGCTTTAATTTTTCTTGTTACATCATTACTGAAAACATTGGGAAGCTTCAAATATGGGTTGGGTAACTTCATGTGGATTGAGACAGAGTACATTGATTTGGCCCTTGAAAGAGTGAATATTGCTTTTAGGTAGCTGTATAAAATTTCTTTCACCTGCTGTTAGCTGTGCTTTCACTCTTTCTTTGGAGTTGTTAACATTCCCCATTTTCGTAACTGTAGCAGTGGCTGCTCCTTCAGGAGCCTCCCAGGCCGGGAGGAATCTCTTGCCTGTAACAACAAATTACTGCTCTGTCACTTGCGAGTGCTCTTTTCTCTGTTGCGAGCTGGTGCAGCACCTCCCTTCTCCATGTACACCATTAGTCTTTTCCCTGTGAGAAGCAGGTTTGTGGCTGTTAGAGGATCTCCTGAATCGTTGTAGCTTTCCAAGGTTTCTAGGGCACTCTAAATTCCCAGGATAGGGCTGCAGTGCCCCTGCACAAGTCTGTCACCTGACTTATAGGCTCCTTCTTTAAACTCTGGCCATGTGCTTAGTGGAAGACCTTTTCAAGATTATGTGGGTAATTTTTAGGAAGAGATATTTAGCATAAAGTCAAATTATGTATTTAGTATCCACACGTGGATGTGTATGTGCAATTGATTAGGTGTTCGCCCCTGATTTTGGGTGATGACATGGGGTGTGGCTTTTGGAGCTGTATCCACTTGAATTTGAGCTGCTGGTAGATGAAGCAGCAGGTACTGTGGGAAGTGGTTCAGTCAATCCATATTTTGGTTTCCTATGGGGATTGCTTGGCTTTCTCCTGTTGCAGTATCCAGCCTGGAGTAACTTCCTGCTCAGACACGTTAGACAACAAACACTGTTATGTCTTTTGGGCCAAACCAATTTTCTTATACCAAGTCTGAAACAAAAATTGCCTTAAATATCCATGTATGCTTTGTGAATATCCATGATTATTTTCTTTTGATTCAGCTACTTATATTTCCAGCTGGAATAACTAGCCATTACTGCATTCTTCTGATTGAGTGTTAACTGCCTCATACATTTTTATTTTTTGTGGTATTAATTGGTTGCTGGTTTATCCTGTAATTCACTGATAGAGAAATTGAGAGTAATTCTTTTTCAAGCCAAACTTCAATATGTGTCTTAGCAGCAAGTTGAAGTTGTTTCAAAAGCATTAAGTGATTGTGTCAAAATTCAGATGCCTTATCATTAACAGTTTTCAAAGAATCAGTTTGCATTAAGTAAGATCATTTGAAAGCCTTTAGAAGCATCAAAGTAGTCTCCTTGAAGATTTAAAGCATTCAAAACCTTATAGGAGAAGCTCTGCATTGTCTTTGCTGGAATGGAGCTGTTTAGGGGCACTAGAAGATTCGCCATCCCTCTGTAAAAACATCTTCACCCAAATTGTTTTTCTTTTAATTTTTCTGGATTTGTATAAGATGTCTTAGTGTCCTTAAAACTTTTTAAAGAGCAGACACAATGGCAGTGCCCTGGATTAATGTAAATCAGCTACAAGATCTCTTGGACTCAGAACCGCAACTGATTTGTTCAAGAAGTTAAACAAAATGTGCAAAATGTTTAAAATGAGGACAAATGCTTGGGACACTGCATTTTCACTGCCTCTTAGATAAGAACTTTATAGCTGTTTATGTTGAATTTGGCAGTTCTGGAAGCAACCTGTGCTTCTGTGAATGCTTCTTTTAATGCCATGTCACCAGAAAAGTTGTGTTGGGCTTGAGTCTGAAAACCCAGTGGCAGCATTGTTCACGGACCAATTTCAGCATCCTTTCTGGCACTCTGACATGCAGGGTACACAAAATAACTCTGCTGCCACACTTAAAAGCTGGAAGACTTGGTGCTTAAAGCAGTCTGGGCACTGCAGTTATAAATCTAAGTTAATAAAAGTACCTACAAAGTTCTGTCTTTAACTTTCCCAGGATTAACTATAGGGCAACCTCTTCTTAGTTTTCCACCACATTTCTAGAATGCTTTAAAAAACTCTTATTGCTTTTGTTAATTTTCTAGCCATTTTGTGAAAAAATCATACTGTGGTCAGAAGTTTGTCTTCAGCACTTTAGAAATATGGAAGAAAAAGATAATAGCTTTTTATGCTAAATTAAGTCTTGAAAGAGCCTTTTTTTGTTTCAGACACTAAAACCTGTAATTTCAAGCAAAGCTGAGAGATTAAGTCCCCTGTCACTTGCAGAATAATTCATGCTTTATTTATGAGAAAATGGAAATATGCTAACTAGAAGATTATTCATCTTGGGATGAATATTTGATCTCTGATATACCTTAGGACAGGCAAAGCTTTTCATCTACAGGAACTGCATTAAAGTAATGGCCAGAAGTTCAAAATTTAGTTATCCCCAAATGTATAAATGAAGCATTTGTAAATTTGCTTCATTTATGTCCCTAAATATAATTTTTGTTATTTGTCCTCCAGGTTGTGTTTGAACAACTCAAGAAAACAATAGTTTTTCTTGTTATGTTAGAGATCTGTGCTTCAGAATGCAGCTTTTAGGTGAAGGGCAAGTGGTTGACTTCACCCAAAACTAAGCAAAAGAGCCTTTGCTAGGTGAATACAGAATATGCAAAACACAATTCTGGGATAGATGCTCCTTTCCAAAGGCTGAACAGTCAATGAAAGTATACCTTGTATAGCTTCTCTTGTGCTTAGTGGTGCCTTTGATTAGGATTTCTTTGGGTCAGAGATGGATTGTGGCTGTGAGCATGTTCTGCTGGACTCTCAGCTGCTTGCATGCTTGGTTGTTATGCTTCCCAGTGCTTAAACAAGAACCTGTGTCTGTTAGTACAAAGACTGCTTTTGCAGTGTGTATTCAAATAATAGACTTTGGTTTCTTAAAGCATGTTACAGGACTTGTCCCCATGATGTGTGTTTTAGGGTTCCTCTGGTTTGAAGAGCTCTAACATAGAGTCTAGAATAGAAAAAAATCGGTTTCTCGGCTGGGTTTTCCGTTTCTGTGGAATTGTATTCAAAGGATTGCTATTCAAAGGATTCATTTTTTGTGTTAGTTTCCCTCTGTGGCCTCGTGTATGGATATCAAAGAGGCTTCACACAGATGGTGTGGATTTCATGTGCTGTGTATGAATGACAGCTCTTCTATACCTTTCTGCTATCCCAGAATACTGTGTGTGAAAGGTCACAGGCTCATGTATCTTAAGCAAAGAAACAGAAGATGATACAGTCAAGATAAATATATGTTCATGTGTATTAATAAACTGCAACTGGCTGACATTTGAATCCAAGCTGTTGTGCTTCTGAGAAGTTAAATAGTTAAGCAAGTACTTTATAGTGACTAATCTGTATGATGAATTTCCCCTCTTTTCCTCTTAACAAATCTTCTGTGAAAGCACAATGTATCTTCTGAGATGTACTTACTGTTTTAATTGATCTTATTCATTCTGGTGGTGGCTTTCAAGCCATTAATTGCTCGGAGATTGTTAGTGTTTGAAATGCATTGATGCACCTGTATTGAGCTTTGACTTTGTTATATGAGAAGATAATTTTTTTTTGATGTCCAGGTGGAGATGAATTTAGTTTTTCGTGTGACCCAGCAATTTATAAAATCAGTTTTAGTAGTTTATGTTTTCAGTGTGGGAGAAGCAGAAATGTGCACAAAACATTTGGAACCACTGTAATTCATGGCAGAAACATTAAATATGCAGCACCTTTCTGCTTCACCTACTTGTTAATTGTTTCTAATTTTTTCCTTAAAATAGGTGTTTAAGGTTACTGGAGCAAAAGATTACTGTACATTTCTGCATAGCTTGCTATTTTTTGGGATTTCCTTTGAAAAAAACCCATATTGCTTGTTTCAGGAATTAATCTGGTACCTGAGAGATACAAAATAAACAGAGCAAGAAATCTACCATTTAGAAAATATTATCAAGGGACTCCTGTGAATTTTCTTTTGCTTTTGGTAACACTCTATAAATTTTTCTATAAGGGAGAAAATTCTTATCTTTCTACTTAAAGCCCTTCATGGGTTCAAAATTTGATTCAGTTCTAATGTTATCGAGTATCCATTACACACAGGAAAATCCCCGGGGAGGGCAGGAACGGGAGGGGGGAGGAAATGAGAACAGGAGTGTATTGATTGCATCTGTGTAAACAAAACAAAAACCCCCAGCCAATAAACAGCAATAACAAACCCAGTACCCAAAATTTAGCAAAAAGAATTTTAAATTCGAAAGATACATTGAATATAGGAGCAGCCCTTTCACGTTGCCCTTAGAATGCTGAGGTGAAAGATGAAGTAAGTATATAGTGCCAGAGAAAAATAATTCACATGATGAAGTTAGTTTTATGGGCTGTTGTAGTTCCTCCCCTATTCCCCTCTGCCTCCCTCGCTCACATGCAAAGGTGCACAGTCTGCAGATCTTCAGAGCCCACAAAGTTCATCTATTCCCCTTTATGCTGAGTGTGCTGACCAAAAATCAAAGGGGAATAGAGAGTTCAGGCAGGGAAGCTCCATCTGTGTCTCAATGTTTTTCCCCATGTAAAGCACAAAAATCATCCCAAATTTGAAGCCTGCATCCATTCTGAGGAGTAACAGATGAGATGTGCAGGGATCTACATCCAAATATCTGAACTTGCTTGCTGTTAGATATTTTTGTTTCTTTAAAGGAAATGTTTGTGAAGCAGTTGCTTCGTTTTCAGGGAAAAAGTATTATGTCAACAGAGGAAAAAGTGATTGCAGTTGGTTTTGCAGTTTGTTAAGCTAATGGGATTTCTTTTGGTGGTGTTCTTCATATGTATTCTCAGCATATCCCATTATAAAGTCCCATGGAACCATTTTAGTGTATGCTGCAAATGTTTATTGCCAATATGATGAATTGTTTAACAATGCTCAGACAATCATAACAGATTTACTGAACAAGTTTAAATCTCTTATTTTAACAAAAGCCCTCCTGGAACTCTCAGAAGAAGTAAACAGACCTTAGAACTGTTACAGGCACATTAAAAAAAAAAAAAGACAGCACTTAGTGTGACTGATATTTTCATATTTTTCCCATGGCAAAACTTGGAAATCATGCAAGTGGCCTATTTTTAAGATTTTCTAGGGTATTTTTCCTAGTATTTGCATAACACAAAATGATGTTGTAGCCATTCTATAAAAAGTCCTAATAAAGCAAGGTTGATCATGCATGAGGAAATTTTTTCTAAATGTGGCCTGTGAAAGCTCACAGCTTTTAATTCATGCCTGTTTGTATTGTTTCTTGTGGTTGCATTGACATCTTTGGGATTGCAGGAGCATTGTGCTAATTCATCTCTTGGGACTTGTAAGTAGTTGGAATTATTTTCTAACTTCAGAATACAATGATCAGACTGTGGGAAACTTGGGAACCATGAACTGGATAATGGTGGGCTGAAAACTGCCTCTCTTGTCAGGCTGGAAGGGCTGGTGGGCAGCAATGAGCAGAGCGCCCCAGGAGTTAATGTAGAGGCCAGTTTTTTTTCCCCAGGAGTTGTAACATCAAAGAAATACTGGTTGTAAGAGACCTGTGGGCCTTGAGTCTGTCTGGAAGTCTGAGTTCCATCTTTAATGGTGCCATCAAAGCTTGGAGTCACTTTTGAATAGCTCCTCTTCTTAAACAGACTAAGTAAGTTCAAGTACCTCAGCCTCTCCTGTTGGATTGTGTGCTGGAGGTCCCTGTCCACAGTGGTGGTCCTTCAGTGCACCTTCCCAAGGTGCTGAGCATTCTTTTTGAATTAGGCCACCCACAACTATGTCCTGTACTACAGATCCAATCTCACCAGGGTTGAATAATGGCCATAAACCAGGTTTTGAGAGGTTTAGAATGAGCTTTAGGAAGATTAAAATAAAACTTGCTGGAAGAGTAGTGCAGCCCAGGAGGAGATTATGCACACATTCAGGAGTCTCTGTACTTGGACATTCTCAAGAAAACTGTGAAGAGACTGATCTGATTTAATAGTGATTATGCTCTAATTCATAGTGGGAGGTTAGACTAGATAACCTTTGGGGGTCCCTTCTAATGAGCATTTTTATGATGGTATAATTTATTCACTCTATGAGAGCTGATTTTGACTTTTAAATTCATGGTTTCTACTTAGAATTTTTCTTTCTTCCATATTGTTGAGCAATACTCCAGAGAACTCAATGATAGAACTGAAATATCTGTTTCGAAATGATGCTTCAAACTGATCCTGTTAAGTAACCTCAGACAGAACAAGATTTCTTGTTTGAAAACTTTCATCAGATTTTTGAAAAGATCTCAGGATGTTGTCACTATTAATAATTCAAAGTCTTTTCTCAGGACAAATTTTATTTAAAAAATCCATATTTTTCTAGGGCCACAATTGGAAAAAAAAATTGGAGAAAGGGGTGGAGGGTGCCAGTTCACAGGGTGCATACATTCATTGCTTTGCTGTGCAGGAGATGTGTTAAACTTTTTTATAGTTTATTTTCTTTTTATAGTCCAGTTGAAGTCTCAGATTCTATTTTTTTTTCCAAATGAAAGGATTAATTTCATTACTGTTGCAGGAAATTCCACACTGAAATCATTAGGCTTGCAGGGAATGGAAATGAAAGAATTTGGTCTGGAATACTTTCAAATTCTCCCCATCCTCATAAATAAATGAATAAAAGAAAACCTCAGAACTGTGCAGAAGTTTTTGTGTGTGTCTGCTTCTGCGGGAGCCAGCGTGGCTGGGGTTTTCCAGTTATCAAGGCAGAGAAGTCACTCACTGGGAAGAGTGTATTAATGTGTCATGCTTTGAGCAGGGGGCTGGCCTGGGGTCCCTGCCAGCCTTGCTTGTTCTGCTCTTATCCTGTGGAGTGAGCCAGGGAGTCTTTTGTCTCTGTGGCCTCTGGTGCTGCTCCTTGGGGGTGAATTCCTGCTGCTGTCTACCTTGGGGGCAACAAACTTTAGGTGGTGAGAGATGAAGGTGCCCACTGAACTGTCACACACCTTCTGTGAGCATATGCTGTTCTACTGTACCAGGGGAAGGGATTCTTGACACTGCAAAGCAAGAGGAAGCAGCAGCTTTCCCTGGACTGTTTATTGGGTAGGACTTGAAATGCAGTACTGAGTGGGAAAGAGCCAAGTGTAGTGAGACTAAAGCAGGACTAGTGGTAATTGCTCTCAAGAGCAATTTAGGTCAGCTCTGTGTACCTGTCTCTCTTTAAAAAATAAAATATCTTCCATACACATATTGGAAGTAAAGGTACTGGGGGTCTATATTATGGAGAGTGCTAAGCAAAATCTTAGAACTTTTTTTGGATGGGAAATGAGCAAAGCCATAGCAGGACTGCCAGGTTTTGGAGGAGACAGTTAGTGCAGAGCAGCTGAATGGTGTTGCTGTGTTCCAAGCTGCCTCTAGCTGTGCATTATGGGTGTGGGAAAGCTGTAGGTAAAAACTGCAAACATCTTTTGCAGATCACATTTAATTTATACTTCTGTTCTTTAACTATGTTTCCTTATACATAATTTTTGGTTATAGTACATGAACTCATATATGCTGCAGTTCCTTACCATCTGCAACCATTTTCTGACTAATTTACACCTACCTGTGGGGTTCCTTAGCACAACAAATCAGCCTGCCTAAAGATCTGCTTTTTGGGCCTACCTCTCTATAGAAAGCAAGCAAGTTGTAGTCTGATTTTCTATGGAACATTCATACAGTGTAAATGGAATGTGAATAATTTGTTTTTCCTTTGCTGAACAAAAGATACTGGTGTTTGTTCAGGAACTTCTTATTTAAAAGAAGCATATGCCAAGGAATATGTAGCAGTGAGATAACACATGCCTCGAGGAACTCTGTGAGGGGCATACTTTTGAAAATATTTTATTTCTGTATTCTTTTTTGAAAAGAAGTGTCAAAATAAGGAAAGCCAACAGGGAGTTCTCACTAATGTACCAAACAGATTTTATTTGCAACATATTTGCATGTAGAACCTTCCAGTCAAAAAAGCCATAATTAATTTCCTGGAACAGTGGTATGCACGTTTTAGTGTTTTGAAGGTAAAAAAATTACAGAATAGGGATAAAAATTGTAAAGGAGGATCCTGGCGTGTAAAGACTTGCACACAACATCTCTTCCCATACATATGCTACTGTATATATTGGATTGCAGGACTGTGACCCAAGAAGGCATTGTCTTTATTCATCTGGGGACAAGTTCCTTCAGACTTTTAGAAAAATTCTTTCACCTTTAAGTAATAGGGAAAACAGCTGCTTGTTTAAATATATCTTTATTCATTGTTTAGCTATTATGGCGTTATCTGATCTCGTTCTTTGATGGACACTGGCAATAACTCCGTTCCTTGATGACATTAAATTTGCATTCAGATGTTTCTTTGACTGATTATGAAGTAACATTTTATACGGATCCTGACTTTTTTCCCTTTTTTTTTTTTCCTTTCCTGATTGCCCATATAAATTCAGTAAAAGCATGCAACCGTGTTTCTAGAGAAATCCTCTGGGATATTTTTGTTCCAAAGCAGTGACTACAAATCACTCACCTTTTATCATGAATATCTCAGCTGCCTTGTGAATCAGGAGGTGCGTGTATATATACAGTCCCTGATGACTGGTGTTCTTTGCTGCTGCCCAACTGGGTTGGTGGCACTGAGGGCTCCTTGTCCTTTGCTCTGTGTCGTGGACAGTGGCAGCTCAGCAGGAGCCTGTCTGTGGTGGGTGCTCCCAGCTGGGCCATCAGCCCAGTGCCAGTCCTTGTCCTCCTTCTGTCCAGCCTTGCCTGTCTGTGCTGCCTCCTAACACCTTCAGGGATTTGTTGATGACTGAAGAAGCACAAACTGCCTCTGAATCTTGAAGACTGCCTGAAAGGATGTTCCCTTTCAGGTGTGCAGGAAGGAAAGCAAGGGGGACAGATGATGACAGTTTTCTTAGTCAGGTCTTACCCAGGACTCCCTTACAGCAAAGGAGTATATCATAAATAGTGTCTTATACTTGGGCCTCCACTGGAATATCTGAAATATTTTGTGATCTAGGTGTTTATGATTTTCTCTTCTACATATCTCATTTTTTGAGGGGTAGGAGCTTTCTCGTCTCATCTCAGTTATAAGATAAAGAAGAAATGATATTGTAAAATAATTCTTACACAACAAGTGAGATATTGGTTTCTTAACAAATCTGTTTTGCAAGACTGACTTCTTTTTTCTCTTTTTCTTGGAAAATATTATTTAAATTGTTTTACAAGGCCAGGTGGTTTTAAGCAACTTGACCATTGCGATACATCATCATCAATAAAATAGCTATATTTCAGTTCTCAGGGCTTTTTTTACATTTTATTTCATGTGGCTAATTACAATTTTCTGTTTTATCATCTTTTTTTTGCATAGTTGAGCAAAGTGTGTGGGTTTTCAGTTTGTTTGCTTGTTTGTTTTACCCCTAAGCCTGGACAGTTTAGCAGCTTGACCTTGTATTTCAGTGTAAGTTTTTTCTTTGTTTTAACTGCACTCATCACCATAACCCTTTGGCTCTATAGGCAGTATCTTCTAAAGAAAGAATTTATACAACTGGAGGTAAAGGATTTTAGAGATATCTTCTGGTACAGCACTGAGAGAAGTATTTGCTTTTCACAAACCCCTTCCTGCTCTGGTAGGTTGTGCTGTAAGGCAGCAATTACTGATCTTATTTCACCCCAATGGAACACCATTTTGTAAGCTAAAATATGATGTAAGCAGCATCTTTTTTCTGAAAAAAAAGTAACATCTCTTACACTGTTGCCAGTTCAGTGAATGAAAAATAACTCTTTCATTCCCAAAGGTATTTTGCAAGAAGTGTCTGAGGAAACTTGTGAGACTGTAGGATGAAGCAGGACACAGAACAGTATTTTTATAAGTATGATTTTAAAGTAGAGGAAAGAACTCTCCCTGCCTTCAGAGTTGGCTTGGAAAAGGAGTTGCTGTAGCTGTTCTGCAGTGTGTTCTCCAAGAATGCATCCAGGAAATGCTCACGTTATCCTCAAGCTCTTCCTGCACAGGAAGCTGGGGTGCAAGGAGGTGTAAGTCTATATTTTTCCAGATAACCCTAGGACACATAAATTTATCTCTTTTGAGCCATCCCCATCTCCAACTGCTATCTAAAGATTGGAAATGTAAGCTCAGTTGTTTCAGTTCTTGAAGGAAAACAGGAAGTAATAAGAGTTATCTTGCAGGCAGTCTAGGTCTCCTGGACTTGCTTTGCCTGGGTAAGCTATAGAAACTGAGCCTGGAATAGAGGTGAATTTCCAATCATCTGTCAGTTTGCAAGTGTAGTGCCATGGTACTCTGCCCTAGCACCCAGACCTGGACAGAGACATCACTGATCCTCGAGGCACACTTATGGGAAGTGCTGCACACTTGTGGGAAGTGTAGCGTGACACCACGTGTAGCATTGATTAACTCAAGCTGGCTTTCCTTCCTTATGATCTTATTTGTATTAACAGAAAAAGTGCAGCCAATTCTTAAGCTCATTCCTGGTCATAATTAAGGCAGTTAAAGTGCAAAATGGAGTTGAGGGGAAGTGTTTTCAGACTAGAGGTAGAATCATGTAAGACGAACTCTCTTAACCAGTGTTGAGCGTAATGGACGGAGTTGTGTGGTGAAGCTTTCCCCTTCATCTCCAGATTTCTAAGGGGTTTTTGAATGTTCCATGTGGCTTTTATGGCAGATTCTTGAGTACTTAAAAAGATGGCTAACCCTTCAGAGTTAAATTATGTGTTCACAAGTTTAAATGCAGACGTGTTCGGGTTCAATAATATTTTCTTGACTGTGTACAACTAATAGCTGCACACAGTATTCAAACTGCTAAAATGTTAAGCAATATTTAACAATCTTGCCCTTTATTTGGTCTCTTTGTTTAAATCTTTTGCCTGTTCAGCACTTTAAATTATCTTTAAATAATGATTAAAATTAATATTTGGAAAACACAGACTAAGGAAGAAAGCTTGAAAACAGGAGGTAACCTTTTTTGAGATTCTTATCCTTTTTTTTTTTCTTCTGTCATTTTCATTTCCCTCTCATTTTCTTATTTCAAACTAGCTGGACCTGGTTCAAATACTCATGCTATTTTGACGATATTTATGGATCAAAAGAATATGATTTCCATGGCAACTGCTCCAGGTTTTGAGCAAATATCAGCTTTGAAGGTGCTTTTTCTTTTTTTGGTTTTTATTTTGTGCTTATTAGATTAACCCCAGGAGGGGTTTAGATCTCGTTTATAAACAGATAACTTAATTTGAAGAAGAAAAGCAAATTTCAAAATAGAATGGAGTGTTCAAGAAATCAGATCCAGCTGCAGAGTTCTATCAGCTTCTTGCTTTGTCCTTGAGTGTTTAAGCTACTACAAGTTTTAAAAAGCAATTTTCACCATAGAATATGACGTTGTTTATAATCATGTGATTTCACAGTTTCTGAATAAGTGTTCTGAAAGAGATATTCATATTTTTAGTGTCCCCTGGCTGCCCATTTGCTGGTGGTGCATACGGTGTGGGTGGACTGAGGGTGACAATGTAGCTGTGAGGTGAATAGAGGGATAAGTGTTCTGAATGGGGAATTGCTCTGTAAGCACTGATGATAATAACTGAACCTGATTGTTGCTTGCATGTAGCAAAATGCTCTGGGACAAAGTTTCCCCAGTTTGAATGCCTGCTCTGCCTGCATGTTAGCTCCTGCCTCTTGCAAATCTTAACCCTGAAAGAGCTGTAATAGCCCCGTGGTCAGAGTACACAGCAATTGGTTCTTTTAAAGAGTTGGTGTTTATTGGCCACCATTATAATAATGCATCTAATTCAGAGATTCATGAAGTACATACCAAATTTTGATGATTTTATTAATTGCCAAGAAGTCATCGATACTAAAAAATGATGGATCCATGACTTTAAAGACGAGATTATTCTTGCTAAGGTTCAACTTTTATGGCTGTGGTTCAGAACAGCTGCTGTGTGTGTTTATGCATTTATGTTTATGCACACATGCACCTGGATGGTTTTGGGAATACCCCAGTTGTTCAATGTAACATTAGTTCTTCATTATTCCTTGGTGCTGGTATCTCAAGGACTGACACAAGGAACTCCTAGGACACATGGGAATGTTATTATCCCATGAGTAAGTTTCAACTACTAGGTACAATTACATAGTCAGGAGAAAGCAAAACTGAGGCTGCACAGGCATTTCTTGTTCTCTTGCATGTAGAAAAACATTTCTTTTAGAGAAAAAAAAAAAACTAGGGCATTGGTTATGAGCAGCAGAACCTCCCCATGTGTTATTGGCAGGGTTAGAAATCTTAATTTTGGGCATAATAATAAAGCAGAGCCCAAGGACAGGGGTTTTGGTCCCTTCAAGGATCCAGTTTATAAATATCCTGGTTAGGTTGTAGGGAGCTACAATATTGACTAATTTTGCTCACTAGCCTTTAAATACATGTGGTTTATAGGATATTAAGGGAAAAAATTACTTAGAATACTTTTCTTCATATTTTTCTATATCACCACCCACACTGTCAGCTGCTGTCATATTTTTCTGGCTTTGATACTGTTATTCATTAAAGAAAATAACAGATGAAACTAACTTTGGCTACTCAGATTCTCTGTAGTCTTGAAGTTTGTCATTTTGTGGTATCATCTAATTGGGAAGTCCTGGCTGCTAACACTAATGTTCTCTGAAAAGCCAGACAGCAACAGGCCTTTCCAGGTTTGGTTTCTAATTTTATTTATTACTTTGTTCCTCAGAGAAGCTAGAGCATGACTATATTTACAATGTATTTATTTTCTCATACTTACACAGAAGTGGAAATGATTGAAAAAATACCCTGAATTTTTGTCTATTCATTTTTGCTTTGTGTGAGTGAACCAGGCTGTTGCATTCCTAGGGGAGGCCTCCTGTACTTACAGAGCATTTTGTCTTTGCTAGACCCAGATACTGCTTTAAATACAATCAGGTTACAGACACCACAGTAGGAGCTCATGTAGATTGTAGCTAAGAACTGGAAAAACTGACCCAAGTGTTTTATTGTTTCACTAAATTTCACATTGATTTATGGTATTAGAACAAAAGATAATCAAAAGAAAGTTGTCCAAGATTTTAACTGAAAGTGTGAAATCAGGCCCCACATTGCACTAAGTACTTTATGATTTTGACTCATCCAGGTAAATATACTCTGGTTTGGTGTATTCTCATCAAAAGCTTTGTCAGCTCTGGTCAATCTGGAGTTGCAAGGTTGTACTGGAATGAAAAGGCAGGACATTTCTTTTTTGCAGATTCTCTGCTGATAAGCATGTTTCCATACTCTGAACAGGATAAAAAAGGTTCTATTGCTTCATGTGAGTATTTCTCATAGTTCTAGCTGTGAAGTATTTCTGGCCTTTTTTCAATAGTTGACTTTCTCATACTTTGTAAAACCAAGAGCAGATTTTATAAAGTTTTTTTAGGATGGCTTCTTTAGAGATGTCTTTTTAATATTTGAGAATTGTAAGTGAAATTATGTGCAGACATACCTGGTTGATTCAGTCTGTATATTTTGCATACTGGTTTTATCCTGCCAAAGCTATTTAATTCAACCAAGTTACCTTTGATGTTTGTAGGAGTGCTGAAGTAAAACTGCTCTTTCCTATCTTAGGAACTGAATAACTTCCAAAGGGATGCTCTGTGGGGTGCCTTCACCTCAGCTCCTTGTAGGATAATCGGGAATTGCACATCTATAGTATTTTGGTCATGTCAAGGATATGCTGGGACTCCTTTTTTTTCCCAAAGTAAGCCTAATTTATTTATTTCCTTGCCTCAGGGTAACATTTTTGAATCTTTTTGAAAAGGTTCCCTTGTTCCCCAAATACGTACAGATGTCATGTTTTCAGAAACAGGTAAGCCAGTAAAAACTGTTTGCATATTCCACTTCAGAAGTGTTGAACTATTTCTGTTGAATATTTCATGTTTGATGAAATACTGTAGATGATTCAGTGTTGCAGGTCTATGTACAACTGCTCCCCTATGAAGTGGGATGCTTTGACTTCAGGAGAGCTAATAGCAGAGAGGGGCTTTAACCTTTAGGTTATTTGACTGCATGCTGCCTGATTTGCCACATTAAGAGTCATTTGTACATGTTGGCTTCACTGGCCTGTGTGAAATGACTTAATGGCTTCAGTTTGCTTCATGGAGGAGAATCCTCCATGTTACAAGTGTCAAAAGATGTTGGTGGCTCTTGAGCAGATATTGATGTTTGTGAATGGAGCAGATGCCACCCTTCTGTGCAGGAAAGACATAGACACCAGAGAGTAGAGACACTTGTGCTGCTGCTGCTGTCCCCACAAACGTGCAGTGGGTGCCAGAGCTGCTACACTGCTGAGACAAAAATTGCCTCCTATCTAAATTTTGCAGAAGGAAATAGAGTAAAATTACTAGAGAAGGGGTATGTAATGACTAAGGAGTAAAAGCTACGTCCTTCCTTGTGTTGAACCTCTAACTGTGCTACTCTGGGGGTCCTTGGAGCTGTGGAACCAATAGGGAGCAGGGTGGGTTCCCCGGGCTTAGGGGTACTGTGAGCCCTGCCCAGCACTCTGTCTCCCATGGCATTACCTGTTCCTGATTCTGCTTTGATTCCCCCACTCCCTGTTTTTCAGCAGTGGCTGGCTCTGAGCATGGCCTGAAGCCTGGCTGGGCTGGTGCTGTAACACTGCTGAGCACAGCTCATTTGCTGCTGTTTGGTCCCAATTGGTAGCCTTTATCTGGAAACCTGTTTCACCCCTTGCTATTTCCCTGCTGAGAAACTCCCATCTGCTCATGCAGAATCACAATGGAAAATGTCAAGTCATTTGAATTTGCCAGATGAGGAAAGGAAAGGGAGAAAGCCCCATAACAGAAATAACTTTTATGAGGGTGAGCCAAGACAGGCATTTAACTCCTCTTCATCGTATGGTTTTATTATGTAATGCTTTAAATACAGAAAGGGAAGGCAGGTGGGCAGTCAAAGAGCAGGAGAGGACACCAGCCACTGGAGAGCAGGGCCATGTGGTCCTTAGTGGAGGTGACTAGGAAGGAATGCAGCCACAGACCTCATAAGATGAATGGAGGAGTTCAGGGCTCACCCAAATTTGAGGCTGGAAAGAGCAGATAGTGGGTTCACACCTTATGACATCTTCTTTCCTCTGCTCTATATGTCTCTCTCCATGTTGTTTCAAATTCAATTTCCTGTGTGGCTCAAAGGCTTTTATAATTTCTTTCTCCCAAGGATTGGCTTTTCTATTACATTTTGCTACCACATAGCTTTCATTTTTGTTTTAGGTTTAATGTCATCTAGATGTTATGTAAAACAGGCTGAGATGGTTGTGCTTTTTATGAGTCATAAACTGTTACTTGTCCTGTTTATGGCAGTGATAATGGTATGAGACTAGGTATGTTAGACAATTACAGACAAAATTGTTTGGATTTTTGTAGGTCCTGGAAATGTACAGGTTTAAATAGCTATCAGTAGGTCATATGAAATAATAGTTCAGAATTAAAAAAAAAAAAAAAGAAAAAAGAACATTATAGTTCTGCAGTTACCCGGTGAATTCGACTGTGGGAGATGCTGTTTCACAATGACAAAATGTTCTCATTTACAGCCCAACAGTCTCCAAGTTACCATGTTTTCAAAAAGGTAATGTTTTACTGGCTTTAGACATTTCTGTGTGTTAAATTCAGGTTAGCTTCATGTGAGAGTCCCAGCTAGCCAATTGTTTGAGCTCTTGTGATGAGGAGTTAAGGATAGTGCAGTTTGTTTAGAACATCAGCTCATGTAAGTCAGTGTCAGGTCTGTGCCATTTCCACACATCCCCTGGAATCTCACACTGGCTCTCTTTGCATTTATACTGTGTTTGTGCTATTGAAAGTCCCTTCATATCACTGTGATGTTTTGCTGTTAAGGTTGCAATGAGGCCAAAGGACTTAGTTCTCCAGGCTGTTAAGCACTCCTAGTGTTGTGCTGTACACACTCAGATTCTATTGCTTGGAGTACTCAATGCCACGCGAGATCCTACCATTCTGGAAACACAAATGTACTCAAAGTGTTTTTCAGTTCTCTGATGAAAGTCTCTATGGCCCATGGAAATGCCAGGTACAATTATTGCTAATATTCAGGCACCATACCAGTAGCATCTGCTACTGCATGGTCCATCTCCATTTCACTTATTCCTCAAAAATTTAAAGAAATGGTTCTCTGTCACCAGACATCAGAAGATTTTTACTGTCTCTATTATCACACACTTTTTACCTGTTACTTGTCTCTTTGTAATAATTCTCCCAGCTTCATTCTGAGACCTTGATAGGTAGAAGTCTTTTTTTAAGAACTAAAACCAGAAACAATGATTTTACAACGATGACATTCCTATTCTGTTAACTTTTCCTCCTCCTAAAGCACAAACTCTCCACCAATAATTATCCTAATGGTAGTTTTAAGTCTTGACATAGCTAGAGGTTGTTGAAATTTATTTGAACCTTTTGCAAGAAATACCATGCTTGAATATTTTAAATTAACTTTCTCAATATGATCTAAACATGAAAATTGTGTCGTGCTGTCTTTTGTAATACAGCTGGAGATGGCAGTCACCCTTGTCAGGTCCAGCTGTGAAGCCAATTTTTTACAGACCGAACACTCTGATAAAAGGGACTTTGCACCTCAATTTTCTCACAGAAGAATTGAGCCCCTACCCCAGACTCTTTCTGTAGTCAGCAGAGAGGGGAAGCAGCTCCACAGGTCAGTTTATCCCCTACAAAAATACCGTTTCTAGGATGGAGTGCTAGTCTTCCTTGACTGTGAATATACTTAGATTATGTATCTAGGTTAAACATATTTCCATCTTGAATGCCATTTTGGCATCCGAGTGGAAGAGGATTGTAATTAGTCTTTATCTCTGAATCATTACTCAAGCAAACCTTTAAGGGAATTGTTCCTGATTAATGTTTGCAGGACCCAGATCTGTAAGAATCTTTGTAGGAGAGACTGTGATCTCTGCTGCTTTAATGAGTTTGAGTTCTGAGATTCATTACAGCCATATGAGTGGCCCTGAAAAATGAGTTCTCTCTGAGAGTGCTGCCAGCACTAAGCTGGCTAGGTGTTTGGATGGGGCTCTTGCAGACATACTTCTTTTTTTTTATTTTTCCCCTTAGAGTGGAGTCCACTTTTGTTTGTTTCAGCCTGCCTGTTGGTCTTCCTTTCACAGAATGTGTGAGAATCAGGGCTAGACAAATCCCGTTACTTTCTTGGCCATGTAAATCAGAGCAACTTCTCTGACTGAAAACACTGTCCTACTGTTTACAAGATGAAAGGCATGACTGAGGTCTTCCTTTGCACTTGTATGTGTCATTCTCCAGCTCAGGAGACTTGTTCTTGTACTCTAATACTGTAAGTGGGGAATCCTCTGCGTGTCTACTTTCTTCTGTTGTTGTAGATGAAGTTGGCTTGCCAAGAGGATGTATGAATAATTTGTTAGAAATGCTAGATGTTTGAATTGAAGGCAACTGAGAATTTAAATTTAAAATTTGTCTGTACTGTAAATGTAGTCAATTTAATAGAAGTATGTATGAAGATTGGAAAAAGAAAAAGAGGATTTTCTTAGAAAATGGTGGGGAATTTTCTTTAAGGTTTTGACCTTTTCAAAGTAACAACAAATCTTCATGGCAAGTTCTTATAACTTCTGAGTTTTATTCTCTTTTAGTATTTCCTTTTCTTTTAATAGGTGTTTCAGATCTTAGCAGCAGGGTCTCAGATCTTAGTTTTCATTTCAGATGCAGTTGGTCTGGAAGGAGATAGACCAGAGAGATCACACTAATTCCTTTATTCCTCCAAGCACATAGCTTGATGGAGATGTCTCTGATTCAGGCTTTATACCATGAAGCACAGTGGGCTTTTTTCAGTCTCTAAGGGCATGCTGTCTGCTGAAACCAAACAATCTGTTTGTGCACATTGTTGGTTTTTTTAATACCACAGTGTGCTTTTTAGCACAATGTGTTACTGTTACAGCTGTGTGAACTTGACTTCTGGAAATTCTCTTTTATTTTTAAACATCCTGTCACAAACAACTTCATCCTCCACCACTTAGTCACAAAAGGATGTTTTAGGTTTTTCAGCCTCATTTAACAGTAGCTTAGCACTTAGTTTGTACAAGAGCTGTGCTCTTGTATCAGGGTGACAATCAATGTCTTCTGACTTAATGGTGAGACAAAACTGCTGAGGCTGGAAATTTGGATCTACACTTGAGTAAAAATGTCAGCTGCTGAGGGCTGGGAGAGGCTTGGCTTCTGCAGGTTTCTAGGTGAGCCTTGATAAGTTTATTGCAATAATCATGTTCTTTAAATAGATGTTAGAGATTTACTCTTTAACTCCCATCCTCTTTGTTGTCTTTTATGTCCAGGAAGGCTTTCTGGCCAAACTCACTTTCCAAAGTAGTACAGTTAATTTCCCTTTAAAGAATGAATGGAAAAGTTTTTTTTTTTCCCCCTTGACAGCTGCCTATAGCAATTTCTTTCATAAGGTTCCCTTTATTTTTCACTAAAGGAAAGCAAAGGCTCAGTGCTCAGAGCATCTCAATCACAAGATGTAGATCTAATTTTCTGAATGGGATCTTAGCTCTGTCCAGGCCTATTTGCTGCAGTGTTTTCCAGCTGCTTCCCTCAAAACTATTCTAGGTGAGAGGGACATAGTTAAGAAGCAGTTGCATGTGTGAAACTAGAATTTGTAGTGCTGTTTACAATTTCTTGGCTGAGATACTTGATAGGAGTATGTTTGACTGTGTGTACACGTCAGTAGAAACACACACGAGCATGTCTAGTCTCTGCTCCCAACTATTACTCCTTAAACTGGGATTCTTTCTGTTCTCCTTTGTTGCTGTGTTAGAAATGTCTCTTACTCAGTAAACTGTCAGAAGTGTCATTTTATAAGCTAATTGGAGGCTACAGAAAGGAAAAAGCCTTTAAACATTGATGGACCTGACTGGTCAAACTTCATGTCTTTCTACCTGCATTAGTTTAACAGATGACTTCATTTTTCTGGGCAGAAAATTCAATATTTCTTCACCTACATAATTTACTAAATTGACAGAAAGATACCAGAGGGAAGAGTGTACATTGCCTAGTTAAGAGATGCTGAAGAGAAAGAATAACTTTGAAGGGTGTTTCATACAAAAATAATGACGTCATACCAGCAAACCTCAAATTGTTGGGGAAGGAATTATTTGGATGCCTTTATTTCAACATCTACTTTTTAAAATCATGTAATCTCTATGCTTTCAATGCTATATATGACAGGAATACTGTGAAGGATGCTGGCTAACTGGTTGATATCAATGCTCTGAGCACAGCTTTGGCTAGACTTTCCATCAGTATTACTTTTTATTCAGATTGGTTGTTGTTCTAATCTTACACTTTGTAAATACAAAATTTGGTATAAATGAGAGAAATCCATGGAGATTTAACTTTAATTTGTCTTCTGATTTTAAAATACAAAATACTTATAGAAGTACTTCAAAAGAACTGTTATTTCTCTCTTTCCACCTCACCTGTAATAAAAGTACACAATTTAGTGTTAATCTAGGGAAGTCTTGAAGCTGTCTGATTTTTCAGAGGGCAAGTGGCTTTCCTTTGGCACAAGTGTAATTTCCATGCATCGCTATCAGACAGTCTTGAAAAGTCTTAATCTTTATTTAGAATAGCAAGCAATTTGCAGTGTTCATACAGTTGAAGCATAACAACCTGTAAAATCAGGTATGGCTCACAAGATGTGAGGTGTGAAAATGAACAGTATGATATGAAAGAATAAAAATGCTTGTATTTTGCAGTTCATCTGTTTTCTAATGAGCAATTCAATTAAGTCTGGCCTTGTTAAGTAGGTGCTTGAAAAATAAGTCAAGTGATGCAGTAATTAGGAACACAGAAAAACAAATCCCTCCTTCTTTTAAATAGCAATCAAAATATTTATGTGGAGAAGTTATTATTGTGGAGCTTTTTATTCATATTCTAAAATCCTTAGGTAGCTAAGTTGAGGAAAAACCCAGAGTGTAAAAATACAGGGTGGGAAGGCTTCAGGAGGCACTCAATGCAAATCCATCAGTATCTCAGTTTCAAGACTCCACAGGGGAATGATTTAAGAAACATGTAAGTTTATAATAGGAACAAATTATACTTCTACCAGGTTGTAAGCAAATTGAGCAGAAAAGGTGAATAATGGCATTTCACACTGGGTATTTGTTTCCAGTTAATGCAGAAAACGTAACCAACTCTAAAGTAATAGATGATCCTTAAGTCAGACATTAATAATGAAGCTGATTTCTGGACAGTACATCTGTTCATGAGAACATTTGCTTTATTTAATTGACAGCTTACTGGTTTGCTCCTATGCTTTGGTTTTGCTCGTGGTCAACAATTTTTTTCTCTAGGACAGCAACATTAAGTTAAAGAGCAAGAGGAAAATGTGCGAGGCACCATCTACAGTGTTTGACAGAGTGGCATTTGGCTCAACTTGAGCAGTGTCACAGGAGCTGAGAGCTCATTTACCGTTGCCATTTGAAATTTGTAAGGCAATCTGTAAAGAACAGCTTCTGTCCAAGTAACTTGTCTGTTTTGTAAAATTCCCCTTTCTTCACCAGTGAAAGAGTTGGTCTTTGGTTTATCTGCCTTTGTCTTTCAACTGTCACTAGTGTCCACTATGGAACATTTTTACTCTTTCAGTCAAACTTATACCTGAGGAGGTGGAGGTGCACTGGGCAGGTTTTTTTGCTGGTCTCAGTGGAGCCTGTCCCTGTCAAAGCTTTACTGAGCATCACTTCTGAAAAACTTGAAAATTCCTGTCCTGTATTCCAGCAAAGAGTTACCTGGTGGAAAAAGGAAAATTATCAGGTCTTGATGTTGGACTATCCCAGAGACTCCCTCTGTCAGCTCCTGCTGTGCATTGCCCAATTTACATGAGCAAATCACGTGTTTAAATGTGTTGATTAACATACTGGGTGGACAATCTGGCAATTCCAGTGATTTCTCTGCAGCAGGAACTGCCTTGAATTGACCAGATTGAACATAAATAATACAAAGTAGTCAGCAGAAACAGTAGGCGTGGGGAACCAGAAAGAAACAGCCACAAAATCCACCCAATGCACAACAGCTTTGAAATATAGATAGTAAAGTTTTGTTGTTGAAGCCCTTGGGAATCACTGTGACAGTAATTTCAGTAGATGAGAAATAGCTCAAACAGCTTGGCTTGTTTCCTGTGTGAAGTATTTCAGATTGCTTATATTTTTATGGGTGTTCTCTTTTCCAAATGTACCTTGCACTACCACTGTGACTGTTGATTTCTGATCCTTCGGGAAGAAAATTGCATAAAGTCTCTTATTATCAACCTCTAATTGATATTTTATTCATGCCATTTATTTTAATCACAGGACTTGAATGACATTTGAACAGCCATTTTTTTCCCCTATGCTATGTGTTACCAAGTACATAGGCATGCTACATTACAATGAGTTCATTTAGGGAAGAAGATTCCGATCAGGGGAAGAATGTTTGCAGAATAATTTGGTAGGACTGCCAAATGGATCGTGAGGTGGTTTGGGTGTTTCTAATCCTGTGAAGTCAATGCAATGTTATTAAAATGCTTAGGATAATCTTTACTAGAGACTTAATATGGAAATCATGTATGGTGGGGGACTTAAACATAACACAGTCCCTGACTGCTGTGCTAAAATGTTTTGACACTACACTGAAGCATCAAATCCATTTGATTCTTGCTCTTTCTCCTGAAATTATTACAAAATACTATTAGTGATTATTGTACTCTGAGCACTTTGTTGCTAGGTGCTGCCTTGAGCCTGGTGGTAAATTCCCCATATATCATCAGCTAGATGAGATTTTTTTTTTTTTAATGTAGTCCAATTTGTAAAGCAAAATTGCTCTCTAGATGGTGATCAGGAATTGGAAGCCTCACCATCATTGGCTGTGCTTTCCTTTTCTCTGTGGACAGATCTTCAGTTTCCTTTTCTGTGGGGGAAGAAAACTGGTTAAAAGATAAGAACTGGCTGTAAGGTTCAGATCTGATTGCAAGAATAGTTAAAACAGCAACATAGTGGCAGTGACAGAAATGCCAGCAGCAATGTTAGAATAGCTGAGGAAAAGTGAATAAATAGTTGCTACTCTTCTGTTTCTTTTTGAGATTGAATTAATGATGGCATCATCATGCTTCTCAGGAACAAAAGGTGGAGGTTCTGTGTTTCACTGTGGTGCATTTGGGTAGCTAATAACCCAAAAATAGTAAAGGGAGTGGAGTGTCCTGGAGTTGCTGTAAATGGCTCACCTGTGCAGGTGAGGTGGGAGGCAGGGAAATAGCATCCTGCTGTCCTTGAAAAACGTGTGTGGTCACATGCAAGTGGTTTGTGTGTTTGTGACTTAGCTGTCCTTGGGCACAATAATTATCCCCAGGCTTTGCACTAACGACATAACCATAACTCTCAGAAGGAGGGTGGTGCTGAAATTACACCTTATCTTTGGATTTTAACACCCAATTTGTGCATCATGCCTGAGGTTAATTTTCTCTCTGGCAGCTGGTGATGCATCTGACCAGAATACCTTTTTCTGTCAATCCATTCTTTTATTTTTTAACTTCCTTGAGCAAAATATGCTGATCTTATGAAAATGATAAAATTTTCTCATGAGTTATTACTGGAAGGGGATAATTGTTTTATCAATACCAGACACAGTCAATTGCATTTCAAATGCCTTCAGAGCACATTATCTGATCACACTGTCAGGCAGCTTTGGTTATTGTGTGTGAGTTATTAGCAACAGATGTGTAATCATGAATAACTTCCTTTGCTCAGGAGTGTCTGGGCTTTAAGCTCAGCTCCCAGTGTGAACCAGGTCATGGTTTGGGAAGATAGGTAGGAATATTGCTGGGGAGGTGGATGACTTCCCTATGGTCTACAGCTGGCACTGCAGACAGTGCTGGAGGTTTTCCTGAAAACCTGCCCTCCAAGAAGAAAAAGGGAGATACTCCTTAATTGTTCCTGAAGGCTTGCCCCAGTAGGGCAATGTGCAAGGGACCCTTTTCTAAAGGGTTCTCACTACCTGGCAGTTGGGCTTCTGGCAAAACGTTAGTCTCAGGTATGCCCTTGATTGTCACAAGTATGCTGATGAAAGTGAAGTCTTCCATCCTTTGACCATAACTTATGCTTTCTGAGGGCAATAACCCTAAAAATTTCATTACTCTGCTAACTGTCTGCATGTCTATGCAAAAAGGAAGTCTCTTGTAAGCTATCAAAGTGAATATGTCGTGTAGTAGGGTAACAATAAGCATGCTCTTGTCCAGACAAGTACTCTTCTGTGGTGCTTCATAGAGCAACAGTGTAAACTGTTCAAAGCATATGTGAAAATTTTAAAGCCAATTAGGAAGCTTAAGGCATGAATTTTTTGTAGAATTAAGTACCGAGAGCATACTTTAAAAAACCAACCTGTCCCCTTAGCACAAAGCACTAGTGTCAGATAAGATCACTAGAGGTGGTGGTGCCCAAAATATGACTAGATTTTGTATTGTAAGTGAAATTGCTGATTTGGGGTTGTGGTGGTTGTGTCATTGATTTAGTGCCTCTCAGAGTGACAGAATCCAGCATCTCCAACAACAGCAGTGCTGATCTGGCAGCAGTGGCTGGGTGGTGCAGGCGTGGCTCTCACCTTCTCCCTTCTCAGCTGTGCTGGAGTACTGCTAAGTCATTTGCTCTGCACAGTCCAAGTGCAGGCTTAAAAGAAAACTGCTGTTTTGTTCGTTTGTTTTATTAATCAAGCAGGTTTATTTAATCTGCCACAGTTAGGATGCATATGCTTATAGACTTACCTTCAGTGTTCAGCATGAACACCTATGAGGAAACATGAATTGAGTGGCCTGTACTTGTCTGAGTGACTGCACTTAGGACTCTGATATGCCCTTACCTAATTCTTTGCCTAAGCACTGCTCACTGTGTGGTTGAGGGATGTTTATTTTCTTTCAGACTGCTTTATAAACCTAATTAAATGCTTGTAAATGGTAATTATTTAAATTTCAGCCAGAAGATTTATGCACAGATGGAATTTAAGCTTTTTGGACATACTAAATTTGATTTAAAGTTTTGTTTTTATTTTCTGTATTTCTCTGCTTAAAAGTGGAAGAATGCCTCTGGAAAAAAAAAAAAGAATAATTCCAAGTGCAGTCTGGTAAATTTAGGCTATCTGAAACTAAGGACAGAACATGGCAAAAACATTAATTTTCTGTGCCTAGTGATTCCAGATTTAGCTGAAATCTGAAAATTATATAGCACTGTATTTGCAATAGACATCTTAGCCTTTTCTTTTCATGGAAAAAGGAAAGAAATAGACAGCAACCAAGCATCTAAAATATGTGTGGCATAGATAAAGTTTGACATGATTAGATTCTATTTTATAGTTTATGAGTCAAGAACATCAGCAGCTATCAGCCTTTTACTTTCAAAGTTTCATCTCTGTTTAAAAATTAAGAGCCACGTGAAAAAGCATGTTTCATTTTAGTTGTTGATATAAATCAGAGCTCATAACAATCACTTGCAACCCAGGGTCATTTCCAGACAACTTACTGTGTGAGTCATGAAATTCTTTGTTTTTGAATGAATTCAGATTTCTTTCAGAAAATTCAGGAAGATGTACTCTCTAAAATGAGTTTACATAGATTTTTGGGGGTTTTTCCAGGGGAAATATCACAGTAGTTTCATATGAGTGGTCCATGCATAATACCTACTTTTAGTGCATATATCTATTCATTTTATAGACTTCTAGCTATTATTTTCATGAATATACATTAAAAATACTCTCTATTTAGAGTGGACCAATGGATTGCATTTCTGCTTTTCACACTGGATTAACTTTTCAGCATGAGCACAGGCACATCTTTATGCTTTTATTCCTTTAGTTACTGTGTCTACACGAATTAAAAAAAAAAAACCCTTTTGATTTAACTGCAATCTGAATACAAGAACTAGAAGATGTGCTTTGCTTCAGTAACAGCTGGAATTTTAACAGAATAGATTCCATGTATTTAATGAAAAATACAGAAGGTGGGTGCCATAACACTGGTCACTTCATTCACCTGTTTCACAGGAAATAATTACCATGACAAAACCACAGATTTTTAAGAACACAGGAAATACATTTCTGGGTCATACCAGCAGACTCCTGTGCCCCAGTGTGCTGTCTCCAGAAGTGGCATCAGGAAGTGTTATTCAGTGTTTTGTTCTGAATGCTTTCTGCAGCCTAGTTCCTCATAGTCTTGCAGCATCCAGTAAACAGCTTTAACAGACTGAAAATTTGAACCACTTTTCTAATATCTGAAAACAAAAATCACCTCCTGGATCCTTTTCTGTGCTTTCTCTGATAGGGTGGGGTTTTTTTCGGCTGGTTTTTTTTTTGTTGTTGTTTTGGTTTGGTTTGGTTTTTTTTTGTTTGTTTTTGTTTTTTGGTTTTGATGTTTGCCGTTCCTTTGCTGTCATGTACAGATGCTCCCTGTTCTCAGGGAGGGAGAGGACAACAGCACTCTCAGTTTGTGTGTTTGTCTAGATCACTCTCCAGCATCATGGTACTAACAGAAATAAGTTTCACTGATAAAGTATTTAGACATTACTTTTCCTTAGAAACTCTATAATAACAGAGACAAAGAAATGCAAATGGTACCTCATTCTTTTCCAATATTTCAAGTAAACAGATCTACCAGTATTCCAAAGACATAAAAACATTAACCTCTCATTGTATTGAAGGCAATTCCTTCCTGTTGGAAACATTTAATATGTCTGAATGGGTACAGATACAGATCAAGCTGTAACAGAGAGGAATGTATATGGTGAGATGGAAATACAAAAGTGGCATTAAATATTGAAAATTAAAAGAGGAGAATTAAATATGGAGAAAATACCTTTTTAAGAGCTGCCTGTTCTTAAGCAGATGGGAGAAAAAATTGGAGAAAGGCAACTTATCTGGCTCCAAAATATCAACTCATATCTTCCTTTCTGTCATGAATAAGGGATATTTTATTCATTTTTTTCTAGGAAAGGTTCCTAAAAATATGTAATGCTTAGGCTTGAATATGTAGTTAGGAAGTACCATTCTGTGGAGCCTTTCATTGCCTGGGTGCTCTTAATGAGTCCATGCAGTGCTGATGGGTGAGAGTGCTGTGCAGGACAAACTGTTTGTGTGGCTGAAGGCCTGAAATGTGTTTGGTGTTTTCTCTGCAGCTGTCAAGTGGGAGTGCAGGGAGCTCAAGGAAGTGACTGATAAGTAGCCAGATAATAGGCTCATGATCAGAATGTCAGAAATCCATCAAAAAGAAAGGAAAGGTTTGCACTAGGCATGTGTGGTTTCCAATGAGAAGCAGCACAGAAAATATCCAAACACGATGTGAATAGAAGTATGAATTGATGACATTGTGCTTTTAATGACTGGTGTACACCTTCATACTCTGCTTCCAAGCAAAATTAACTAATTTAAAGATATGTTTCAATTCAGTTGCAGAAAACGCAGCAGAAGTTTTGGCTAATGCAAAAGTTTTTGATTAAAGAATTGATTACGTATATAAAGGTGAGGTGTGGGCTGGTTTCTTTCAATTTCTATACTGTATAGTTAATTTCCCCTGAGAGCTACTGAATGACTTGTCCAGAGTCATACAAAGCAGCCTTCTTTCTGCCACAATTAGCATTTGCTTTAAGCAGGATGCTGCTTTGGTCTGAAGTCATAGCTGGCTTTTAGAAGTTAAAAGGTAGATAAAGATTTGGTAATGTTCTGATTTCTACATTCATAACAATCAATTTCTGTTCCTCTACCTGGTCCAGGGACTGCTGTTTTGATGTTTTGGGATTTGGCAAAGAGAAGCAGGAAACTGAACAGTAGTGTTGTTCCCATTTTTGTGGGGCCACAGTTCCTCAGGTCCCAGCCCTCATCTTGAAGCATGGCCAAATCTGAGGTTAGGTCAGGCTGCTCAGGAACAGTTGAGTCATGAAAATCTCCAAGGTGGCTCAACACAACTCCCTCAGCACTTGTTTCACTGTTGGTCAGAAGGATGTTTCTTAGTTGTTAAGCAGCCTAAGGAGGCCATTAAAGGTTCTCACAGTATTCCAGTAGTTTTCATTTTGTGGCTCTCTCAAGGAGTTCCTGGGTAACCAGAATCGTTTAAATGTTTGGAGTATTTTATGCTGCTTACCCTTTTTAATAAATGTCTTCTCTAAACAGGTATATCCCTCTGTCTATCTTGAGCAATTGAGAATCAGCTCATGTGTGACTTTTTTCACGTTTAGTTTGGAGGGTTGGAACAAACAACCTTTGGTAAAATAGGATTTTCAGACTTTTAATAAAGCTTTGTAGTTACGTAAGCTAAGAGAGGGATAATCAAATTTCATCCTTCATGCTAATATGCTGATCTTCACAGGAGTTCAGGAGAAGGTTTTCTTTGGATTTAGGCGCCAGAGAGCTTGCTGCTCTTCAGTTTCCATGCAGCCCTCATGGAAAGGTTAGGTTGCTAATAGATGAAAACTGCTGGATTTGAAGGTTCTCCTTACCAAATCCTGGACACTCTTCCTTAGATCCTCTGCTTGTTCACAGTAGTATAATGGAGTTCACTTTTACAGCCTTTGGTAGTGAAGGAAGTTCAGAGGATGCTTTTAATGAGCAATGGTGCAGTAAGACGGAGGTAGGAAGGAATACTCAAACCTGGCAGCTAGCTACTGTGTTTTCCAAGGAGACATCTCAAGGAGAGGGGAACAAAGTGGTCAAGGCACTCTTCCATCTCTGCAGTGGGCAATGAACTTATTCCATTCTGAATGTGGAAAGAAGACCACATTTGATGTGGTCTATGACCCCTTGCACCACTGTGTATCATGAACTGTGCTTTGGAATTTGAGTTACAATCTTGAAACCAGTTACATTCTCCAAAAGTGGAAGTGGCAGATCAGTATTGATTGAGAATTCAGAATTCCATCACAGACAGTGATGTCATCTCACTAGGTGGTGCTACAGAATCATTTTGCCTAGAGAGAGCAAAAATGAGCTTGGTGTGATGATTAATGGCTACTACATTTCTGAGAAAAAGCTGAATTAGGTGCTAGAGTTCTTGTCTGAGAAAGTTATGGGGTTTATACCCAAAACTTTCTAGTACAATGAATCTGAGCTGTAATAAATAATTTTAGCTGAGGAAGAATTGAAGTAAATCATCGTTATGTGAGACAAAATGTAAAATGCAAATGCTGCCCATTTTTAATCTCAGATTAAGGAATAAGGTAATAGACAAAAAATAAGAACAACAAAGAAAAGGTAGAAAAGGGCAAAACTATGCTTGCTATGAGGAAATATTTTCAAGGTTCTGATGGGACTCGTGGTATATCCCCATGATGGAGATGGACTTTTTGAAATATTTTGCTTTGGAATGCTGTTGATTTAAATTACCTCTTGCTGTTTTGTTCTTTCCTGAATATTAATGGTTAATTTGAAAGAATGAGGTTTTTTTATAGACAATTAAAAAAAATACTCATTTATATGCTCATAAAATTTGGGGTGCAGAGAGCTCCTTTATAAAGTGTTAGCAGGAGTCTACAATATGAAGAATCATTGCCCAAATCTGAAGTAATCTCAGTACAGGCTAAGCATAGAAGAAAAATTCCCCATGTTATTCCAAATTCCTATCCTTATAGTTCCCCAAGGGGAGGTACAACTCCCCTTGCTCTTGCCCTAAAATGACAAGGAGAAAATCTTCTGTTGCAAACATGCAAGATTAAATTTAGTTTAATCCAGGTCTCTGCAAAACCAAGGACTCAGTGCAACACATGAGCTAAAAAATTAAGTATAGAAATAGGGAAAAAGTGCTTGCAATATTATTGGCCTCACTGAGCATGAGCCCATCAGTAATACCACCTGGCTATGTCAGATGGATCAAATAGCAAATCAAAATATTTTGAATATAGGTCATAAGTATTCATCACTACCTGCAGAACCTCAAAGTTCATGGACAGAATTAGGCAAAATGAGCTAAAGAGGCTGAATACTGAAAATAACTTTTACAGCTTTCGTTGCAAATCCTTGAGGATCTGTTATATTTTAGTGTCCAATCTGAATACAGCTACAGTCAAAATGAGACAGTTTATCCCTTTGAGAAGGACTGCTGCTATGAATGCTTAGCACATAGGACAGTCTCACCTGTGGGTCAGCCATGACTGAGTTCTAGGAACCCAGAAGCTGTCTGAGGTTGCCCTGATTTAAACATGCAAACCAGCCAGTGTGTTGCCAAGAGTGATTGGTATGCTGTCCTGTGTTCTCTTCTGAGAGCACCATGAGAACATTAAGCAGAGCAGAGCAGAACTAGGCAAATAATGGATTTTTTTGCTTGACTGCTGAAACAAAAGGGAAGTAAAAAGAAATTAAGAAAAATAAATCAATCTGACACAGGTTTGTGGGGTTTTTTAGAGGCACTTTGAATAATACCACTTGGAGGGAAAAACATAAATACTTGACAGAGAAGCATTCTTTTTAACTCTTTAATTTTTACAAAAGTAAATTTGACATAATGCTATTTGAAGGTGAAAAGTTGAGAAGTTTTATCTTGGAAGTGTATAAAATTGCTGGTATTTGCACTATTTTTCATTTGAGAATGGATGACGTGCTTCATATAAACAAATGACACTTTTACAGATAATTCTTGCCCTTGTAAGAAGCTGCAGCTCAGTCTTGTAGTGAATATGATATTCTTTAGTGGAACCAGAGCAGAATTCAGAATGGGAAACGGGCTGTTTGAGATAGAATTGCCAAATGGCTAGCACTGTTCTGTTACCGGGACTGCTTCATCATCCTGCTCTTATGGCTGATGCACATTGATGCATGACATGATTTCTATGATGAGAGAAACCCAGAAGTTATTTGTGTAGATGGTGTAATCTTATTGTTTAATATATAGCTTTCTTCTCTTAAATACTCCTCTCTAAAATCAGAATAATTTTTATTGAATAGTTTAAAGCTGCACTTAGTGTTATTGATGTTGTCACAAATCATGACTGTTTGAAGTTAAATATGAGATTTGTGTTTATTTCAGTGAATATGATGTTCCATTTTAATAAACCTTTCACAAATAATCTTGCTCTTTCTGGGTGAATGAAGAACAACTATTCTCAGGGGAAATTTGATCTCTAGGATGTCTGGCATATTGTGCTTAAAATATTTGCTTATGAACAGAACTTATTGGAAGTATTGGAATTTAGCTAAAAGTTAACATAAAGCTGCCCTAACTTTCAATTCCATTGTAAGGCAGAAAATCAGCAGAATTGGATAGAAGCCTTTATGTAGTTTAGTCACCAAGGCTAAAAGAAGAGTGGTACTCTGTGCTCCTGGTATTGGGCTTTTAGAGATCCTGGTCCAGCCTGTACAGCTGCTGTGACAGAATATATCCTCTGCTGAAGGGGGGAGAAGATCCCAGCAGGATAATAACCTGGGCTGCTGACAGCTCATGTTACTAGTGGCGTTCCTAGGTCCGTTCTGCTCTCTGTGCTGTACCAGCTGTGCTGGCTCCGGGAACATCCAGCTCCAGCAGGGTCTGCATGGGAGGCTGCTCCCTGTGCACCAGGGATAAGCTCAGCCCTGGATTTCAGGGGCTGGCTGCAGAGAGCCCAGCAGAGCACGGAAATCGAGTCTGGGGGTCGGCCAGCCCATGTTGGTGCCTCAGAGGAGAGAGCCCTCTGTGTGCCAGAGACGCTGATACTGACCCAAGCTAGGGATTTTGTGACAGATTCTGGTCTGAAGGGGCATCATATGCCTTCAAAGCCCTCTCAAATAAATCACAATTTCTTTTCTCCACAGCCAAAGCATCAAGCTAATGATGCCAAAGGAGGAAGATTTAGCTTAGATGCTATGGCAAAACTAGAAAGGACACACAGCTGATAGAAAAAGTGTGTGATCCTCAGTGGCTATTCCAGCTTTCCCTTCTTTTTCTTTGCCAACCCAGAAAAGATTTGAGAGAGAGAAGGGGCTATATATGTATGTTCTATGTTACACATACACATTGCTACACATTTTTGTTGTATGATGTAATATATACATACTGGCATTTAATGCAAATTAATAGACTTCTAAAGAATTAATTTTAGTTATGAGATTTATTCATAATGAATTCCAATTTTGCAGTCTCCTGCAGTGCTTAATATTACATCTGCTTAATAAGCAGGATGATAATTCTGCAAACCACATCCAGGTTATTTGCTAAACCTTGGAGCAAGTGACTGTGAAAATAAATATAGTACCAGAAATGAATATTGTAGTACAACATCTGCATTTTGTATTGCAGTTTGTTTGACATGGCTTGTTATCTGCTTAAAGGAAAAAAAAAAACACAATAAAACCCCACCAAAAACCCAATAAAAATAATGCAGACTTTTACTTTTTGTAGCAATAACAGCAGTACTTACTTCTAAAAAATACTTTTTTCTAAAATGTGTTAGATTATTGTCTAAAGCCCTTATTGCAATTTTGTGGAGATTTGTCCTGGGTGAAGCCACATCCTGGCATTACAGACCTCATTCCCCTGATTGGGCTCTGAGTAAGGGATCCCGCAAGGTTACCTGGCTGAGATAGAGCTCTGAATGATTTGTAAACTGGGATGCCCTGGGGGATTTGAAGGTTCTTGATGAAATGGTTGAGAAAATGATCACCTGGCCCAGAGGGAATGGTTCCTTGAGCTGCAGGTTGCACCAGTCTGGAATCTGATTGACTGTCATGTGAATAGGTCATTTCAGAAAAATGAAACTGCTAGCAGTTAAATTTTATACCTTGGTTTAAGGAAAACTCAGTGTTCCTAATATAAGCAAAATCTCAAATCTTAGTTGCTTTTATGAGTCTTTAGTTGTCTATTTCTTTTTCTTCCGTGTCTTTCTTAAGAGATAAACCAAGTCTGAGGCATAACTTATTCTTTCTTCTCTTTGTCACCTTTTTTTTGTGGTTTTGTGTTTTTTAAGACCCTCTCATTAGTTTTTTTGAAAACAGAAGTATATGTTTTGCAGTAAATGAAGTACTTAATATGGTTTTTTTGCGTGTAAGGCAAGTTCTTGCCAGACTGTAATTAACTTTTTGCCTTGCTTTAAATTTCTGGTAAAAATTGGGCTTCAGCAGCACTTTTAATGTATTGATTATTTGTTAATTTATTAACAAATCTGAAATTATATTTTATATGTTTTCTATCCTTTAAAGAGCAAACATATGTGACAATTATCAAGTCTTTTATTTACTGAATGTCTTGTTGCTTAGCTCACAGGCTTGTATTGCAAAACTTAAGGCAAAGGTAAAACTCAGGTCATATCCTGGTAGGACAAGTTAATTATATAAATATGTCTTCAGAAGCATTTCCTAGTCTTTCCATCCCCAGTATATTTTGTTAAAAATTATTTAACTGGATAAATTATTTGATTTTACTCACTCATGCCATTGCTTGTATCTAAACTGAAGCTATCTTTATGTTTTTAATGCTTTTAAAGCCATTGCTACTCAGCTGGGAACTGATTTTATTTGTGGCTAGTAGGAGCATTTTCCTTAAAAATAGTAATTGCTTAGGCTACCTACCTTGTGAGAATGTAGATTGTCTTGCAGTAATCAGAAAAGAATGAGAAACTTTTGAGTCAGAGTCGGGTGGTCACCCAAACTGAATGAGTAGTGTGGACTGACTGGCTGAATGAGAAGGGAATGCTGAATAAGAAAAAGTTAAGCAAAAATGACTGAGATGTGGTTATATAACACATATTACTTAATTCATTTTATGTTTCTGATTGCTCTTGTTTTGAACAAGAACATTTTAGAGGAATTTCGATGACAGAAAAATAAAATTGGTTGAGAGGATATGGACACAAGTTATTAGGACACGTAAATCCATGTTAGAAGCAGTGTAGCTGCAATAAAGTAAATAAATATTGTCATTTTTAACAAGATGAACTGACAAGTCATTTGTAGAAAATTTAGTTGTTTAGTAGAAAATTTGTTTTGTAGGAAATTTGTAGTTTAGTAGAAAATGCAGTCAGGCATAAACCCTTTTCTTTCTCAAGCAGAGTAAAATGCTTATTCTGACAATTACAGCCTCTAAGTCTATTGCTCAGTGTTTTTCATCCCCTGGACTTTGATATTCCCTCAGCGAATTATCAAAAAGGCAGTGACTTTTACAATATGGCAGTTGTATTGCTTTACATATTTTGGTAAAGAAAATATTTTAAAAACCATCCTAACTTTCATTAATAACACTAAATACAGCTGCCTTTTATGTCTTGTACATAGACATTGAACGTAGAAGTGGTTTCATTTGTCACTCACTGGAGGCCTTCAGTTTTGTGGTTGAGTTTCACTGACAAGAGATGTTAGTCTGCATGATTAGAAACCTTCTTGAGGCCTTGTCATAAGCATAATTTAGATCACTTGGGACAAGGAATGACATATATATATATATCTCAAGATGTATATAATCAGTGAACTGCTATGAAAATGATAAGCCTTATTTGTTGAAAGCACGACTGTACTGCATGCACAGCATAAAAAGGTATTTCTCCCTTAAAGTGGGTTTTATAAAGATAATTTTCAGGAATATCTTTTGGCAGGGTTCTTGGCCTCTCTTCAGCTTTCTTTGCAGCATGCAGAGCCATAGGTACTCTGAGCACCTTTCAAGATGTAGGCATTGCCTCTGTCTTAGGGGTTATGTTAATTTTTGGGAAGGTTGTTTTTTGATGCATGTGGTGGGATTTTGTTGTATAGATTTAGTGGTTTGGTTTTTATTTGGTTTTTTGGTTTGTTTGGGGGTTTTTTTGGGTGAGGGGGGAGTTATGTGTTCTGTTGGTTTGGTGGGTGTTTTGTTTGTGTATTGGGGTTTTTTTAGTGGTGAGTGGGAAGGGGAGGCTGACTTGTTTGTTTATTTGAACATTCCATTGTTCCTGAATGCAAGACCATGTGTGCTAAACAGAATATTGCAGTCCTGATGCCTGCTGTGGTTTTCCAGCACAGCCTTTATAGCAGTATTACCTGAATTTGACCATGACTCATTATGCACATTGCATTTGTGTGTGTAAATTGCCAAGTAAGGCTACAGGTTTTGAAAGATCAAAGCTTATTCCAAGCCTGATACCCTCCTAAAATTAAATCCCATGTGCTGCAGGACATGGAGAGTTTTACAGACTGATTTGATCCATGTGGTAGCATAGAAACCATAAATGTGAAGTATTTTGTACATGACATTAGAGAAAAGAAAATGGGTGGGATGAAATCCATTGATGCTATCCACAGTTCTTTGTAGTTTAAAATAGTTATTAACTTAATCGTTTATCTAACCATAGTATCTTTTTATCTCTCTTTTTTGCTTAGATTTTCTGTCAATTGTTATTTTATTTTACTTCATTTTATGTAATGATATCGACCCTTTCTAAATGTGAAATTCCAGAAAACAATTCAGGGCATCGTCTCTCCCTCACCTCAATAAGGTGGCCTTAGAGGAGGCACTATGAATATGTCATAATTTACTTTACAAATATTCAAATTCCTCAGTATAATTCAACTCCTTCTTTCTATTCAGCCACATGGAGCCTGTGATACCACATTTCCCTGTGCAACCTTCTAGTGAATAGTCTTCATGTCAATCCCATTCCATGACAAGGGCTGGTTAAGAGCATGGCTATGAAACATTCCAACTTGTTTATTTGACCAACTCCAGGGTTAAAGTCAACACATGTTTGATTAGAGGCATACTGTAATTTTTATCAGAATATCATTGCTGTCGTTGTACAACATCTACTG